>JAYKAV010000100.1:1459899-1542399 GCA_035582835.1 Phoebastria nigripes | reverse complement strand
GCAGCGCTGCGCTCGAGCGCCCGGTGGGGATGGAGAGCCCGAGTGGGGATGGGGAGCATGAGCGGGCACGGGGAGCCCGAGCGGGCACGAGGAGCCCGAGCGGGGATGGGGAGCCCGAGCAAGGCTGGCAGCAGCACCCAGCGCCCATCCCCAAGCTGCCTCCAACCGTCCCCGCTGYGGGGAGAGCTTCGCCCCTGAAGGTAACAGCCTCCTGCTGCCTTGACTCCAAAAACCCCTGAAGGGGAAGGATTTATCAGCCCTTTCCAGGGCTTTCTCCTGCTGAGATGGCTGCCTGCGAGGAACCGGGGAGGAGGGTCGTGGTGGCCTGGCCGTGGGCAGCACGTGGGGCTGAAGATGTGCCTTTTGGTTAGAATTGGGTTTGTGAAATTCTAACCCAGAGGGAAAGCCCTGAGCAGCCGCAGGGGCACAGCGCACGCGTGGCAGGAGCTGGTCCCCTCGCAGCTGGCAGATCAGTTCCCTCTTTTAAGAATTAATTGTCCTTCTTATGGCTCTAGGATATTTGTACTGCGAAGCGATGCATTGCCCTTAATCACAACAACAGCAACACTTTATATGAGCAGGAAGAGATTTGAACAGTCATTAGGCATCTGAAATTGTGGTGCATATTAATGGGCAAATAACGTGTCTGAGCAAGGAAAAAATGTCTGTCTTGTAAATTACATTTTTAAAAGTTGATTCAAACTAAGCATTGTGCCATAAATCTGTTAATTTTGGCAAGAGTCTGGAATGAGCAGGGGCGACTCAAGACTTTCTTCAAACAGCTTTTCAGAAGCTGCCCACCCACTGCCGGGAGAGATGGGAGCGGGAGCGGGGGGAACGAGAGCATCCCTTCCTCAGCACTGCTCAGCTGCCCCGCACTGCGCCTTCGTCCCTGCACTGCGCCTTGGGTACCGGCCTCTGCTTTGTAAAAGGGTTGAAGAAAATCACAGACATTTAACACAGAAAAACAAGGGGACAATCTTTGTTTTCAAACGAAACAACGTCAGCAAGCTGTGGCTGGGAGTCATCTAAATCCCGTGTGGGCTGCCCCAGTGAATCCCCCTTCACAAAAGGGTGCTGGGACACCAGACAGGCGCATTGTGACAAAGGTATGCGACTGCCTTCCCTGCCTTTTCCAGAACCGGTTTAATAACTGGAGAGATGAAAAAATTGCCTGGAAGCAGAAAAGCAACCCCCAAATCTACAAAATATGCGACTTCTGCTACAAACTTGCAAATAGGCCCATATGTGATCAGTAAACGATCTAAGATCCGTTTATTTGCATGCATTCATTTGGGGCTGGATCACCGCCAAACGCTGAGCTGTGAAGCATGCCACTGCTCCTCCCCGGGGAGACGCGGCTCCACAAAGGACCGGCGGCGGGCAGGGAGCGGGAGCCCCCCACCTTCCTGATAGAGAGCCCCCCACCTTCCCTATGGAGAGCCCCTGCCTTCCCTATGGAGAGCCCCCCACCTTCCTGATAGAGAACCCTGCCTTCCCTATGGAGAGCCCCCCACCTTCCCTATGGAGAGCCCTCCACATTCCCTATGGAGAGCCCTCCACCTTCCCTATGGAAAGCCCCCCTCCTTCCCTACGGAGAGCCCCCCACCTTCCTGATAGAGAGCCCATGCCTTCCCTATGGAGAACCCTCCACATCCCCTATGGAGAGACCCCACCTTCCCTATGGAGAGCCCCCCACCTTCCCTACAGAGAGCCCCCCGCCTTCCCGAGGGGCTGGAGCTTGGCTGCCTGGAGCCCCCCAGCACTGTTGGGGCAGAAGGGGAATGGGCCGGTGCTGGGAGCAGCTGGTAGCTCATTGCCTGTTGCTCTGGTCACCACTGAAACCAGAGCTCTCCTAAACATCTCTCCCTTTGTTTGGTTGTTTATAAACAAACAAAAACTCTCCTTGTTTTGGAAGATGTCTTGTTTCTCTGAATGCTTGGGCAGGTCACACCGAAAGCCTTTTTATCCCCTTCCTTGAAGTCTTTCTATTTGGTGGGTTCAAATTGTCTGAGAGGTGGAGGGGTAGCACCCGTGTGCGTGTGTACCCGTGTCTGTGTGAGACGATTTCCTGAACCCATGCAAGGCTCTTGGTAACAAGAAACAAGTTCATAATAAAATCAAGAGCCGAAGGTCGTCTTTCTGTGTCTCGCCGATGAACTACATACCCACATGCTTGTAGTTTGCTGCCCTGTAGCAGGGCAGCCATGTGTGCTCATAGAGAAGACATGGGAATTGTTGGAAACCGCAAAAAGAAAGTCTCATACCCGATCCGATCTCTATTCAAATCAAAATTGCAAACACGAGGATGCACAAAGAAGGAAGAGGGGAAGGGGAGAGTCCGCAGGTTTTCCAATCCGGCGGACCCCTGCCGCGCTCCAGCACTCGCTCTGCAGCTTTGAGGCTGCACCTACCCCTGCGGAGCCTTTCGTGTCCTCCACGGCTCCTCCAGACAGGGCTCTCCCAGGAGTCAAATCTTAGAGTGTCCTTCGCACGCAGCTATGGGATGTGCTTCTTTTATTACAGTACACTAATAGGTTAACTTATTTACAATGATTATGTTCCTATTCATGCCAGGCGGAAGTGGCTGCTTTTGTTAACCATTTATTACCTAGGGAGCTATTTTCAATGTGTTCCACATGATTATTTTCCAACACTGCAATTTGGTACTTGCTCAGCGGCTGGAAGGATTGTTTCTTACAGAGGTGACCTCCCCGCAGTTCGACTGCGTGTCAGTGTTTGAGGAATATACTTGAGTTGATGGGTAGGTTGTGTGCATCTCCTGACCTCAATCGTTTTCACACTGTGAGAACTGCTGGGAAGTGGTTTGACACAAAGTGTTTATAATCTCCATCAGAAGGAAGTGAAATTATAATGGGGCCATCTTAGCAAAAAGGAGACAGCCACCAGCCTCCCTGCTACAGTGGCCTTAAGCTCTTCTATGATTTGAGCATTATAATTAGTAAAGAAACAAGTTGTAATTAAATTAGGAGATGGAAAGGCAGGAGTACAGCCACCGCAGAGTGCGATTACGGGAGCTACCGTCTGGCAAAAAGGAGCAGTCAGAGGCAGCACAGCTGGGACCGTGACGAAGACTTTGCTATTACCTCACTCCTCCTGCACCACGCGGAAATCGGGCACTGGAAACCAGTCAGGATTCTCGATAGGAATGGACTTTTGCTATGACAACAGTCTCTTGCTCCAGGAGCATCTGATTTTCGTAGTCCCCACCGGCACACGGGAGCAGGGGCTGGTGCCGGTGGTGCGGTCCCCAGGGACCCCTCCAGCGCCGGGCACTGCAGGGTCCCCATCACAGGCACCGCACATGCAGTCGGTGCTGAGGTCTGTGACTGCCCTTGTTTTGGGCCAAGAGAGGGCTTTTTTGGGAAGGACCCGCTGCTCGGAGGAAGCGGGACACCCAGGGGCGCAGGCACCTTTACCAATGCCCAGGCTCCTGAAAAGTGTCCTTGCTGTTCACGTCCATTCAGACCCTCACTGCTGGCCACCTGCTTTCCTGCAAGTCGGGGCTTATTGGTGGCCCCTTTGCCAGCTGGTGAACCTGAGGCAGGGCACTGCCGCCCCATGGCACGGGAAGCTCCGGCACAGCCCAGCGTTCCGGCTCTTCCTCTGGGCAGGGACAGCAGCCTCCACACGGGCACGGGTTTATCCCAAGCCAGTGCACTCCCTTCCAGATGTGCCACAGGTGCCCAGGCTGCCCACGAACTCCCAGGTAAAAGCCTCAGTGGAAGGGTTGGGGTGAGAAAGTCGGAAGCCAGGATTGGCAAATTCACCCTGTTGTGCGGTCACACTAGGGACTGCTCCTTTGCAGGACCAGGCTCAGCATAACAAGGCTTCCCCTGCCGTTGAGGGGCTGATGTGCGCACGCACTCGACTCCTTCCTCCGCGAGGGCACGCCGAGCTGTTACTAAGTCACACGAGGCTTCTCCTGAGCCGCACCTCTCGAGCCCCAACACCCCCAGCAGAGCCCAGCCCTGCGGAGGGCCAGGTCTGAGCCTCCCCCGGGGGGGACTAGGAGAAGGGGTGGGTGGCAGCGCCAAGGGTGCTGCAGGATCCGGCTCAGCGACTCAGCCGAGAAGCTCTGGCCCTGCAGATTTATTTCCTGGCTTTTAGCCAGCCTAGGAATGAAAATACTCTAGAGGGTGAAAGGCTCATAGTCAAGAGCTCTTCACCTCTTCCCTGAAAGGACCTCTCATCCTCATTCATTCAGGGGTTTATTACCACTCCACTGCCTGAGAATAACTGTTTGCAAAGATGGAGCTTGGAAAAAATAAGCCGCCCAGGTGCTGGAGTGCTTAGACCCGTCAGTTCTGGATTCAAAGCGGAGTCAGTTCGGGTCTCTTCTTCCTTCTTCTAGTCCGATTGATGGGCATTTTAATTTGGAGGACCAGCCGGTGGCTTTAGCTGGTGGTTGACCACCAAAGAGCATCTTATTAGCTCCTGGGTTTGGGGTGCTAACTACAGCAGGTTGTGAGCAATGCCTTTTTCTTTATTTACTGGGAATTAGCACTCAAAAACAGCCGGAGAAATGGGACCAGACGTGTCCTGCCCACTGCTGCTCCAGGCCGGAGCCCTGAATGAGCCGGGCAGGTCGCTCCACAGTTTTTCTCCTCCAGCGCAGCCGGACAAGCCCTGGTTAAACCTCCAGCTTTCTGAGCAGGAGGCAGGGCACGCGAGCACGGGCTGGACACACACGGCACCGAGGTGGGCGTTGGCGCGGGGACTGCTGCTGCTCGTGCCGGCGTGTGGCGATGCTCTGGCCGAGCTGGCACCCGGAGGGGCCGGGGGATGCAGCGAGGAGCCTGCAAGAGGCATTGCCGCGTCCCCTGCAGGTGCCGGCCTCACCGTGGCAGCTCTTGGGAGAGGTTTCCCTTGAGCGGAGAGCAGGGCAAACAGCACACCCCTGGGCTTTGCCTGGCTGTCCCCAAGGCAGCGGGTGACATTACCTTCCCGTGGCCAGGTCCTCGGTGCTGCTCGCCTTGGCCCAAGGAGCTGCTCGGGGAACCCTGCCAAAACTCATCAGGGAGCATCGCCTCACCCAGGATGAAGGACCCCACTGCAGCCCTCCCTGCCTTCCAAGAGCACCTGCAAATTTCTCCCTTTAACTCATTTTCACAGTGCTGAGGCTTCCTCCCACTGCCGCCTCCCCTTGAATCCCCACTCTTTGCTTTCTTAAAGCTGGACCCTGGCAAGTTCTTATTATTTTGCATTGCAAGGGTATGGCACAACACTGTTCTGTTGCATTTATTCTGGTATTTTTACGCAGCTCTGGAAAGTGCAGGGACAGGCCATGACGGTCTGCAGAAAACTGCTCTGTGATGAGACAGTGTTTGCTGCTTTGAGCTGGCTCGTGCTTTTCAGGCGACGTATCTTTAACCTCCACAAATTAAGAGGCTGAGGAAGCAAAAGACGTTGCCGCAGACAAGGCTGGGAGGTCTCCTGGGGAGCCAACAGTGCAGTTTTCCGGCAGCGAGCGCGGTTCCCAGCCTTAGTGCTATAAGCGGAGAGGAATCGTCAGCGCCAGCAGTGTCTGCGTGCGGGGCCGCGTTGATGCAGGCGGTGCCCAGGGCATCCCCGCAGCGCTGCTGTGGTACGGTGCCTGGTGCCGGTGGTGGGGACACCGGCGGCGGTGCCGCTGATGGAAGAGCAGGACAGCCACGGGAAGGCTGTGCGGGAAGCCCGGGGCGGGAGCGGGGCTGGCGTTGGAGTAACGGCTCTCCCCACCGGCGCGGGAGCGGTGCCTGCCACCCAGGCAGCGGCTCCCGCACTGACAAACAGCTTTGCCATCCCAGCACAGCCAGCCTGCACTGCACCGAAACAGGCAGCTAGAAAGTAAACAGTGTCTGAAACCTATTCTCATTAGGCTAATTTACGAATAAATTACCATATTCAATGGCCTTATTTTTACTGCTCGTTAACAGGCCCATGATAGGATGATAATTATGGGATTTTAAGTGGCTAATGGCAGCTGGGGCGTCAAAAGCAGTTTTTACGAATCTGTTTATGGCAGGGAAGGTGACAGGAGGGTGGGACACTGAGATGTTGGAATCGCATGTCGGGGAAAAAAAAGCTTTAATTGTTGAGTATTTATTAGAGAGGAGGGAAGACTGTAATTTAAAAATGAAACTCTGAAAAACAAAAAGGAAATTAATTAGACTCCTAGTGCTCCAGTGGCTAGCGCTTAAGGAGGACCTCGCCGGTTTGCACGTGGCCTTCGAGGGTCCCGAGGGCCACTGCTTGGTGCAGCCGTCCCCACGCCGCTGGGCGCCGTCCTTCCCACCGTGCCGAGGAGCCGGCGCGGGACCAGCCCGGCGATGCTGCAAGGATGAAAGGGGCCTCGGTGCGGCAGCGGCACCTGGGTCCGAGGGGCGCGAGGCCGCGGCGCGAGGGGACGAGGCCTGCTGCCCTGCTGCACCCCGTGCCAGCCACCCCGCGCAGCCGCCGCGGTGCCCAGCTCGGTGCTCCCCGCCGGCGGGTGGGTGCATCCCGGCTGCACCGCGCCACGGCTGGGGGTCGCCGGCCCCTCCGCCGGCGAGGGCTGCGCTTCTCCCTCCCACCGTCCCCGTTTCCCAATAGCCGGTGCTTTTTCTACACGTTTAGCCTGGCTGCTCATCATCTCCCATCTCCACCGATTCATCTTGATCTTTCAGTTTAGTATGCAGTGCTCGGAAAACAAACACGTACCAGACTGACAGTGGGAATAAATATCGTGGAGATGTTGATTAGCATTTGATCCCAGCTGGGCCTCTGGAAGCTGCAGCACTGGAATGCCTTGGCAGTTTTTTAATGCTGAATAATTTGATTAGATCAGTGGCTGAGCCTGCTGCTCGTGGTGAGATAAACCCTCCCAACACTGCTCTCCCCCCGCGCCGCGCTCGCACTGCTCCCTTCCTGGCTTGCTTGCTTTCTTTTATGGGGCCTTAAATACGTCGTTTAATCAACTCTACAATTTCAATTTAGCACAGTTGTTGACTCGCATGGATGATAAGGTTCTGAAGACCCCACAGATTGCTGGCTGGTTTAACAGTGCCATTTTCCACGGCCTCCTGGCTTTTGCTGCCAAACTGCAGCCAAGCCCAGCCCCAGTCCAGACTGCGAGCGACTGCCGAAGGATCTGTTTGCTTAGCCGAAGCTGTCAATCAGCCATGCAGATACTTCCAGTCTCTCCACTGTAGTAATTACCAACAGGGACACGTCCCCTCTGCACGATGACATGATAGCAACCAATGGTTCATTTTCAAAAACACAGTAATAACATTTTTTTTTGTTCTTTTGAGGCACAGAAAGCACGAGGACACAGGGAGGGAAAACTGCAATTRCCCAAGAGCTCAGCGATCCTAATTAAATCATCGATTTCTGAAATTTTTGTCTCCCTCCCTTAAGAAAAAAGAGTGGGGCGGACTCCTACACTCTCTCGAACACTTTTACTTTTAATCTAATTCAAATGACACTGTAGGCATTCGTTTCCAGCAGAAGAATAATCAGTTCAGTGAGTGGCCAGCAAGAGTGCCGTAAGCAGCCCTTACTCTTCTACTGCAGGTTTTTTTCCAAAATACTCTGCCAATGGCTATTTTCAAAGCATATTTAAAATATCTTCTTATCGGCAGAATACCATTTAAAACCAACCAAGCTCTACCTGCATCACTAAGACTCTGCAGTTACATTTCTCCTCCTACATCAGAAAAAGGAAAATCATGAATTACAAACCCAGCATTCTCTATCTGAAAAGAATTATTTTATCTGAAAAAGCAAAGCTGTGTATTTTCAGCCACTGACCTAATCCAAGATAAATAAACAGGCAGAGACTTCTTGTGTTTACTTACACTTATTAACATTCAGCAGAGGGTGTGAGGGTGATACTATCTGACAACCGCCATTTCAAACTTTCTCCCTTTAGTTTAGTTGCTTGTGATTCTCACGCACAATAAACAAACCAGCTCCCGCTGGGTTTGCAGCCAGCCGGCCTCCTCGCACACATCTGGAGCGGCTTCTGCACCTGCAGGACAGCTCTGCCGCGGTCGTGGGGACACCCGGGGGGGGTCTGTCCGTCAGGAAGGGTGCAGCGTACAAATGCACAGACACCTTTGCGAAAGTGAGGAGCTTTCCTCCGCTCAGGAGGAAAGGGCTTAGCACAATATCAAATAGTCAAAACAAGGTATGTTTTAGCTTTATTCTTTTTAAAAAGTGAACAAAACTCAGGAAAATACAAAGTAAAACGTGACCCCTATTCTGCGGCTCTGTAAAAAACCAGCCCCTCTCAAAGTGAGAAGTGCTGATTCAATTTAAAAAGGACAGCATGCCTGACCTTCCATACGCAGATGTTCCTACGCAAAGCTCTTTTCCCTCGGGCCTTTGCCCAGGTCAGGGTCAGGGTGACGAGCCTGCCTGGCGCGCACCCTGGGGTGCCTGTGACCTCCGGAGCCGCCCCAGCGCCCGCAGCACCGCCGGCGGGGAGCTCGGGGGGTGCGCGTGCTTCCAGGACCCCCCCGGTAAYGGAGGCAGCCAAAACCAGAAGGAGACACAGCAGGTTGTGGAACTGGATCCGCTCGAGTCCCCGCAGGCGTCTGTGGGTCGGGTCCAACACACCCTCTAACCGACAAGAAACAGCTCTTCTACCACATACATGGCAGTGTAAAGTCCAGTCTAAACTGGGGGCAGTCCGGTCTAAACTTCTGTCACTGAAATTTATCAAACCAGGTCTTATGGCCAGTTTCCCATTAACAGACAGAGAATCAGCGTGAGAATCCCAAGAGCCTGACCACCTCCATCCGGCTCTCCGTGCAGAGATGGCATCACCCTGCGAGAGCATCCCTGGGGCGGCTGACAGCTCACACGCGCAGGGGATGTTGCCTAACCAAGGATATTTTTTTCAAAAAGCGGAGAAGAGGAACCCACTTATGGAAATAGTCCCTAAGGTGGGACGGACAGTGGGGTGCTGGAAAGGGCTGCCTTTACCATTCAGAGCGGGGACAGCCCGGAGGAGCGTGGCACCAGGCGCATTGGTTATGTGCTTGCATTTGAGTGCAACAGGTACAATCCAGACCCCGTGGAAACAAATGGGAGTGTAGCCACAGGCTTCAAGGAGACCAACACAAGTCACATCAAGCGAGAACGTTTGATTTATGTTGAACATTAGATACATCTCCAACTGGTAAAAGAACATGTTAAGAGCATAAAAATAGCTATAGTGGCTCGTCTCTGGGAGAGAGCAATGGCAAACACCCACTGAAGAGCATAAGAACAGAGCAAGCGAACAATGATACTTCATCAAATACTCTATTAACCTCCAGTAATTTATGGCTCAAGATCTTTCAGAGCCAGAAATAATGTCTATGTATGGATGTATGATGGATTTTTCTGCCATTAATTTGTCCGGTAACTTTTTGAACCCATGTATATTTTAGCTTTCACAGTATCGGTGAAAGACATCTCCTGTATAACTACACACTCCTTACTGCTTGGCTTCAGCCTGCTGCCAGTCCCCCCTCACACCCCTTGTTCTTGTACGGTGAGAAACAATCAGCAGCGAATCCTTGTTCACTGTCCCGGTTTCATGGGTTTCTGTTGTATCCCTCCTCAGACATCTCCTTTCCAGGCTGAAAAGCCTTAACCCAGGGAATCCTGCCTTTATCCTTGCTCATCCCTGGGGCCCTGCTCTGGACCTTTCTTACTTCTATTGCCGTTTTTGTGTCATGGGGTAGGGACAGAATAATGCAGGATTCAGGGTAGGGCTGCTATACAGATGCCTACCGCAGCACGGTGCTCTTTCTTTGGTCCCTAGTTTTCCCCCAATAATTCCCAATATTTGGTTTGTTTTTAGGCCACTGCTGGATGTTGAGCTAGTGTTCCCATAGAGTTATTTATTGCAGCCCTCAGTTTTTACTCCTGGGTGCTGGCCATCAGTACAGAGTCCTCTGTGCATGTAAAGATGAGATTTCCAGTTCCACACCCCTCCTCGGAGTTCAAGATTTTACATTTATCTACCTTGAATGTCATCTGCCTCTGCCCAGCCCCTCACTCCAGCGAGATATCTCTGCGACTTTTGCAGCTGTCCCTGCCTTTAGAAAGACAGATCACGGTGTCTATCAACAAACTTTGCCTTCTCACCCCTTTTCTGGATCATTTACTGTCCCCTCTTCCAGCACTGGCTCCAGCACAGATCCCATGAATCTGCCCTCTGAAAACCAGCGATTTATTTTGATTCCTTGACACTGTCCTTTAGCCGTGCCACGTGGAGCCACTGCCTCCAGCTGAGCAAGTTTCCTTCTTAAGGACTTTGCTGAAGACCTTGCCCAACACCTCCCCATCACACACTTGTCAGACTCTCCTAAAGGAACCCAAAGAGCTCATCTCCCAAAGCATGCTCCCCCCAATGCCATACTGCCTTTTTCCCCATTTGTCCCAGTTCTCCAGCTGGTGGATAGCCCTATCTGTTGTGATCGTTTCTACTAGGTTGTTGATGTGGACACTGGGGCCATGGACAACAGCTGACCAGCTCTTCCCTGTTACTCTTCAGAAAAACTTGTTGTCGCATTATTCGCCTTCTAGACCTTTGGTACCAAGAGGATTTAAAATGAGAGAATATATAGTATCAATATTAGATTACTTACATCACATTAGAGCTCTTGGGTAAATACTACCTGCTCATAGTTCTTCATAACTGTTCAGGTGATTTAGTTGCCTTAAAACTTCTTACATCAACACTTCACTTTGAGACAGGTACAACTACAAACACATCACTGCTCTGCCTGCTGGGCTTGGGCAGCGTTAGCCTGATCCAAGGTACAGCTGGAATGGTTTCTGAGGTCAAGACGTACGGAAACTGGTGGACAAGTATGTTACGGGCACCACTAACTGCAAAATACTGTGGACACAGATACAGGAGTCAAGACCTCAATGTCAAAAAAGTGACACCTCCAGCAAGGAAATTCCTGATGGAGCAGTCCGGCACACACGGTGCAGGACCCCCAGCCACGGCAGCCCCGCGGTGCCGCAGCCCAGTGCCGGCAGGCTGAGGATCCCGCAGGAGCCCGCGGAGCTCCCGCGGACGGGAGCGGTAGGTTGGGTCCGATGGCAGAGCTGCCGCAAAGTGCAGGTTTGTGCGAGCGACCGGATCTTTTGTGTTTGCCTCTCTGATTACTGTATACCTTTTGCAAAAGGTGCTTTGTATGAAATTAAGAACAGGATTTGTTTCTTCAAACTTTTGCAATTTTAACATCTGCTTGTTTTGGTAAATTTGACAGGGACTCTCTTTTGTCTCTTTTATTTTTTTTTCTTTTTTTTTTACAGAAATTCTATGAAAAGTGTTTTAAAAAGTGCTAACTGACAAGCCTACACAGGCTGCCTCCACTCAGGGAGCACTCTGCACAGTTGTTAACTTGTTAGACAGGAGCTAGATTACAATCATAAATAAATGATTTGCTGTCTCCTTACATTCAGACATGTAGCTTTTAAAGTGTAGCTGTCATCCCTGAATCAGATTTAGTCAAATGCTGTGTAACTGCAAAATTATCCTATCCTTACCTTTTTTTATTCTCCATATAATGGACAGTTAAATTGGATTTTCAAATTTGAAGTGCATATGTTTTTCAAATCCCCACAGGGTTGCCATTTTTTCATTTCTAAAGCAACTCACTAATGTTTATCATTACCACACAGAAATATTACAATTCTTAAGGGGCACCTTATAAAATCAGTACAGGAGAAATATGCTTTATCGCCTCAAAATGAAACCAATTTCTCAGCTGATTTGCAATTTATTTACATGTTAGCATTTGATTTTCTGCTGATTTATAGCCCCACATGCCTGTGTCTTAGCTGCTTTCTAAATAAACACAATCAGGTTGGGAAAGCTAATACCAAATTATGGAGCTTTGTTCTAGCTTTACTCTATTAATAAGTTAAATCTTTTACCAATAGTGCCTAGTCTCCCTGAGCACTGAGTGCAAGGAGAAGTCATGCATGGTATTTTATAAGGCTCGAGTTCTGGTATGCTATAAATAATCAGTAGGTGTGGAGAATCTAAGGGGAAAATGGAGATCTCAGAAAAAGCACAAGCAAAAAATGTGGTATCAAAATTATTCTTTTTTTCTAAGCTATAAACTTTGAGATTCAGCCACACCTCATGAAAACTTTGTTGCTGTGGACATTTTATTTTGCACAGCCATTTAAGACCTTCCTTCCACCGCAGCTTTGCAGGAAACACGCTGTACGTATGAAATCCCACTTTCAGCATATTCTTGCTGCATACATGCAGCTGTACAGGTAATGGATGGCTAGTGCTGATGATTGTTTCAGAATAAGTTTTTTAATGGCAGGTAAATTATTCATTGGCATGTAAAATAATACTCAGCCTTAACTAACGTGGTAGTAAAAATAACCTCTGGCAAAGATCTCATACTTTCAAGGTTTGGTTCATTAATAAACAATATGAAAGCGAGTCGGCACAATGCATTCTGGAGGTCCAAGCGACTTGATGGGCGATTCGGCAGGGAGGGGGGCTGAGAATTCAAATATGCATTAGTCTTGGGGAAGCACACCTTTTTCACTATGTAAGGTGCATGTGCAAATTCTATGGATAATTAATGCAATAGTTACTTCAGCAGCATCAAAAGACCCACTGTTTAATTCAACATCCTATGAGTGTAGTGTGACAGCAGAAAGGAGCATTATTCCTGGCAATGAGTGACAGAGGGCATCAAGCATTCTTCTGAAATGCTCTTCCATCTCCCTCGAATGGTACGTCAGGTGTGTCTGAGCTGCATTAATTACAGAAGGTGTTGCCAGCCCACGACATGCATGCTCACATCAAGCCTCAGCTGCTCGGGATGCCATCCTGCCCTGGCACCACGCACCACAACCCCCTCGCCATCCCTGCAGACAGAGGGCACGCTCTACAAAAACCGCAGGAGCAACCAACGCTCGTGCGAGCTGCTGGGTCACCAGCAGCAGGACATCTTGTAGGAGCTGGGGAAGGATCTGGCCGCTGCAGGTGCCCGCAGAGAGGTCGGAGGAACAGACCTTCAAAAGATGGACACTAGTACCAGCCTGGGCTCAGCTCTGCTGAACCAGGGCCACCGGAGCAGCCCTTCTGGTCCCTTTCTCCTGCCAGGACCGTGTGCTCCCCAGGGTTTCCAGCCCGTTGACGCACTGGCTGTGTCCCAGGCACTGGAGCACAAGTGTAAAAAAGCCAGAGCAGGTCATGGCTCCGTTTCTTTGGAGGAGTCCCGGTGGCTTTAGCACGGTTATGAACTGACTGCTTCAGTGCTGCCGTCAGAAGAGTCAGTGCCCAGATGCCCACTCGTGTGCTGGAGCCTGCCCAGCCTCTGTCCGGGAGCATGCTCCGCGTGTGCCGTATTCAAAGGGTGTGCTGGATCTGCTGAACCCTGCGTCTTGGTAATTAAAATCCAAAGTGGCAAGAAGGGACCCAACCAAGGGTGAGCTGGTGAAGGAGGAGCCGGGTGCGTGACCTTGCCCCCCGTCCCTTCCCCAGGCTGCACTGCCTGGACACTCTCCCCAGGCAGCTCCCCGAGCCGCGGCAGCACAGCAAGGCCATTTCGTGCCTGCGCACATTACTGACTGCTTAATGGTGGTTTTTTGTTTTTTCCTGTTGACATTGATCATAATTGTTAGCCCATCGATTGACACACAGACTCCTTGACAGAATAACAAGGAATGCTCCGTGCCAAATTATTCACTCTCCGCCGGCTAAATCACACATCCTCCTGCAATCAAACCGCAGTTGCTTCCAGCGGGTGGAAAACAAAGGTCCTGTAATTCCAAGTGGGGATGCAAAGAGCCGGGCAGCAGTGGCAGAACATCAGGTTCCCGGTGCTCCCCACCGCCTGTCAGTAACGGGTATGTGACAGCAATAATGATACCGTCAGCAGAGCCGGCCCTGCCGTCTGTGCAGCTAGAGCAGCAGGGAAATACGGGAGGAAAAATGAACTGCATTGAATGGAAAGGGCTGAGCCACCAAAACCAAGCGAGAGCAGGGCAGAAATCTCTTTTACCCTTAGAATTTGGATTTTGGAGCTCAGCAACCATGAATTAAAAATAATACGTCTGATTTTGGGCTGGTTTAAAGCCAGCATGGCTCCTTTGAGGTCAGGGGGACAGACCAGCATGACTCGGTAGACAAGCACTGATTTGCGATGGGTTGTGGCTCTGTTCAGCATCAAGCTCCATGCCGGCAGTGAGTGGCTTTCCTAACCCTGTCTTAGGAGCTTGGAAGGCATCACCTGGGGCTGAACATACACTAGAGAAGCATCAGAGAAAGTACATTCCTCCTCCCCCAGGAAAGTTTGCTTTGCTGAGAATCACAGCTCTTCCCAGTTATTTCTTATGAATATTCATCCGTGCTGGGGATCTCATTCAGCAAGGGAGACTGAAGAACCTGTGGGTGCTTATGCAAAAATACAGGCACTTGACACCAAAGATGCTTGTTTAGCTGATGTGAAATCTCTCCAGTTTTCTTCTCCCAGTACATGCACAGGCTTTGTCGGATTAAATATATTATCCAGAGAATCATTCATCAAAGACCTAGAACGACGCACAGCGCATGTGATAGAAAAAGAAAATGGCCACCTAGGCAATGGTTTAAGGACATCCAAGAAAGACATCTGATGAGCAAAAAACTTCCCGTGAATTTGTGCTGGAATAAGGGTTCAATAGGGGACTATCTATAACATCTTGTGTCAATCAGAGTCATCTGTGCAAATCTGTGGCACAAGCTCAAAGGGAACTCTGGCATGCCAGAGGCTGGGCTGGGCACAGATTAGTCAGGAGCTAGAAAGGGTTTATAAAATCCTGACGCGAAAACGCTTTGCTTTGCATGCATTTTTATAGCATGAGACTATATACAGAGAGCTGTTATCCCACTGGCTGCTAGGCAGAAGCAGGGAAAAACAATGAAATATATTTTGGGAAAAAGAGGGGACTTCAAAGGATACGTCCTCCCAGTGCGGGAAGAGGGTTGTTGAAGAACCTCTCCTGGCTTTTGGTGAGCTGGACAGGTGCCACTTGCAGACACTTTGGATAACGCCTTTCCAGCCTTTCCTTGTTTTCTTTCCCTTTGTTTTGACTTAATGCCATTTTCAGAGCTGGCTCCCCCGTCCCTCCCAYGGGACCCCGGGCCCCGCGCCCCTCGCCAGGAGCCGTCCCCCCGCCCTGCTCCCTGCGGCACTCTGCTGCTGCCTGCGGTTTCTCCAAAATTTCCTTTTAAGAAATCAGGGCAGAGAACAAGGGAAGTGGGTCCTCAATGACGTAAGTGTTACAGATCTCTGAAATAAGCCGGGCTCATTAATAGCTTTTCTAAACATTGCAGTCGCTGTCAGTGATCTCCGTGGTAGTTTTCTGCGTGAGAGGGTTGAAATCTGCTGGCGGATCTTGACATTTTCAGATCCGTGGTGGGCCACGTGCTTGAAGACCTGCTCGCTTCCCCACTCTGATCGACTCTGCAGCTTGGCCGTGATGCGGCAGATTGTTTGGAGGGATCCGTGTCAGGATATTTTAGGGAAGTCACTGCTAACATTGCTGTGAATATAATCTCTCTGTGCATTGCACAAATCCCTTCCCTGATCGGAATTAGCATGGCAGTGCTGGAGCTTTCTGAGGGCTGCTGCAGGCGAAGATGGAGTGCCTGTTGCAGAGGGAGATGGACCCACTCGGGTCTACAGGGAAAGAGCCTTTCTGTGCAGCAGCATCTTCACTGTTGTCCTGACGAGAGCCCAACCACGGCGCCTGCAAGCACCGAGGCATGGGAATACTCAGAGGCGAGTGCGGTGCTGGCTGCCGCCGGCACAACGCACAGGCACTGCTCACGGTGATCCTCTGCTGTTGCGGTCCAGGCTGTGAAACCCAGCGGCACCCGGATCCCGCAGGCTGCATGGGCACGGGCACCATTTCCCCCGGCATCGCTAGCACCAGCGCCCAGCTCCACTCTCTGCTTCTTTGTGAGATGCTTTGGAGGCTATTTGATAGATTGCAGCAGAACGACTCTATTCTCATCAATCCACAAACTGGTTAATCAGTTAATAATTTACTCCAGATAAACTTGATTTGAGCTCTCTAGTTTGCAGTATCAGCTGCCTCCCCGATACCTCCAGCCTCTCTGGAGAGCCGAGGAAGGGATGGGGACGTGCAGGGGGAATAGCGCAGGGCACACGCGCCCTAGCTCCAGGATTCCCCTGCTCTTACGCTTTGTTTTGGAGCCACAGACTTGTTCAGCAGAGCCAATTTCAGTGAACCTGGTTTCTCTAAAATACATTCACTTCAACTGTGTTTTGTAGAAAGGGAGGAAAAAAAAAACCCTCAATAATATTTTCCCTGGGATAAGCCCCCATGTTAGAGCCACGTCCCTTTCATGCTGTTGCACATGGGCTGATATTTAAGGCAGGGACTTATTGTATAACCCAGTGCCTGTGGGATTAAAAAAAATAAAAAAAATATAGTCTCCATGGAAATGGAGGCCATATCTTTTGAAAACTGTATCAGAGCTCTCTATCCTCTCCCCTTTATCATTGTATTTTAACCTACCAGCTGCATATTTAAGAGCAGAGCTTGCAAGATGATCTTACCCTTTTTTATTATTTTCCCTCATGTGTTAAGGGAGGGAATACTGACAGGGACAAGTGACAGCTCGCTAATTATTCCCTTACTGCCACTGCTGTTCTTGTTTTGGACGTGTTGCTCATTTTCCTCTGCTCTTCGCACTGAATAATGCATGGGTCCCTATCAGTATTCATGCAGTACCTTCGGGAACTGCCAGCCTAACTAGCTGATAACTGATTCAGTTTGTAACCGGTGCCTTTGGGAGTTGCAAGGAAAAGTAGCCAAGAACAAATTTAACACTTCTTTCTCATTGCCTTAGAACATCAAGGAGAGGTACAGGAGGACTGCGCATGAAATACATTTGTTGCCTGGAGCTGTTGGAGGTACATAACTAAAGTAAGTGCGTTTAACCCAGCGCAGTGCAGCCTGTGAGGTCAGTGGGCGATCCAGATGGGAGCACCCAGGAGGGAGAGGGCGAGGAATCAGCTATTTCGAAGCAGTTGTTTTCAGCAGATGCCCTCCCTAGGTTTTGCAGAGAGGTGCCAAGAAAAGCCACCCCAGAGCCATCTGTACTTTGGAGTCAGAAATAGTGCAAGCCTGGTGCACGCGCTGGGGTGTGCTCCAAGTTATCAGTTGCTATCGGCGTGGTATGAGCACATCAGATCAGCAACCCCGCAGGGCTGGAGCCAGCCGGGAGCAGGACGGGGCGCAGCCTCTCCCGCACCCCGGAAGGTGCAAACTGCCGATGCCGGGGCACAGGGCTGACCCTGAGCAACACCGGTGAAGCAGAGCCTGGTCCCTTACAGMAAGGTCTGAACTGCTCCAAAGCAAGCTTCGAGAGCGTCCTCTCATCCCAGGGAGAACATAAAGCAAACGAGGATGGGTAAAAGCAATTTCCTCTCTTCCTCCGTTAAATATGATTGCGAGCAGGAAGAAAGGGAGAGTGAAGTTTGGCATTTTCACATGTGCCACATTTGTTAAAGGTGAATAGTTATTCTGCACGCTACGTGAAATACATGTTTCCTTGCCCCGCAAGTGGGGAGGACTGGACTCGTGCTCCTGAGAGCTGCTCTGCGGGAAGCAGGCTGTTCCCTCCACAGAAGGGATGAAAAACTGCACTGAGCAGTTGGTTGAATATTCTCGCTCAAGCTTTTCATCTGACATGTGTCAGATGGTGTGACCTTAACCACCCTTAATGGCATGACCTTAACCACCATATTCACAGTTTCATTCCTCTCCAAGTGTACGCGTATATATATTTAAACTAGTGCCATGGAGGAAGATACGCATTGGGTTTTGGGTTGCGTCAAAGTTGTCAGACATGTCGTTTGAAGGAGCTGAAAGCAGATGGGGAGATGACCTCGTAAGTGTCCATCATGCCTCACGCGACGGACAGAGGTTCAAGCAGGAAAATTTAAAAGGTCTTTTTGGAGCTCGCACAAGGAATTATTTCACTAGTTCAAACAAAATGAACTTTGTTGAGAAAGTTTAAAAGTTCCTCTTCCAAGTAAAGCCCATCCAGCTGAATGCTAGACAGTAAGTGAAGTTTTTTCACAAGGGACAATATTCTTAAAATGCAGCCAGATTTAAGAGCAACTTCATCAAGATCTAGCAGAAGAGTCACGGCTGGGCTGTGTGCAGACTGGACTGGGACGTGCACGTTCCATGCCATCAGTCCAGTGCCAGCAGCCACAAGTGCTGCATTCAACAGGAGCTGCTTCAGACTCGGGGGTGAGGGCAGGGGTGTCACGGGGAGAACGGGCTGGAGGGACACGGCAACCCAGCTCAGGGAGCTCTTGACTCAAACAAAGCTGCTGTGTGTTTAATTGATCCTTCTCCACTGTTCCCGTTTCAGGCTTTTCTGCACTTCCTTGCAAGGATGTACCACTCTCTTGCTCCCACTACCATGAGGGAGACCAGCTGGGCACATTGGAAAATCCTGCATGACCTGCCCCATCAGCCCTTCCAAAATGTGCAAACGAGGTATTCTCTGACAGCCAACAACCTGGGGGGAGAAATCAACCTCTCTCTCCTTCTGGGTTCTGCAGAAGTTGACAGCAGTTTGTATTTAGAGTCTGCTAAAACCCAATGCTAATTGGACAAAATTAGTGACATCTTTTAAAAGGTAGGAAGAGAGTTGAATAAAGCTGATCTCTTTATCATGCTGTCTATAATTACAGCAAAAAATAGGATGTCAATGAGAAAATGAACTACAGAATTGAAAATCCCTTGGTAATGACTGCACTCGTATTCCTTGCCCCCAGTCTGCTGGAAAAGTTTGGCTTCAGCTGCAACATACACATGGTTAAATTGGCAGTGTCACTCGTGCGCCTGTTTCAGTGAACAATTTTCCCCAACCATAGTAAGCCTTGGAAAGACATTCACCAGTGTCTGTGGTGCCTCTGGGGAGCCCCTTGGAAGACAAGAAAAAAAGCCTCAAGATACTGTATGTCAGTCTATCTCTCACTATAATTATCTTTATTGATTGGGGAATCATTTACATTTCCATATCTGAGTTTCCTGTTAGTGCTACTGTTTAGATGTGTTCACGGATCAGATTTCAAGAGATTTCATCCCAGGGAAAAAAGCCTTGTTATGTATGGACTATATGCAAATCTCAAAAGAGAGGTGATGGGGCCTTATGGCAAGAAATAACATCAGAAATCATAGCATCAGTGGAAGGAGAAGAGGGGAAGCAGCCATGTCAACAAAGCCATTTTTCACAGCATCCCCAACACACAGTAATGCACCACACAGATTTCCTCCATTTAGTGGAGCCAAATATTTACTCAAAATAAAGAGCAACAGAAACACATGAGGACACAAAGCCACCAAACCAGAAATTCTTCTTTCCTGTAGGTTTGCAATGTGTCCTGAGGGAATAGCTCCTCTTGTAGACAGGTATACAGAAATATCTGCTTAACTCAGGTTTGGAAACAGTTGAGGATGGCTCCCCAGAGTGTGCTCTCCCCTAAATACTTGCTTCCTTCTGCTGGCAGAAATCCTGCTTTTTTTCTTTCTGGTTACCCTCTGTTCTGTAGCTCCACTGTCTTCTGCTGCTTGTTGGTGTCAGAACATAACCAGCTGAGATGCCCCTTCACCCCAACACCCCAGTGCCACGCAGGATGCCTTCAGCCTTGGGCCATCCTTCAAGGAAGCAGCATTTGCCCATCTGTTGGTGGACACTGGCTGGGTGTGGGGATGAAAAAGACTGCAGTGGCAAAAATACCTTTTCATGACAAAAGGTGTGCAATGATGCTGTCTGGAGTGAGATTTCAGGTGCAGTGTTTGCAGTAATTAGCTGGTAACTGTTATCCCTGCAGGAATTAAAATTGCAGACTTGCACTGCTTCTCACCAGTGTCCAGCTGGTGGACAGAGAGGGAAAGAGCAGGAGAGGGTCTTCTGCGTCCCCACCCGCTGCACCRTCCTGCGTCACGCAGGCCCTCAGTCACAGCACACCAGTGGCCAGATGTGGACACGTGCGCCGCAGACGAGAGCGCTGCTTCCCTGCATTGACCAGGAACATACCAGTTACCAGGGCTCGGACCAGTCCATGTCCCAGCTCAGCAGTCAGGGTTGCAGGCATCTCTGAAAACAGCCACTTGCCTCCCTCTAACCAGCCCCTTACACACAGCCTGCTCAGTCTCACCCAGACTAGACACAGAATCTGTGCTCCAAAATGGATGTTTTTCACATTAAAGAGCTGCACAAACATTTTATTTCCCATTTGTGGCCCTTCTGCAAACAGCAGAGAATCCACTCTTTCCTCCAGAAGATTTGTGTCCGAGGGAGCTCCCAGGCTGACATAAAGCTGCCCATACTTTCAAGAGGCCTCTCTGGTAAGCTCTTATTTCTTGGATTCCTTCCCAAAATGAGGCAGTATCACTTATGGGAAGCAGTGAACAGGAGTGATATGAAGCATTGAGAAAACCTTCCCGTTTCAGCAGAGGCACAAGTGTCATGTCTCTACAGAAATATCAATTATATTTCCTGTACAGCTAATGAGATAGCTGTTGGCAAACATTAGCAGGTAAACAGTCAAACACAGCCTAGCACATAGTTTGGGCTTTTTGAATTAAATTTTCCCATTATTAAAGTGTCCCTGAGCACTGCATCCGCTGGCATGCCCAGATAAAGAGCCCATAATAATCAATGGAGTGAAGTGAAATGCATGAGGGAGCCCCTTCCTCCTCCGGTTCCCGGCTAAACAAACCCATTGGCACCACGGTGCCTTCGGGGGCTCGGCACCTCCGGGGGAACATAAACGTCACCGTTGGATGGGCTGCTGGAGCTTTGACCATCATCCCTCAAACCCCTTTTAACCGTGTTTTGATTCCTTGGTTTTGACTACATCATATTACTTCACCCAGTTAAACCACCATTTCACCAGCTTAAACCACTGCGTCCCAGGGACAGCCAAGACCTTGGCCCCTTCCCCACATCCCCGCACCGTCCGCGAGCGCCAGCACCATGCCCCATACCCAGCGGAGAAGATATTTTCTGTTGCGACTTGCCTGTTCACCTCTAGCTGCAGGCTGGGAGATACTCTATATGAATATATTCAGGCTAATTTTGAATAACTCCAGCATTTAGATGTCTTTATCCTGCAGGGGTTACAAAGCTGCACAATGTTTTAGCTGCATTTCACGCAATCTGCAGGGAGAACGTGGTCATCCTTGCACCCAGCCTGCGGCTCTGGGCACAGGGCTCCAGCTCTTGGGTGCTGCAGGCTTTGACACGGGGTAACAGTCCCCAGGGCACCCGCAGCACTTCTCGGTGGTGGCACCAGAATTACCTGCAAGCAGGTACCCGCTTTACAGATGGGGAAATGGAGGCACAGGCTGGCCAACATGACTCCTCCGGGATCACCACCCCCTCGTAAAAAAGCCGTTTTCTCCCCACAGCATGTGTATTTTACCTCACCAGAGCTTCCTTTGCTCATTTTTACTGCTCTGTTCTTTTTGGTGAATAAGAGAGCATATCTGATTCAGCATTATTATTAATCCCATATGTAGCTTATGAAGGGAGGAAAAAGCAGTAATTAAGTGCAGTCATAAGTTAAAAGAATTGA
The DNA here is from genome assembly GCA_035582835.1 of Phoebastria nigripes. Taxonomy (NCBI): domain Eukaryota; kingdom Metazoa; phylum Chordata; class Aves; order Procellariiformes; family Diomedeidae; genus Phoebastria; species Phoebastria nigripes. The sequence goes on along the minus strand of JAYKAV010000100.1, from coordinate 1,520,758 downwards.
ACGTGTGTTTCTTGCTTGCCTAATATCTGGCAAACACCTCATGTTTGCTCAGTCATCTGCCTCTCCGATTTGGCTGGATTGGGAGGGTTTTCTAACCCAGTGTGCGCTGCCTTTGTCCTGGCCATGGACACATCAGGTTTTGTGGGATGCCCTTTATCTTCCAGAGTTTTCTGCACTCAAAGAAATAACTGCTGGAGCCAGCATCCACCCATACACATAGGTACACTTGTGCTTTCTCAAGTGCAGCTGGCTTTCCCAAGCTAACACCACAATAAACAGATTTCAGACTCAAATCTGAAAAAACACAAAATTCTACACAAAACCAAAAGCTAGCAGAAAGATTAAGAATTTGTCCTAGGTCGCCGAGAAAGGGGCAGCTGGGTGGGGATGCTGGAGCAGGGTACAGCAGGAGAGAGACAAGGACCAATTGCTGACACCAGGCACTGAAGAGAAAGTCAGAAAGGGGGCTTCCGTGCTGGAAGAGGGAAGGACAAAGCTAAATACTAGGAAAAGGTTACAGAAGTCCAGAAGAGCAAAATGAATCGCCAAAAGAAAAAAAACCAACTTAAGTGCAGCAATCTATAGAGACACCTGCCCAAGCAAGTACCTTCAGGAACATGATGGCACCAGAGACGGTGCGGCGTGGCACAGCGTGCCAGGGTGCAGCACCGGGCAGGCGATGGCAGGGAACCCCAACAGGAGCACTGCAGCCTGGTTACAGCTGGCAGCTTGCTGTAGTGCTTGCAGCTGGCTTTTAAAGGGTGTTGGGGGGGCTTGTTCCTGCAGTCCTGCTCCTCACAGGTGGAAACCTAGGGCAGGTGAAGCATATGTAAGGGTAAGGGCATCAGCCCTACAAGAAAGTGGGTTTGGGTAAATTTTGTGGGGGGTTGGCCTTGTAGATTAAGGCAAAGGGCAAGTGTGTGGTTTTAGTTTAGGCTTTTTCTGAAACAAAAAAAAGTTCTTGTATTCTGTGAGATGCTGGTGTGCAATTCTGTAGTAGGGGATGGTACACAGCTTTATCTAAGAGTGAAGTTTCTGCTTGCTCCTTTCCTGCAGCTGTTCTGTGAGACCATTTTGGAAAGGTCCTTCTAGACGGAGAGTAAGGTAACCCTTTGGGAAAAAAAAGCATGAATTAATAGCAGTGTACTGGTAAGATGTGAGCAATAAGGAGAATGTAAACTTCTACCTAGTCCTAATGCAGTGAGCTTTCAAGTGGTTCCTAGATCAAGCTTAATCTCTCTGAAATAAGGATGAGTTATGAGCTCTCTCTGAGCTGTTTCTCTCCCTCAGGCACTGGAGGGTTTTAGAGTTTGCCCTTGCCAGGGTCAAGATCTGCTTCAAGGTACTTGACCAGAAGGATGCGGAATGAGGTGGAGTAGAAGCCGAGTGCTCAGGGCTGCCAGGCTTCTGCTGCAGAGTCGGTGGGTTCCTGCCGGGTGGTGCAAGAGCTGGTGGTATTAGGAGAACGTACCTTCTCTATAACCTACTTTAATATTTTAACTATTAAAAGAGTGTCCTCTGAAATACGAAATGTTTAACTCGAGGTCCCGCGAAGCCCTAGGGAGTACCTTCGCGTGCAGGGGCTGTGCTGCGCTCTGCCAAGCCCCAGGCTCGGCGTCACATGCGGTTCCTTTCCCTGCATTAGTAGCTCTGCATTCCCACCCAGCCCTCCTTCCCTGTTTTTTCTTGCTATTCCCTCCATCCAGAGGATCATTTTTCAGACAGCCCCAGTGCTTTGCCCTGCAGTCAGACTATTTAGTCTGGTTTTGGTGACCCTGTCTGACTGTTCAAGAATAAGCTCTCAGGTTTCTCTTTTCTCTGCAATCACTACACTTTTTTTAAAGCAAATACATACCTTTGAGCCTTAGCCTTTCAGAAGGACTTAAGGTGGTCCCATTCTCCTTCCTCTGTGCGAAGAGAAATGCTCAGAATAGCACCGGGATTTGCATTCCTTTGCAATTGTGCTGCGGGAGTGCAGGGTTACCTTCCCTTATTAGTCACTGTAGAGTGGCCATTCAGAGCTAATATTTACCAAAAAAATCTGAAAACCTAGGAATACCCACGTTCTAATATACAGGCAGCACTTATCTCTGAGCACTATAGCAAAGACACTGCTAGAGTTTTCTTTGGAGAAGTGATGATATAATTTTTGGTTTGACTAATATGTGCTGAAAAAGCCCATTGTGCTTTAAATGTAAATTCTAAAAGCTTTTAAAAATTCCCATAAGCTCTTTTCTTTGTGCTGCTCAGCCATTGTCCATAGCCCCTAGCAAGAGTTCACATTGTGCCTCTGCATTGTGCGCGCTGTGCGGAGTCAGCAGAACAGGCTCCTGCTCAGGATGGATGGCTGCGACTGTTCACCAGTTAATTTTGGTTTAATTACTATACACAAGTCGAAGTAGCTAATCGCTCATCATGGGCTTTACATTTTAGACATCATTACTCCAGCTTCTAAAATACAACAGTTGCCAAACGTACAGAATGATTTTTTTTAAAAATTGGGCTCTATAAAGGGTTAAAAGTGTGAAATATCCTTCTTCATAAATAACAAGCAAAGAATATATTTTAAAAATAAAAGGGAAGGGACTGATGCCATATCATATAAAATTTCTGGAGCTTCGCGCTCCGAGCAGTAAAAGTGCTGACTGTGACAAGCCAGGGGAGGCCTTTGCATCGATCAGAAAATAAAAGTTAAGCAGCGCCTGGTGCTCGGCTGGGATAGCTGGATTCATCCCGATTTATTGGGCCTACCGCAAAGCACAATAACCGCTGGATGCGGATCGTTCAGCCGCTGCGTGCTAATGAAGTCTGCATTAATTAGCCACTGTGGATTGATTTTCATGATTTCTCTGTCTGGGCCTCTCAAACGGGTCTGGAGGAACTCGGTGCTTGACCTTCACTGCGTTCAATGAGAGAGGGGAGACGCCTCGCTCCCCAGGCGTTGGGGGAAAATCTCCGTTTCTGGGGCTCCTCCCGGCTCCAGGAACTTTCCCGGGGGCAGCCCCGGCCCCCGGGGCTCTGCTCTCTTTGAGGTTGGGGGTTATTTTTGTTTCAATGATTCTTGCTGCGGTGGAGGGAGAAGGCAGCGACWTCCCAGCTCTGACGGATGAGGCACTGGGGGTGAGAGGGACCGAACGCCCATCGCAAACCCGGAGCGTTTTTGCAGGGGCCATTAGCGGGAAAAATAGCAGCAAATTGATTTTAAAAGGCTTTCAGAGGGGTCTCTGCACCCCCTTCCACCGCACCGCCCAGAAGCTTTTCAAGTGGAACAGCCTGCAGCTATTACAATAAACACCTCAGCCGCAACCTGTCTCTCATTTGCATATTAGCAGCCTTAATTTTGATGAAATATGCAAATGTATGCAAAATGAAATTCATCTCATAATGACACAAGGCGATTAAACAATTTTTATGCTTAAATATTCTGTTTAATGAAATCAAACAGACCCATGAGTGTGACAAATTTGCCTCAGCATGGAGAAATTAGTGGATATCAAAAAACTAACACAGAATCCCAAACACGAGACGTACTGTGCTGGGCATTGAAATCGCCTCTTCAGCGTGAAAATAATCAGTGTTTCTGATAACCAAATGAACTGGAAATTATATTACAGAGAACTGCTAAAATAAGTTAGTGGCAAGGTACTTTGTTTCCTACTCTCCAAAGAAATCCCGTTCTCCGGCCATCTTTTATTTATGTTCCAGGTGTTAAATTGAGTAAACACTCTTGCAGGTTCTTTTTGGATATTTTTCTGTTTTAAATAAAAAGTTGATCGTATAGCCTCATGCAGCTGCAAACAAAGTGTCCTTGGTGGATCTGGCATGGCTGGACGAGTCCTGTGCCGGCGGTGCTGGTCGGGGCACTGCGGGGCCGTCCCTGCCGGCATGGCACGGGGCTGGCAATGCTCCTGCTCCGCAGTCCCCATCCCGGTGCCAGCCACTGCGAGCTGCTGTTCGCTATGATTACGTGCTCGGTCGCTAGCACTGCATATATTTGTTTTATTAGATGCAGGAGTCTAGAGCAGAGTGCCTGGACGTACATCCCCCTACACTTCAGCATGCTGCTTAAAGCTCACGCCAGGCTCATTAAATGTTTCCTTTGCCTTTCTCTGCAACCTGATGATCTTGTCCAGCCTCGCCTCCCACACGAGCATCCCGCCCCGCATCAGCGGGGGCTGAGGCTGCTGAGCCCCGGCCCGGGGCAGAGCACCGGCAGGCAGGGAGGCGCAGGCTGCTCCGGCTGTGGTGGACGTGCCGGGGCAGTGGGGAGCTCAGAGCCCCTGTGCGGACCTGCTTTGGTTCTCAGGTCACCCGTGGCAGAGCACTGGGACAAACCAGAGCGCGGGCAGACTCTGCACGACTCACGGCATCGAACGGGGAGTCGGAGCCGCTGCTGAGCGTGATGGAGTCATATCGCTGGTGGCATCTCACGCTGCTCTGGCCATGAGGAATTGGCCCTGGGATGGTGCTGTCTCCCCCTGCCTCGGTAGGGAGGGATGGGCTCGCGTGGGTCCCCACAGAGTCCTCCATCCTCCTGGGTGCGGGGACGCCTGGCTCCTGTGCAGAGAATGGGAAGAGGGTTTTCTTTTCTTATGCAGCTGTTGTGGACAGGGTTTGTTTTCATCAACATGAACTACACTTGATTTTTCTTTCCTTTTTCTAAAACAAAACCTTCTCCCAGCTGCCAGGGCACGGTCCCCTGGCCAGCGTTGGGGAGGGCTGGGCGAGAGGCTCCCTGCTCTGGCACCGCTCCTGTGCAGGCACCTCCTGCACCGGCAGTGACGGGGCTGCGGTGTCCGGGGGTTGCTCCGCAGGCAGGGCAGGGTGCTCCTGGGTTTGCAAACCTTATGAAGCCCCCAGCTCGGGTACAGGGAAAAGGGGAGAAGTGCATGAGACCATTATCTCCCAGCATTTCATTTCAGTTTTGCTCTCTATCCATCAAGTCCATGGATTTCTAAGGCACATAAAAGGTGACAGTGATGTTAGCCATGGGGAAGTAATCTACTTTTTGAGAAGAAGAAACCAGTTAGGAATTATTTCCAGTTCGGTGGCCTGTTCCTCCTCCTCTCCCCGGCGCAGCGCTCTCTGCTGAAACCAGCCCTTCCTCCTGCGGAGGTCGGAAACCCCCGGCGTGGGAAACACAATCCCCGTGCTCCAGCCTGAACCAACAAGACTCGTTCTTGCTGCCACGCTGGAAGGAAGGACTGCAGTGACCCTCAGTCATAATGCTAAGCCTGTTACCATTAATGGTTTGTCCAGATGTCATTACTTCCCCCTCTCAGTTCAGATATGATAAAACCGAGGTAATTTAATATTAGTCCCATGCATACTTGTGTTTTATTTTTCTGTGGACTATTTTTATTACAAATAAGTTTTGAAAGGAAGTTGCTGATGATGATTTTCCCATGTTCCAATTAACTTTGTTGTGCTGAATAACAGGTAAATTCACAACCGGCCTCATTGTTTTCTAGACCCAGAGGTGCTGAAGATCTGCTAGGTCACCTGATGAGATTGCACTCCAGGATGTATTTCCCAATACCTTACCTTCTTATTTGTGTTTCTCTTTTGTTTACAGCACGCAAAATGAAAGTTTCTACTGCTTCCCTTGGGTGTCTTGTACATCTTTCTGCCAGGAAAAGAGAAAATTGGGAATACTTAATCTGTGCTTGGGTCCAACTCTTTAACCTCCCATTGAATATTGGCACAGCAGGTAGCCTGTATACCACCTTCCCCCTCCTCCTGTCCTTGCTCAGAGGAGCTGGAAGATCGCACCAAGCCTTGTTGTTGGTTTAGTGCCTGGTGGCTCTTGCTTTCCTCCAAAAGCCCCCTCCTGCCACGGGGGAGTCCTGACCGATGCACAGCACCTAGCTTTGCTCCCGTCACTAACAGAGACCGGCACATTTCCATGGACTGAAACGATAGCGGGGTTGGAAACAATCTTCGCTTTCATCCGTCATTGCATCATCCCAAATTTTCTGTCTGGAATCTTTTTTGCCTCTCTCATCAGAACAGCATCCAGATTTTCCTGCTTCCTCCCTCTCACTCCCTCGTGTCTCGGCTGTTTCAGCTCCACTGCGTCCCAGCCATGTTTCTCTTGGTTGTATTCTGCATTTTCCTAATTCTTCCGAGTCCTGTGTCTTTTGCTGTTGGTGGTATTTGCAACTTATCCCAGCTGAGTCTCATCTGTAAACTTTATTGATAGTGTGTTTATTCTCTCTTTCAGAGTATTAACGGTGCTTATAAGCGACACTAGTCCTAGTGCCTGCCGGCGCCGCACCCACCCCATTCCCTGCCATGATGCTCATCCCGCTGCTCCAGTTCGGCTCCCGCGGAGCCCATGCAGGGTGGGAGGAGCAGCCCGACCGGCTCCTGGTCCAGAACACCCGGCGGCCCCGCAAGTGAGGGGTGCTGGTGCTGTGGGGCAGCTCGGGAGCCGTTACACACCCACCCAAGGCTTCGTGCATCTGGAAATACCATTGCTGCCTCCTGATTCACAGCCGTGTCTTTTAACTACTGCTCTCTCCTTCTGGCCTCACACTCCCCTACGCAGCATGCCCCTGACTTCCCCTCCTCTCCTTCTGGGCTGTCATGGCGTAATTGATGATTTTAGGGAGTAGTTGACTCAGGCTGCCTGGTTTTGCTCTGTAAGTTCATTCCTGCAGCCTGGACCCCGGAGGCCGGTGCCTCGCTGCCGGAGCGTGGGGCTGGAGCTGGGCACCTCCAGCCAGGCTGGGGCGGCTCCGGCTCTGCTTGGTCCTGTGGAAATGCCCCGATATGAAGTTTGCCCCGTTGGACCAAGGGCACCCCAGGGAGCACGCCATGCCATGCCATACTCTGCCATGCTGCGCCATGCTGCGCCCCGCCGTGCTGTGCCATGCCATGCCGTGCCGTGCCATGCCACACTGCCATGCAGAGCCGTGCTGTGCAGAGCAAGTCTCCCCAGCCCCTCAGCCCAGGTGACAACTGGGAGTTGCACAAGCATTTTCAGCACCTTCCTTTCCCCGGGGGAGACCCCCGAGCGTGGGGCTCTGGGCGAGCCCCCGCCAGCCCCAGCGAGGAGACGGGCGTGCTCGGTGCCTCTGCCCCATCCACGCTGCCCCGGACGAGGCTCCCTTCCCCTGTGCCAAAAATTACACAGCACTCAGAGCCGCGCTGAAACGCGGACCCCTGCCAGGCCTCATAGCACAGCCATGATGTAAGAGCAGAAAGTCAGCAAAACCCCCACCACTCGCGCACGGGAGAGTTAACCCTTGCGGCGAGGGAAGTCGTGGGGCGCTGGTTCCTGCCCCTGAGAGATGCCGGCTTGCCCCTCGCCTCGGGGTGCTGCTCCCCCAGCGGCTCCTGGCCGCTTGCACCCACCCTCCTCTGCCGGCACCCTGGGCACCTGTGGGACATCTCCTTCCTCGGGATCACCCCCGGGCACTGTTATCCACACTGACGAAATCAGTGGCTGCTTTTCCATGCCGAACGCTGGGCTGCACCAGCTCCCTGGGCCATGCCCGGGCGGTGGCGGGGGCTCTGCGCCGGCTGTGCCAGATGGGCATCTCTGGGCTTCCCACAGCACCCGTGTCCTCCGGTCCCGGCACTCCTCGGTGGGTGCCACGACCGGTGTCCCAGCCTCATGCTCTGCCTGTCCTCTGCGTTTAAATCATCCCTAAGGCAACAGGTTACGGACTGAGAACTCCTTAAATTATCTGAGAAAGTTTATGAACTTTCACAGCATAAAATGACTGTGACATTTCCTCACCATAATAAATGTTCATCAGAAATGACTTGATCCAAACAACCTTGTGCTACAAAGCCATTGGGCCATGAAAAACCTTCGACAAAACAATCTCCTTTAAACGTGGCTTTGCTGGAATTAGGGCTGATTACGATCAGATGGCTTAGTATTTTGACCTTGTTATATTCCCATTATTTTGACAATTCACTGAATATTTGTAATATTTCACTCTGGATGAGTATTCTCACAAAGTGAGGTATGTAGAACTGCTGTATTTATTTTTCTGTATGGATTTAGCTTGATCAAGAAGAGCTGATGTACGGTATGCTTTTCCTGCTGCACTTTCCAAGTAGGCCATTTTGGGCTAATAAAAAAGGATGCAGAAAGATGTTCTTCATCCAGAGACCATCTAGCAAAAATGCACCCCATTTTTTTAATGGTTAGGACTCGCACTGTGCTGAGCTCAGCTGGTGCTGGGAGCTGCGGCAGCTCCATTGCAGCACCCACAAACTGTGTTTGCAGATGGTTGGGGAGCACTGGAGCGCGCTGGAGAGCACTGGGGAGCACTGGGGAGCAACCCTGGCCCTGTCCACATGTGGTTCCTGCACTGAGGTTTTTTTTTCCAGGGACCAGACAAGCAATGCCTAAATAAATAGGCAAAGTGGATGCAATTCCAAGCTCATATCATGTTACAGTAATCAAGAGGATAAAATTGTTTTTCTCTGTGACCTTGTTACAACCATTTGCGAAGTCTGTGGAGAAAACTGCATGTCTAAATCAATCCTCCCCTTAGAAAGCATCACTGTTGCTCTCTCTGAAGTCAATTAAAAAGGAGCTTTAGATGGGGAAGGGGACGAGGGAGCGCACAGCGCTGCGGGGACTCTCTGAGAAGGTTGGTCAGGTTTGGGATGAGCACTGCGGGGAGCTCCCATCTCGGGACGGACYCGGCCGTGCCGGTCCTGCACGTTGGGAATCGCATGGACGGGTGGGGCCTGATAGCGCCTGTTAATTGATTTGCTTTTGATAATGTGAGCTTGAGTTTATTGTAAAAACTCCTGGCATAATTGGAGGGCTGCCTGTTATTATCAGTCTAAATAAATACGGGTTAGCAACAAATTTGAAACATCTGCTTGGGATGAAACTGTCTCTCTGTTAAGACTTTCCCAGTAAAGCGCCTTGTATGAGCGAGATGGTGTGGGAGCCCCAGCGCTGAGGAATGCGTGCGGGAGGCCGGCTGTCCAGGACTTCGGCCGCCGTTACGTGTGTCTGACCGGCCGTGCTGGGGCTCTCGCCTCCGTGGGATCTCCAGCGCTCCCGGGAATGCTGCTGGGCGGCACAGCCACCGCCACCGCTGCACCAGGGCAAAGCTCGACCCGAGCAGGGCTGGGCTGGGGGTCCCATGGCCCCTTCCTCGCACACAGCAGCACTGGGAACAGTGCAGTGCCGGCTGCCGGACCCAAGTGTCAGCGGAGCCCCCAGTGTCTGTGAGGCTGGAGATGCTCAGAGCCCTGGGATGCTAAAGCAGAAATAATATCTGGAGCTTTAAAGCCATTCCCAGGTTCCTCCTGCACAAAGTCTGCTCATTCCAAAGAGCTGAAATCCAAGGGAAAAGCTGCCCGAGAGAGCAGCTGCGCACCGGGGTGCAGCCGCTGAGGACGAGCTCCCCAGGGCTTCCCAGCACCCAGGGGTCGGGGGACTGAGCTCAGCTGCCCTTGGAGATAAGATAAATGTGGGGGGAGGGAGGGAGGGCTTTCTCACAGGAACCTTGTGGGAAAAGCAAAACCTCATGTTGTGGTTCACTAACTGCCCGCCTAATGATATCCCCGAGCGAGCCGGTCAGGCGTCATAAAACCGGGCAATTTGCCCCGGAAATAGGTGAAGAGATGTAAATGTGCTGCAGAGATGTAAATGTGCCACCCCGCAGGGCCGGTGTCCCGCTGGGCAGCTGGTGGGGTGCAGGGGCAGGTACCCCGTGGTGCGTGGGACAGGGGCTCGCCACGGGGGCACCGGCCTGCCACGAGGATGCATGGGGATTTAGGGTCTGGGCACCTTGCACCCCGTCCTCACACATGGCACGGCAAGGCACCCCACGCGCCCATGCCGGTGCTGCGGCCCCAGGGTCCTGAGCACACCGGTGCTTGCAGCGTGCCCTTGAGACCCCGAGGGGTGCAGGGTGCCGTGCCCCCAGACAGGAGCACTCTCAGTGGCCAGCACACGTCCTTCCATGGTCCCACGTGGAGGGTCCCGGCCATGCACTGGGACAGCCAGAGTCGGGCGAGGGAGCCTGGAAATTCTGCTCAGACGAGCACCCAAGTTCAGCGGCGTATTCGATGCTTGTTGAACATGAACGAGGCTGGAAATTGTAGTACATGTTAGTGTCAGTGCAGTGCTGAGTGGGGCCTCGGGGCTGCTGATGCAACAAAGAGTTTTATTTATTTTTGGATGCATGGGATGCTTGGTACTGAATAAATAATAATGCCTGTGTTGGTGGAGGCAGCGTGGTGCACAGGCTGCGAGCGCATGCTCGGGGCATACTGTAAATTAAGCACCGGAGGATGTTGTGGAGACGAGATCCGTGTTAACCTCATGCACTAGGAATTCGAGAAAGCCACCTTGGCCACCCTTATCCTTCCTCCCTCGGTGTCTGAGACAGGCCAGACCCTGTCAGCTGGTCATCTGCCTGGATCCTCCTAAATCAGTGCTCTGCTCTAGCTTTTTCCTGAACACAATCCTATCTCCTCGTTGTTGGACAGCGGCCAAACGCAATCACTTCTCTGAAAGACTCGCTAAATATGTTCAGCAAAAGAATTTAATTAGCCTCTTTCTCTTCCACATGAAGCTTTTCAAGAAAAAAAGGAGGGAGAAAAGGAAAAGAAAAAAGCTCCCTGTCTTCCAAGTCCATCTTCTCAGCTCATTGTTGTAGCCTTGCTGCTCTATTTGGGATTTTAGCGTATCTCCGGCTCAGAAAGCCGAGCCCAGGGGAGCAGAGCCCGGTCCTGCCTGTGCACCGCGCTCTCCCCAAGCGTTTCAGTGGAAGGAGCCGTGCATCCCTCCTCCCGCTGGAGGAGTTGATTTGCTGGGACTTGGAGTTTAAAGGATTGTTTGGTTGGGATTTTTGGTTTTAGACTGAACTCCTGTGAGAGATGAATCACAGCTACATAAGTTTGGCTGAGCGTACATGGGTTTTGCTGAAACACATGAATGCTAGGGAACACAGGGATTGGCACATGTCCCTCGTCAGAAGAGCGCTCCTAATGAATACCATATATCCCTGCGTAGAGGCTTCCCCACATCGGCAGCCGTGGCCATCCYGCTCTTCCACCGTGCAAAGGGGAGACCGTCTCCCCCGAAGGCTGCTCTGGGCTGGGGCTGCAGGCAGGGGGAAGGCAAAGGGAGCTGGGATGCGACAGGGGCTGCCGACGGTGCACAGTGCCGCTTGTCAAACCATTCCCCTCGTGCACTGGAAACTTCGGGGGGGCTGAGGAGTGGAGCATTTCCCTGCTGCGCGGGGCAGGCAGGGGAGCCAGGGGGGTGGGCTGGCATCTCGCCCTGGCGAAAGATGCTGGATGGGGACTCTGCAGCGCTGACACTGAAATCAGGGTTTGCAGCTGATGTCCAGACCTGGATAAAGCGTGCTCGTTTCCACTGTGTTGCCAAAAACCTTACCTGAAAATCCTTCCTCTCTGCATCGGCAAGAGCTGATGAGAACATTACCCTGGCAGTTATTGCCAGTTATTTTCACGGCAGCACCTAAGTCAGGCCCAGGACCGCCCGGGGCAGGACCTGCGTGGTCCATGGGGAGCAGATCTGTGTGGATGGAGCCCAGGAGCCCTCGAATCTGCCGGTGGGGCTGGCCAAGGTGGCTGCTGTCAGGCTAAGGAGTTGGGAACCAATTTGTTATGAAATTTATGAAATGTTATGTAACTGCGAGGAACCAAAAGACAGACTCTCTTAAAATGATATCCTTGTTAATAATCTCCTTCATCCATCACTGCTGCTCAAGGATCCTCTCGCTTTTATGCAGAACATAAATTATTGGGGGCAGGGGGAGGGGCTCTATAGGTGCTGGGAATTATAAACAGCTGGTTGACCACAAATGACACCTCCTGCATCATCAGCGAACGCACGTGAGAGTAGTGACTGCCCTCCACGAGCACCCGTGCCGGGGCTGGGGACTGCAGGGCAAGGGTAGTCTCAGGGCTTTCGGGAGAGCCGTCCCCAGGACACTCCCAGGCTGGTACCATCCACCAGCCCCAGAACCTGCCCACGGCACGGCTGTTGTGCGTAGCCACATCTGCGACACCCATGTCCGGAGCAGCTTCGGAAGAGTTTGGGTTTCCACGAGCAGCTTGAAGGGCAGCTGGACTGGGGTCTGTGCAAAGGGCTCCCGTCTCTTCAGGAGCCCTGGAAGCTCAGCCCTGCTCTCTGCGTTTATGACCAGGGCATGATATTTTAGCTCTGAAGATAAAGAATCTGTATTTTTATTGTACCTACTCCATGCCCACATTGCTCCACGTGCCCATGAGGACAACAGAGCCGGGACCCCCTGCCTGGCAGACCCCTGTCCTCCTCTTGCCAAGCATCTCTCAAGTACTGGCTTCAAATCTGACTTGCAACGTTGAGAGCATCAGAGCTTGGATGTCAAACTCCCCGCCCCGAGAGCCCTAATCTTTAGAGGGACAGCACTCAGTGTTTTCTGAACCCCCTTTTGGTTTCCTGGGTAGTTACCCAGAATCACTCATCACTTCTGCAAATCTTGGCCATCACTTTTATTTCATAGCATCTGTGCAATGCGGCCAAAGCTAATGCTGATGTTGGCTTTCGTGCGAAGCTAAGGGTTAAGGGGAAGGGATCAAACCACAGAATATATAGTGAATGCAGCTTTTCTTGTTCATGCTGCATTGTGATATATTTAAACTTTCATTTAGCATAAATACTGTAGGTCAAACACCAGACAGATTCACCAATTATATTTTCCCCTATTAGATGAAATATGTTTCTAATTTGGCTATAGTTTTGTTTTATTAGACCTGTGGCAGCAAGGGTGACCCTGCTTCAAAATAACCTTTTCAGATCATTTAGCCCTAGTCTTTTGCAAATAGAGTTTGATAAAGCAAAAATGTGCCAGTCTATTTTTTAAGTGAGGGTTATGTGAACCCAATTCCTTCCCTGAGTCAAACAGGGGCCCCACTGGAGCTTCGGAGCCCTTAGAAAAGCGTTATGTTACAGCCGCCTATCTGCACAGCACAGCGAACGTTACAGACTCCATGTGCATAGTTCAGAAATAAAATACTGTTTATTTTGCATAGCGGATTTGGGCCAAAGGATTTTTGTCTCTTTAAAATGCAGTAAAATACAGTATTAGCATTTCCTGGGTTTTAAATGCTTTCAAGTCCGACGGCCTTTGAATGCTGGTTGAAAGTACTGCGCAGTGCGACTCACTGGCCCCAGCCACAGATCTCCTTGTTTTTCTTAAAAGCAAGGAAGAAACCTTGCTCTGAACCAGTGAGCATGCATCCATCACGTATCTTTTAGGATCAGCTTTTGCTTTTTGTATGTGGTGAAAACCAGATAGATTAGTTATTTTTACTTTATGCAATCCCATTTTTCTCCCGGCTTATCTGATCCGCTTATTTTACCAAGGGCTTTATTTCCTTCAGGCTCCGAGGCTTGGAAGCTCAAAGCTTCTCGGAGACCGTGGCCCTATTCAGCCTCCGCACCAGATATCCATCAGCTCTGATGGCTGCGTGCTATCGCTGCCGTTATCACGCCTGCTTACAAATCCATGGAGGAGTTTAACAACACGGTCGCGTGCGTCTGCGGAAGTTTTCCTCGGCACCCGGGATCTTCGCCCTGGCTCTGCCCCTCCGTGGAGCCTGGGTGCCGCGGGTGCCTCCGTGCCAGCACCATCCATGGACCTAAAGCCAAGCGCAGAATGAGCCCCCTGACCAGAGGGGATTTCTCCTTAAATAGAAGTTTCTTAAACTGTCCTCCCTGCCTCTTTTGCCGGCAAAAAGTACATACTTAAGTAACTTCTCCCTTTCCCTGACTCCTTCAGTCGTTCACGCCGATTACGGTGCTGGCTCGTCAGCCGATGGCAAGGGAGYAGTCCCAGAAATAAATCCACAGGGAAGCCACGGGGAAGGGCTGTCCTGCTCTGGACTGCAGGTCCTCCTGCCACGCCTGTCCCTGAGGGAATGGGGACCCCCACAGCCAGAGCCTCGCGGGGACTCCCAGCAGCTTTGCTTCCCCTTAGCTTCTCCTGGTGCTCGTTTGGCTTACAGTGCACGATTATAGTCTGAAAAATAATAATGAACAGCCATAAACGTGGCACTGGTGCGTCCTCCTTCTGTCGGCTTGGTTTATGCAGCCACGTCGCTGCGTGCGTCGACGCCACTGAGGGCAAGAGCTTCCTGCTGCAAAACAGCAGGAACGATGTCATCGCCATTGCTTTCATCATCATGAGTCACTGTAATTCAAAATTTTCATTTTGAAATTAAAACCAGTTAGAAACCAGGGTGTATCTTATGCAGAAAATGATTTATAAAACAATAATTTGAATTGAGAAAGTCACGCCCTAAAGTTTTCTGAAGTCTGATATTCTTAGCAAATATTACTTCTTACTAGTTAAATATTTGATGAAGCACAATGATAAAGCCCAAATGGAAAGTATCAGCAGTAGCAAAATGAAATCCGTGTAAAAACGTACTTGAAATCAATATATTCCTGCAAAATGTTCTCATGTCACTGAAACTGCAGTTTCCAATGGAAATCCTCCATCAGAAAATTTCCTACTAATGCTACTCCAAGCCTGGAACCCCAGAGCTATACCATTTCAGATACCCTTCAAAGCTATTTTTGTTAAGTCTTTAAAACCTTTTAAGTCTTTATTGAGAGAAAATCCCTCTCTGTGCTGTCACTGAATTTAATGGGCATCATCTCTCAGGTGCGGGAGGACACTCCTCCCCCCTCCTCTCTGGCGGGGTAAAACGAGCTGCGGGTCCCCCTCCCCGGGGGGATTTCGCCCCAGCGCCCGATGCCCCAGCACCCCGCTTTGCAGAGCCAGGCTACCTTAGCAGTTCACCTCCCGGGTTCACCTCCTCTGTCGTGCTTTTCTTTTTCCCCAGGAATCCTCCCTGCCTGCTAAGCGATAGGAAAGGGAAATCTTTTTGCTCAGCTTCGGTGTTTAGAAGAGGGGTTTGCTCTCCCCGCGAAGCCGGACGCCCCCCGCCCCAGTCCGGGCACGGCGTTTGCTCCGCGGCGGCCGCTGCCAGCTCCCCGCCAGCCCCCCGCAGAGCTGACGTGCTGACAGGACCGAGCAGTTTCTTGTGTAGCCCTGAGAGTTTCCACTTGCTCTGGAGGCTGCTGCCAACGCCGAAGACCTCTTAGACCTGGGCCAAGCTCTTGCACCACAGGGAGAAGGCGGAACTTGATCTTAAGCAAAACAGAAACCTCGCCAGGAGTTTCAGCTGAAAAACCGAAGCTGGAAGGAGCAAAATTTCCACCATCTCAGCCCAGCTGGACAGCCTGGGTCTGGATGTGGCTGGCGGGGCTGGAGCCCCCAGCGCTGGGGCAGGTGGTAGAGCCATCCATCGCTTTCTCCCCTGCCTGCAGCTCTGCTCCGAGCACGGGCTGGAGAGGAACAGCTGGAGATTCCCTGGGAAAGGGAAACAAGGGAAACCCTTCAGCGAGGGGGGTGTGGGTGTTCGTTGTCATTCTTCTTCTCTCTCTTTTTTTTTTTCACATTTTCACCCAGGTGCTTTGTCCTGTTGTATTAAAGGATGATTCTGGGTGACAGAAACTGCACACAGACACACAAGTGAGTGGAGAAAGTGAATTTATTTCTAGGTAGAACCCTATCTTGGGAATATTGCCCCTGGGAGGTCGAGCTCTGGTCTTGCACAACACATATGCTGAAAATTAACTATGGGCTTGAATTCTATCCTGTGAAAAAGGATGGATTTTTGAACCGAGGATGCAGAAAACAACAGCACATGGCATGGGAAAGCGACGCAGGTGCAGATCACCAAAATGCTCTTCAGCTTTTCAAAGTTGATGATTGTAGAAATTTCACTATCCCAAAAACTGAAAGGAGACCAAATGTTCCCAAATGGTGAAATCTCTAAATAAGAAAAAGGCACATGTGTTTTTAAAAGAATCCCGTGGTCTGAATGCTGTAAGTTACAGCAGCCATAAATTTTATTTACAGTCCTGTTAAAGCATATTCTGTTTACAATGTCTGCTAACTGCCCGGGGACTGACTGGAGATATCAGAGGCTGAAAAAACCCCATAATTTCTTTTATTCAGAAGAATGGGGAGGAGCAGTATGTTGTTCTCACAACAACCTCAAATTTCCAAGAGCTGTGACTCTGCTGCCTGCTTCAGCCTCTCCAGCGAGTGTACAAGTTCTTCAAGTAGCTTTTATAGGACAGTGTTTCTTATAAAAGTAATACTTCACATATGAGATAGATAGGATATTTAGCTTTTCCAAGTAACATCCCTGAACATGCTGGTATCCCTTACCAGATAGGGGTGGAATATGCGGAAATAAAACAATAAAGATTGGACTTCTTCCATTCGTTATTTATAAATGCACCAGAGAGCAAGTATTTCTATAACCGAGAGAYGTGTCAGTGGTGTGATGCTCTGTGTGCCTCTGCCCCGTCCCGGTCTGTCACTGAGCATCGTCCCAGCGTTAGTGACGGGAACGGCCAGGCAGCAACACGCTGGTGGCTGCAGTGCGGGCGTGAGCAGCGTTTTCTGGGGACGCCCTGGCCAGCTGGGGACCAACAGGGTGAAAGGACCTTTTGGGTTGTTTTCCTCCTTTGAGAAGCCCAACGTGCTCCTCACCAAGCAGTGCTGCTGTGACGGTTTCTCTGTATCATCACTAATGTTAATGAAATCTTGTTAGATATGAATTCTGGTTTAACTTCCAGAAAGAATAGGATGTGGCTTTTCCCTAATATTTGGAAACTTGCCCAGGCAACCATATACACTGTGCTTTCCTATCCAGTACCATGGTCAACTTGGAGATTTTCTGTTTGAAATATTTTAATTTCAGCATTTCCGAAGTAATTTTTTTTTCTATTTCCTAAGAAAGAGGGCTATTTAAAGTAAGATTAATATAAATGAGAAGGCTGGGTATTTACCTCTCACTCACTGGTCGTGTGTGCTCCGCCGGGGCAGTGTGAGGTTCCCAGCACCGTGCAGGGGCTCGAGTCGAGGAGAGGAGCCAGCCTCAGCCATTGCTGGCCCAGAGTAACGCGGTGCACATGGATAACCCAGCTGCGCTGTGCAGAGCGCTCTGCCGGCCTCGGGGGGCTCAGCGGTGAAACCAGAGCACAGTGGGGGGTGGTGACCCCCTGCACCCCATGCAGGAGCCGGGACGGGGTTGCCAGACCTGAAGTAGTTAATGTGACACAGAATCCAGCAACGCTCCTCAGGTGAGACAAGGGATGCTAACTGCAGACTTTATTATCCATACACTGTGTCTGCGACATTTATTGGCAGATTAACTCCTGCATTTGCAGAGGGCAAGTACGGTTTTTTTGAAGGAAACCAGAGTACTGTACATCGCTCTGCCGGCCCCCGCAGCCCCCAGCACGTTGGGCAGGAGGTGATGGGGAGCTCGCCCAGGCACTGGTGGCACGGCATGGCACGGCATGGCACAGCACAGCACGGCACGGCACAGCTGGCATGGGGCCGGGGCACGGCTCAGGGCACCCTGGGCTTGGCAGGGCTGTCCCAGCCCCTCGGCTGGCTCCGTTGTGCCCCCGTGCAGGCACGGTCAGGCCCCCGAATGCGCACAGGGAGGTGTAGCCAGCCCAGGCTTCGAATGAACAGCAAGTGCTTTGACCGCACAGGACGGCTCCCTCCTTCCGAGGACCGGGGTTGGAGCTGGAGCCAGGAAAGGTGGGTCGTTTCATTCTGCTGGAAGGGTCYGGAAAGCATCCCCGTGTCCCTGATCCTGCCCTGGCCGCAGAGCTGGGATGACCTTGCTGGCAGAGCCTGGGTCCTCCGGGCTGTGGGTCTGGGGCTCTCCAGGACATGCTCATCCAGAGGCTTCTGCTGCATGAGGCATAACCGAAGAGATTCTTCAGCAATGGAAAAGTTATTTTCCTAAACGGACATTAATGTTTTTTCCATTAATTGGAAGAAATTCTGAGGCTATGGAAAACCTTTAAGTGATATCACTGCGAAAAATTTCAAAAAATTCACACTGAAAAGGGCTTATGAAATCCAGACTTTTCCCAACCAAAAGGGACTTTAAAATAAGCCCCTCTTCCTGCCCCCCCGGGTCTCCATGGTGCGAGGCCTGGAGATAGCAAAGCACACCTGCCCTCGGTGCGGCACCGTGACTGGCCAGGAGACTGTTTTGGCTGGCACAGGGAGCAGCCATCCCATCCCATCCCATCCCATCCCATCCCATCCCATCCCATCCCATCCCTCCTCCATGCCTGCCCCCCCCGAGAGCCAGGAGACACCTATAAACAAGAGCCTGTCATCAGCTCGGCTGGCTCATTACAGGTGCTGTCAGCAGCAGGGCTCTTCTCCCTTGATTTATCACACCAAGTTCCTGGAAGAAAAGGAGGACAACCAACCCAACCCAGAGCAGCACAGTGATCCCTGGAGCCCTTTGGGAAGGAGGGAACGAGCCGGCGTGGTGCGGGGCTGGTGCAGAGCAGCAGGATGAGCCTTTGTCCCACGGCAGACGGGCTGGCAGGGGGCTGCCACTCCTCCCCGGACCCTTGGCAGCTCGGGAGCCGTGGCCGTCCCCTCCCGCAGAGAGCCCGGGGGGCATCTTCGCCCTGGGCTTCCAGCAAGGGCTGGAGCTGCAGCGCTCGGGGCTCTCGCTCAGCATCTCTCCTTCAACCCCGCTTGACCCAAAAGATTATTTTTGTTGTTGTTGTTTGGTTACCCACAGGCTTGAAGTGCAGGTGAGACCAGAAAAGCGGTTCTGCAAAAGTGCCATTTCCCCGTGCCACACCTGGCTGGGCAGTGGGGTCGGCTGTGCTGGCGTCAGTCGCTCCGGCGGGATTTCACTGGGCTTGGGCTCCTGAGCTGCCCACCGGGCTCCTGCTGCTCCAGCCACCCTGCCAGGGGCTGAGCCTGGGGCCGGCGGAGCTGGCGGCAGAGGCAGCGGCATCGCGCCCACCCCACTGTCCCCCCCCGCCTCTGCTGCGCCCGCTGACCGGTGAGCGGTGCCAAGGGGGCTGCCCGCAGCCGTGCCCAGCCCCAGCTGCAGGAGGGCGGGTGCACGGGGGGGGATCACCCCACCGGCGCCACCGGAGCGCTTGGTCCCGTCGACACACATGTGCCCGGCTTTCAGCATCTGTGGGCAGCTATGGAATGGACAGCCTGGCTCGCGCACACCAATTAGCCATGTGCATAATTGTTTGCAGAATTGGAACCTTAATTTGCTTTCAATTCTTCCCAACTTTCTTAGTCCCCCAATATCTCCCTGCTCCATCAGACATTCTCTGTTCCAACACAAATACAGATTTTTCTGGAAATGTGATTTATTTCCCCTAATTTTGATCTCTTCTTGCATTCTTCAGTTTAAGAAGCAAAACCCATGAAGAGTTTGGCTGCCATCAGTATTTGTGGAAAGGTTTGCTTTTATCCCCTCTTCCATATTTTTCTCAAAATCAGCTACCTAAATCCAAATAAGATTAAGAGAAAAACCTTTAAAATGGGTTACATTAATTTAGTAACTAGATCCTTTGCAACGATGAAAGAAGCACAATATCCTTATGTAATAAGTCCTGCTTTATAAATGCATTAATTCTTAAACTATATTGTTTTAATAAACAAGGCTCTAGACATGCCCAAGGGCACTGTTATTCTCAGAAGAGTTTTCCAAGAAGGCTTGTGTTGTTGGATTATTATTCCATGACTTCCAAGTTCACTGAGTGGAGCTATTTTTTTTATACTCATATTGCAGTAAAAACAACAACTTTCAAATACTTTGTCAAGTAGATTGGGAATCAAAATGGAAACTATTTGTGTAGGATGAGAAGTGCTGAAAGCCTCTCGTTTCATGCAATTAGATTTGGAATCTGGGGCCTGGCTCACATTTTTAAAAAAAGTGTTTTCAGAAGGCTCCATTAATAAGGGGTGGAGGTGTAGGAAATTCAGGTCATTGCAGTGCTTCACGGGCTAATCCCACTCTTGGGGATACGCCTGAGAAGTCACGGCCAAGCCTGAGAGGTGCAAAGGCAGCGTCCCGGGGCGCAGGCAGGACCCCGCTGCTGGCCGTGCCCAGCTGGGCATGCGCGTCTGCCGGAGACGGGTCCCGCGGTGCCCTGCAGCCCGCCCTGCCGCCGCCTGCTCCCCTCCTGCAGCCGCCTGCCTGGCGGCGGCCTCGACACCTCTCCTGCTGCGGGGAAGGCACGTCAGCCGCAGCGACGGCGGTGGAGGGTGCCCAGAGACCCGGGTGCTCCACCCCTGGGCTGCAGCGAGGCCGTTTGTTCGCTGCAGCAAAGTTTCTGGTGATTTCTCCCAGGGGAGGTTGGTGGCTGGATGCCGCGTGCTGTGCTCACCTGGAGCTGCTGCAGCACCGTGAACCCCTCGTGCCGCACCTCCTCTCCCAGCACTCTCAAGCCCTGCTCCCCCACAGCTCCCCCAGATTCACCCCCAAATGGGTGACCCAGACTCCCACATGCGTGGACTGCTAGCAGAGATAATAAGACTTTAAAAACATATTTTGAGATCCCATCGTTTATCAAGGGTGTTTCCCCCTTGCTGGCCAGGCTGGAGAATGCCGACCCGGTGAGCAGTGGCTCAGAGYCAGCGGTGTGGGCAGCGAGCTCCAGGTGGGCTGTGGGGGCTGCCCGTTTCACCCGTGAGCCGTGGGACGTTTCTGCCAGGTGATCCCACTGAGGGTGGGCTGATGAGATAGGCACCGAAAAAAGTGATGATAATAATAAGATAACTTGCATATGCCCCCAAAACCAGCTTCTTGGCGTCGCAGCCCCCCTCTTGGTGCATGCCGCATCCAGCCAGCGCCTGGGAGCACCAGCAGCCCGGGGAGGAGAGGGGCAATCCTCCCCAGCCCCAGCCTGGAGGAGAGGGGTTTCATTCCTGGGTATTTCCCTTGGCGTGGCTGCTGCCATCACGCAGGGAAGCCGGGCGCTCTCAGCCTGCGTCGCATGGACTCGCACCACYGAAAGCCAGCAAAGGCCTGGAAAAGCTGTCGTGCTGGGGCAGCTTGTGGCATCTTTAAAGGAGGAAATATTCACAGGGTATTCACACCATTTAATCAATGATAACGTGTCGATGTGCAGTTTTTGGGCTCCGTGCTCTCATCTGACTGGGCCACCTACCGCAGGGGGAAAAGCAGCTCCCTGCCGAGGCAGCCAGCAGGGAGCTGCTCTCCTCTCGCCTTTCTGCCGTCACCGGCCGTTCTTTCAAAACCGGATGCAAATGAAGGGAAATCTCACCCGTTTGTGCCTCCGTTGAGTATCTTCTGCCTTATTTCCTTGAATTATTAGCTCTCTTTTATTGGGTTTGGCTTGCAAGGATGACTATTTCATCCATCAAATCAGAATCTTTTTAACACTAATACTGAATTTATAGAAGTGGTTAAACGAAGTGTTGACAATATGGACAATGTGTTTCTGATTAACGCTGCAATTTAAAGTGAAACTGCCAACTGCCGAGAGTTACTAAAACAGAGCAGCATTTTTCCAGACCCAGTGGGCTGGAGCTCAGCGTCGCAGCACGAGCAGATGTCAGACACCGCGCGCACCGCACTTGCGAAGGACTGACTCTGCAGCCAGGGCTACTCCCCAGAAGCTTTGCTCTTCCCCCCTGGCCATCATATCTGTGCTTTGCTCTTCCCCTTTTATTGTCCTGGTTGGGTGCATTTGCCAGTGTAGGTTACTAGCAGTGAAACCTTTCCTGCTGTTCCCTAGGGAAAGGGGACGGTGGGGAGGGACACCCTTCCCAGCCCCCTCCAGAGGAGCTCTCCCCCACCAGCTTGTTTCACGCAGGGCAGTGGGCTGGCAGCATCCCGCCCCACGTGGACCGGGCTCTGCGGGCACGGTGCTGCCATGGGTCTGCTGGTGCTGAGCTGCACCCTCCGGGCACGAGCATCCAGCGCAGCACGAGCGTGGGTGGGTGGGAGAGCCGGGATGGGAGGGAACAGCCGGTCCCTTTATCTTTGAAGGACAGCAAAGCAGATTAAAATATCCTTTTTTTCTTCTTTTTTTTTCCTTAATATGTGACACAAAAAAGGAGGAGTTGTACAAAGGCAATGGGAACGGGAACAAAAGGAAGAGGGAGAGAGGGGAGTGCAAGCGGAGCCGAGCCATCGCTGCAGTATCTAACAGAGGCAGTGTGATCACAGCCGACATAAGAAGTATCACTTCTACCTGAAATCTCCTTTGAGAGCACTCGCAGGACCGGGAGCTTTGATTCCCTCCTTTCCTCTCCTCGTTAATCGCCTTCGATTGCAGTAGTGAACTTCTGAAATTCAACAGCTACTAAAATATCAAGTATTTAGGGCTGGGAAAACCTTGTGGAGTGGGAGGTTTTGCAAAATGTTTTGGCTTCTCCAAGTTCAGAGCTGCAGTTGGCGTTCGGGAGTTTTCTTCCTCTAGTTTTACATCTGCTGGGTCTGCTTCTTGTCCAAGGGGGATTCAGTTTTGGAAAAAACTGACGTGTCTTCCCCATGTGCAGTGTAGGGCTAGAAGAGCCAGGTAACCCGAGGCAGGGTTTGAAGAGCACACCACGTTTCCATGCGGCACAGGCAGCGCCCAGCCCGCCTGCGTGGCGTGGCCAGCGCGCTGCTGACACCGCTCCCCCGGCTTGCCGGCGCTGCTCGCAGCCTCTCCTTTGTGAGACATTGCTCCAAGGGAATTCACTCAAAATTAATCGTGATTGAACTATGCTAATGTAAGTCCCACTGTTTATCCCCCTGCTGATGTTCAGCAAGGGCATTCAGCCGGAGTCTCTCCTACCAGTATAAATTTCACCTGCAGTGATGGAGCTGTGGTCACCGTAGCACTAAATCTCGGATGCCTGGGCTGCTTGGGACTTGCTAAAACCAGGCTCATCCCAAGGTAACACCAGTGAAGGGGATGATTTCCAGGCTTGAGAGAAAATAAAACCACTTTTAAACCTTCACTCAAAGCTTGAACTAAAGCCAGGCTGACCCTTGTCTAAGCTCCCTTTTCCTCACCGCCCCCAAACTTCTTGCAGTCCTCCTCCTCCCCCACCCATCCCCAAAATATTTCAGCCCGTCTGGCCTTGTTTAAGAGTCAGCTTCAATAGTACCTTTGTTAAGGGTGAAATCTCATTAAATGTGAGGTAAGAGGAAATGAAAAAGTGTAAAATATCCAGATTTATTACCTGTTGTCTTCTGAGCATTTGAAAATTKGGAGCCAGGGGCAAGGGGGCGAGTGGAATCAAAGTTGTGAGCCTGTGAGCCTTCCCATCGCCGCCGGTGCTGCCTTCTGCTCTAAGGGCATTGCTTGCTCGTAGCGCCGTTTTATCAAAAGAAAAAAAATTGAGTTTTGTGCTTTTCGAGATAAAAAAGTGGATTGATCTTAATGTATCAGACTGCCAGCTCTGAGCTCCATTACCCCATGCACATGCAGGTAGGGATGTTTATTTGCTGAACTCCGAAATTTTTCTCAGCTCAAAGGGAAAGGTTTTCCAGGTAGTGCCTGCTTTTCTTCCTGTTTGAGAGATGAACAGAAAAGCAAACCCAGCAAATTACAGTGTCGGCTGTATTAACACTGCTAATAAGGGAGCAGCCTGTGGGGTCGGAGGCGAGAGAGCGAGACCCTCTGCTCTCGGGCATCGCACCCGGGGTGCCCCCGAGCTGCTCGTTCCCTTTCAGGACGAAGAAAAGATGCCAGGGCTAAAAAAAGGCAGATTAGASAAACCATAAAACCCGATAAAACAGTTCTGCTCTCTGAACAACTACAGTGAGCCTTGTGCGCTGGATGGAGCACCGCAAGCAGTGCAGCTGCCGGGGCTGAGATACCGCCTGTCGGCCGAGCGCCGGCAGCCGCCAGCGCAAGGGCTCTGTGTGTGCCCCCCGCTTGGGAAGGAGCATGTTTTAGCAGGGTGGTGAAATGCTCAAATGCCCGATCTGAGGCCCACGGGACCCAAGGTCTGCTCGCCTAGCACCTTTTGTGTTTGCATGAGCTCGTGCAACATCTGTGAGCATTCAGCTCTTACATCGTGCAAATCCCAGGCATCTCACGCTGGGCGCTCGGCAGACGGGGCTGCGAAGGGAGCAGCCAGCTGTGAACACTTTCTGGTTTAAATAACTTTTCCTACCATCACGCAAGCAGTCGCGCCAGGGCAGGAGCAGCCGGCGCTGTAGGCCAGCACTGCCCATCCAAAGCTTTCCTGGCTGACATCTCTGCCTCGCTCGCTGCGCATCTCCCACCCAGTTTCTGCAGCAAGAACCGCTGCCTCCTTCCCCGCCTCGCCCCAGCCCCGGAGCAGCTCCGGCTGCGGCACCCACGGAGGCTGCCGAGTCATTAACAGCCAAAGCAGAGCAATGCTGCTCAGGGCACAAGGCGGCAAACCGGAGCTGTGTCGGTCCTCTTAGTCCTCGCATTCCCCATCTCCAGGGTGCTCTATTTTGCCTTACGCCCGGTGCTCTTCTAACATGGTTTCTGGTATGTAATATGTATGTAGAGACAGCTCTGCCCCTCACCTTCACTGTACTTGCTGGATTGATGTGCTGCTTGCTTTTGTCCTTTAAATGAATTAGTTGTTGGGGAGTAATGAGATAATTTGTCCTCTCTCCACGAGATGCACGGGGGGGTCGGTGTCACCTGTGATAAACGCGCGTGCCACCCACCAGGCTGGGAGAGGCGGCGAGGAGGCCGAGCGCTGTCTTGTTTTCCAAACAAGTTGCTGTTCCCGGGCTTGTTGTTAGGCTGGTTACCATGGAAAATAATGCTCGGCAGCCCGGGAAGCCGCTCCCGCCAGCGCCGCTGCTCTCACCCGGCCCCTTCTCCCCGGTGGGCGCTTCCGCACCAACGCGGAGGGAGGGGAGCGCGGAGACCCCGGGTGCGGGCTCGGCCGGGCCCCCGGGCGCGGGGCTGGGCTCCAGGCGCCCTGGCCACCCGCGCCGCGTCCCCGTGCCGGCGGGCGTGGGGCAGCCTCGGTACCTGCGCGCCCTCCGGGGCGCGGGGCCGGGCTCGGCAGCGCCTTTGTCTCCGCCCTCCGGACCGTCGGACAAAGGGCTCCCTCCTGCTGCCCGCGGCGGGCAGTGCTGCGCTTCCCCCAGGAAGGCGAACGGCTGAGAATCCGAGCCCATCCTCGCTGCTCCTCCTCATGGGGATGGGGAAGGGGGGGTGCGCTGTTCTGGCTGGACCCTGCTCCACCCGCACGTTCCTCTGCACTTCGGGTGAGCGCCCCAGCTGGCAGGGCCGGTCACCCCGCCGCGGGCTCCGGCGGTTGTGGGGGATCCCCGGGCAGGGAGAGGTTTCTGCCGTCCTGGCTCCTGGGCGGCCAGGAGGGAGAGGAGGAGAGGAAAGCTCACAAGCCAGGACTGGGGTGCCAGGGACCTGCCCCCACCACCCCCCGTTAGGATGGCATCCGAGTCCCCCACCCGTGCCTCCTTCCCCTGCTTGGTGTGTGCTCCTTCCCCTGCGAGGTGTGGTGTGCAGGGCGTTTGTTCAGAGAATGATAGGGCTTACTCTAGCACAGAACATCACCACCGCTGCTTTCCTTCACCCTGAGTGCCCAGGAGACTCATGTTTACTGTAATTTTGTGTACTTGTGCCTCTCTGATAGCAAGAATCAATAATTCCTCCTAAGCAACCATCCCAGCGGGGCAGAAGAACTGGCGCCCCGCAGAGCTGGCCAGCTGATGAGCTTGCCTGGCTCATGATGAACAGCATTAGGACTGACAATTCAGGGCTGAATTGCCCTGCCCTGCATCTTCCAACCTGAGTTTGGCTTGTGGTGCCTCTGAAACACCACAGATGACCACAGGAGATGGTTTGCACTGTCCACGGCCTGAAGCTGAGACATCAAGCAATGCCTTGCTCAAGAGCAAGGGGTGTCAATATGCTGTGATGGCCCCAAGTGAACATCCAGCCTGGTGGGTGCACTGAAGGCAGAGGGACACATTCATCTGTTATCTTTTCACTAAAACCAGTGATGTAGGGTGACCCAGAATTGCTAAGGTGGGCTGGTCAGTGCGTAGATCTGGTGGCATCCCCACCAGTGTTGATAGCTGCCAGAAACCTCAGGAGCCACATCTCGGTAGCACGCATCTTCCTTCATCTGGAAGTGGCAGCCACCCTGGTGCAGCCCTGTAGCCCTCCGAGCTGGGCTAAGTTAGAGGGAGTTTGGATATTTTTTCCTGCCCTCCGACTCTGGAGCCAGATGGTGCTCTGGGCAGGCGGAGGCAGCTGGCTGCACACCGCGTCCCTGGGGACTTGCACCCTTTTCTGCAAGAAGGCCCTCAGCCCAGACTGCACCCCGGGGGAGCACTGCGTGCCAGCATACAAGGGGTGTATGCCCCTGCTTTATTGATGCCAGCACGCAAATGTTGTGTTTTAGAGCCACAAGCAAATCCTCAGCCCACTCCTGCCTTTGCAATTATGTGCCCGTGATCTTTGCTGGAGCAGGGACCCTATCCTGGGGTGATGCCCACCCTGCCCAGCCGCCTGTTTGCTGTGGGACCCCTCAGGCACGTCCTGGTGTGCGACACTGAGCAGTGCAAAGCGCTGGGGCTCGGCAGCAGGCGTGGGGCTGGATGTGGTAGCAGATGCAGGGAGCGGATTCGCATTGTCTCCACAGAGGCGGCTTTAAATCAGGACATTAGCGAGTGGCGGGGCTCCGGGTGCCTGCTGATTCTCCCTCCATCCACTCTGTATTCTAACCCTAATTGTCTGCAGCAACCTGTTATTACCGCGCCTTTAACATGATAGACACAAATAGGACGCACTAATCCACTACTCTTTGGTTTAAGAGTCATTACAAAGTGCTTAATTAAGTAAGCCTCACTTAATCACAAAATGTTTGCATGCTAAACGAGTTCTTGTGAAGCACGACACTTGACATATTCTGTACAAAAATAATTACAAGCGGGAGGCCTGGTACATTGAGCCTCCGAACATTTCATTTCAGGCCTTGCCCATTCATCACCAGGCTGGAATTAAAAGGCTTTCAGCGCCGAGCCGTGCAGAACTCCCACATTCCTGCCGGCTGAGTCACCGCGCTGCGCCGCTGCCGATGCCACCGGTGCGTTTGGGTGGCTGCCGCGAGACCGCTGCACTGCCGGCTCCCCAGGCGTGTGCCGGGGCCATGGCACGGGTGCTGCTGACATCAGCTGGCGTTTGGCGGCTACGGGCTCTGCCGAGGCGGCGGGCTGGCACCAGGCTGGGGAGAGGGACCGCGGGCGAAGGTTCCTGGGAAAGGGCGGCAGAGCGGCGGCGGCCCTGCGGAAGCAGTGCGATGACGGGCACTTCATTAGTGTCAGGGTCTCCAAGGTCCCTTGGGATGCGGTGCCTGGAACGGGCAGGGGGAAATTCAGTGCCTCTCTGCCCCAGAGCCTCCCCCTAAAGGTGAAGCCACCCGGCTGTGTCCGTGTCTTCTGCCCCGAGGGATGGCGGCTTTCCCAAAGCCTGCACCCCTCAGCCGCACAAAAGCTGCCTGAATGGGATTGTGTCAGGAGCAGCGTGCAGACCTTTGTTGGACATGCCGGTGCCCATTAAAATCCCTATCGCTGTCGGGATAATTGGGAACCTTACCCAAGCCTGCCTTTTGATGGAAACCCTTTAATTAGCTTTCTCTATGCGCTGTAATGCCCTCAGCGCCCCATTTGTTTTCTCACACGCTGCTGCTCAGGTCGGAGTATTTTGAGCTCCAAAACGCACTGTGCAAAGTGCACAAGAGCATCGTGCAGTGCCCGGGGCCCATGGGGACAGCCAGCAAGCGAGCGCTCCTCTTCTTCCCTGGGGTGTCCTCTTTTTAGCTGTGTTTGGGTGGCCGCTGCAGCATGATATATGAAAGCAAGGAGAAGAAATGTTCATAACGCGCTCAGGCTCTGCTGAGCATGGGGGCTGCACAGGGACGGGGGCGGTAGCTGGAGAGTAGCAGGTCCTGCTGCCCCCAGCATCCCTGGGCGCGCTGGGGCTGGCACGGAGCGGCTGCCCGCTGGGCTGGTGGGGAGAGAGCTGCCGACGTGGGGCCGTCATTCGTCTTTATCAAGAAACATGTCTTCAGTGTTTATCAGGGGAAAACAAACAATTTATATTAATTAGGAGGGCATTTGCAACTGGCCCCTTGCTGCAGTATCATATCAGTTTTATCGCGTAGGAGAGATCACACTGTGACTTGTCACGATGGAAAGACAACTCATTTCCACACAGTCTAAAAGGCACCCAGGCTTTGACATTCAGCTCAGTCTTCCTGCGCTGCGAAACGCACCTCATGGCACAGGCGAGGCTCCCATCCCTTCCTGGGGAGGGTCTCCGGTCTTCTCCACTGAACCCCACCTCAGGAAAGGGTCCCTTTCATTATTCCTTGGTGTCCCCTTGTTTGATATCAGTGACGGGGTCAAAGCATTTGCTCAAACCTGGTTTAGCTTTAATCGCACATACTGTACCTCGCTGTGAAACCCTGGTAACGTTACTAGGTTTTGCAGGACTGTTCTGTCACTTCAGACCACCCTGATCCGTGGCAGAGGTTACCTGCGGTGGTGATGTTTCGTGGTGGGCTCCTGCCCAGGACGGACTTCTCCTCTCCCCCTCTCGCTGACCCTGTCCAATGCCATCGTCCTGCCAAGGAATCGGTGGTGACCTGCGGCCACCAGTCTCGCTCATGCACAGGAGCTTATGGAGATGATAAATATGTGGGGCTGTTTTGCCCCGTTGCCATGGCAATCACTGCTCCTGCACACCTCCGGCACGTGGGACATCCCGCGGGAGCCGCGGGCACTGACAGCCCCGCGGAGCCAAGGGGAGCGGCGGGAGGCCATGGAAAACAGGGGTGCGTGGCTCCTTCCCAACCCCCAGCACCCTGGTGCTTTGCGGGACTGGCCAGATTTTGGCAGAGTTTTGTTTTGGAGGAAAGCTGGAAAAAAATCAACAATGCTGCAGCATCCTGTGTGACATTTTCGTATCAAGTCATTTCAATTTTTAATTCTGAAAGAGCTTGTATTTCAATATTTTCATTATTTATCACATTACGTTTTGTGTTTTGCATTGTAACTGTTGTCTGCTATATTAATTTTACATGATAAATTATTTTGCTTGAAGTCAAAATCAAAATAAAATCCAAGCAATTTTGTCAAAACTGAAATGTTTTAGTTAAGCTGCAGCAATGATTTCCAGCGTATTCCTCCACAGACAATTTAAAAATGTTTTGTTTCTGCTCTCGTTCCAAAAAAATTTTTGAAACCTCGAATTTGTGAAGCAGATCTGCCGGGTGACTTTGATTTCCAGCTCACATGGATGCTTTTCAGCCCTCCGTTGTGAGTGCAGGAGAGGGCTCATGGGGGAGAGAGGAGGAGGGCGGGAGTGTCGGGCGATGCTGGGGGCTGCGGCCGGCGTGGGGCTCCCGGGAGCCGAGCCCCGTCTAACCTGAGCGAGCCTTGCTCTTGGATGCAGGCACTGACACCGCACCAGGAAACACATATGGTAAAAATTATTGAGCAACATTTCCAAACTTGGTCATCTTTTCTCTTACACAAGCGCAGTTTGCCAAGCGCCGGGCCAAGGCACGCCGGGGGACGCTGCCTGGCTGCGGCGGCTGCGCGGCGGGGCCGGGGCCGGGGCAGGCGGTGGGTGCCTGCGGCAGTGCGGCGGCGCAGGACCGGTGCGTTGGGCGGCCCCGGCGAGTCCCGGTGCGGGAAAGCTGCCTGSTGGGGATGGATGGTGGTGCCTGGGAGGAACCGAAGTTATCTGTAAACTTGATCTTGAATTAGACGAATACTTTGGCCCAAAAAGGGAGGAATGATCATTTTTTTCTGAAACCTCAAAGCATATCAGATTGCCATTTTCAAAATGAGATTTTGCATTTCATAGTGGCACTTATCAGTTAAGCACCGATGCGGGGGTTTGCCTTCGTTTCTGGAGGGAAGGCTTTAGGAAAGGGGCTCAACAACTCAAAACGAAACACAATATTTCAATTCGGTTTCAACAAAACGTTCAGCTTGCCCCCAAACAGCCTTTTAATTATTCRTTGCCCTAACATTCCGCATGCTTATTTTTGGGTTCATTTTCCGCCACAGAAGTAAAAGCAAAGCCGTGATCTGTCTGGCGAGCCCTGGGACCTGCTGGGTGCCACTTGGAAAGGGGGTGGGGACGCGCTCATGCCCACGCGCCCCGTCCTCACGCCAGCGCGGCGCGGGGCCTGGCGGGGAGCAGGGGGAGTGCGGCTCGGCGGGTTTGCAAAGAGCATGCGTTTCCACCGTGTTTATTTTGCGCTCTGGGAACAGCTGTTGATATTCTGACACTTGCCAGCTCCGCGGGATCTTCAGGGAGTCTCCTTCCCTCCCCTCCTGCTGCCCAGATTCCCCCTTCGGCTTTTGCTTTTGCTTTTTTTTTTTCTTTTTTTCCAGGCAACCTTCTCCTTTTTGCATTTCTTTTGTTCCCAGCCGGGGTGTGAAGAGGGGCTGGGAACGGGGAGAAGGGCTTTGGTGCTCCAACTGCTCCTGGCTGGAAGAGCCACCGGGGAGCCTGCCCGGGGTGGTCCAGCCTCTGCCGGCCGCAGCATCCTCTGGTCCCTGACCTCCCGGCACCGTGCGAGCATCCTTGGGGTGCGCCGGCGGCACATCCCCGTGTGGGGGGCGAGGACGGCCGCTGCCGAGGGGCCACCCGGCTCCGTCCCTTTGCCGGCCAGGCGCGCGTTAGCCCACGGCGGCTCCGCGCCGGATTAGCTGGGTTAAACCGCTAATGCTGCCGCTGCGTGGAAGGCTGCTTTCAGTAAGTGGCTCCCTGTAGCTTATTTGACTCCAGGCCCAAATCTAATGTCTCAGTGGGCCTGTTACATTAAGCAGGCCCAAGTGGTAGGAGATTTAAAGCATCAAAATGAAGTGCTTTATCACTCCGTACTGTGTTCTTGGCTGCTTTCGTTGGCCTCACTTCACAGGCGCCGCAGCCTGCGAGCCGAGCCCTCTCGGCAGGCCCATTACGAATTCCACTTGTTGACGGTTGCCTTGTTGCAGGATTTAATGGTAGAATAATATTTACACAGTAAACTCCTCCGGAGGTGTTATAAACACCATAAAAAGGATTTTAGAAGCTTAATGAGCGTTAGTGAAGTCGAGACAGGATAATGTGGCAACTGTGCGCTGTAATCTGATTTGGCACCTTCTGCACAGCAGGAGTTAGTGGGTGGAAGAGCTTTTTAGGTTTTTTTTTTTGTTTTAGTGTGTAATATTGTTTGTTTAGCACGGTGCTAAATGGGGGATGCAGAGCGAGGTCCCCACAGGACCGGCCGAACCGAGTGCGCAGCCAGGCGCAGGGAGCGCGGGCTCCGGCACTCCTGGTACCTTTGGTCATGACATCGCGGTGGCTTTTTGTCAGAGATAAAAGGATCGATGATTGGGCCAGTTTAATGCTCGATGGCACAGCCTCGAACTCGGTCATAATGGTAACATCAATAATTTCAGGACATTTTGGGCGCGGGGAGCCAGGCAGGCAGCAGCCAGCCCCCAAGGGGCGAACGTAAGGCAGGGGATGGGCGAGGGTTTCGGGGCTGGGATCTCCTCTGAGCGTCATCGCAAGCAGCCCACCGTGGGAACAAGCTCCCACGCCTTCAGGTGGGACCCTCCTCCCCTGCGCCCATTTGCTCGTGAACGTTACCAGACACCCTGGCACAGCAAAGTCCCTTTCGAAAMCTGACTTTATGTTATTTCACTCTTTCTAAGGAAAAGGAAAACCTGAATAACAACTGGCTCTTGCTGAAGCACCAACAAATGGTCATGAGCTGACGAGGGACACCCCAGGTCTGTTGCTGGAGGAGCACAGCAGTGATCCCAAGCCTGTGCTGCGGTGCCATCGCGGCCGTCCCCCGGGCTGGCCTGGACCCCCCGGCGCGTGCGAGGGGCACGAGGGGCAGGGGCAGCCCCGGGAACAGCAGGCACAGGCTCCGCTGTCGTCCCTGGCACTCGCAGGTAGCGTGCTGAAGCCATGCATTTTCCTGTATCTTTTTAATGTTATAATTCATGTTTCCTCCTTTATCTGAGCTGAAAACACCCTCTTCTCTATTTATGTGTATACATCTATATACATATGCACAGATGCAGACATGTATCTGGACTATTCTGGGATCACTTTGCAAACCAGCCCCGTGTTGGGTTATTCAAGTGCAGGTATTTTCAGGTTCTGTTTCGGGGAGGCAGAGAGGGTGCAGCTTCTCTGCGGGCACCTCCTGTGCTTCTTGGTGGGCGGTGRGCATCTCCCAGGGCAGAAAGGGGACCGGCTCCTGTGCTCGGGAACTCTGAGCTGCCCRTCTGTGACCAGCCCTGGCTTCTGCCGGGGGGAAGGCCATTTTCTGAAAGGAAAATTGATGGTGGGAACCTTCCCGTTTCGCAAAGTGCTGGTTACCAAAGGGTATCTTCCTGGGTTTTGCTAAAATGATTTTTCAGAATTTAGATTCTTTTTCATTTTTAATTTTGAACATTTTTATATTTTTTATTTTGCTGTTACATGAACATATAAAAGATTTCTTTAAAAAATCTATTTAATGCATACTGCTGAAAATCGGTGTTCTCTTCCCCCTTAGAACACAAGCCAAAGGTGAAGTCCAGCATCTCGGCCGTGACGCGAGTGGCGGCTCCCACACGGCTCCTCTCCCTGCGCTTGGCTCTGGTTCGGCCCCGCTTGCTGGGGTCTGCTCTGCAGCACAGGGCCCTCTGTCCGCCTGCTCGGGGGTAAAACCCGTCCCCTTCCACCACATACGCTCTGCAAGGGTTTGTGAACTTCGAGGACTTTGATTTTGACACTCGAGGAACTACCTTGGCCTTTCCAATTTCTGAGGGACGCGAGGAGCCGTGAATCTTGAGGCTGACTTGCCAGGAGCAAAAAGCTACCTTTTGTAAATAAGCCAATATTTTCTTTCTTTCAAGGGGAAGCTGACAAAGATCAATACCAGCCTGCAAAAGACATTGCCCTCCTAAGAATTAGCCCTTTGCAGAATCATTAATCCAGGAAGCTGTTACAGGGTGACAAGAGCATAGAGGCTCTGCCAGCTCTTGGAGGGATCGCAGCAACATCCCCTTATGCACAGAAAAACAAACCAAATGAAATCAGTGAGAAAATAGCTGCCATGCTACGGGCTCATTCTGCCTGAGGAGCTGATCTGACTTTAATTAAGAAAGGCTGGTTGCACTCTTGATGAGTGTCACTAAAGTTACCTGGTATTTTGCTTCCATTTGACGCCAGCTGGGTCTGTGCAGGGCTGGATTGGCTGCGTGTCCCCTTGTACCCCACAGCAYGGGACACGGTGGAGCGTGCCCCCAAGCACCCCGGGGACGGCCGCGCTTGCCCATCTTACCAATAAGGATGGAGCACTAACAAAATAGGTAAAATTATACTTCTGGATAAAAAAAAGGTGTTATTTTCACGTTTGGCTGCTCTTAGGCATTGGCATAGCTTTCCCAAATGCTCCAGCACTTCTTTCTCTTCTGGCCACCCTGGCATGGGATGAGTGACAAGGGATGAGCTTGAACCCACTGGCGAGTCCGTAGCGCTGTTAGAGTAAAAGGGACCCCGACAGTGGGATTTATTAGACTCACTAGTCTCCTGGAGGAAAAGATAGATGCCCTATCCCTTGAAATATTTAATGGCTTAATTCTGCACAAAGCACTTAGGTATACGCTGTGACGATCGGGCGCTCAGAAACAAGTGGTGAGTGCAGTACAAGACCCTATAGAAAAAAGAAAAGATTAAAAGGAAGCATCTGAAGAAGGAAAAATATTAACAAGTGGGCACTTTCCCTGTCCCAGCCCTGCTAGCTTATCTTCTGGCAGCAGCCAGGCTGCAGATGCCCCAGGTTTGGATGTGCCGGGGCGGCTTTGGGGGGCAGGGAGAGCCCCCTGCAAGCGCRGGGCGGAGACGCCGGGAGCCGGTGCCCCCCAGGAGGCAGGCGCTGCCCGGACCCCCTGCCCGGCAGGACGGCTCCAGCCCCGCAGCAGCAGCACCCAAACTGAACTGCTTTCTTACTGGAGGTTTCTTTGGTTCATGAGAATTAAGCTGTGCCCCTTCCCCACAAACACTCGTCTCCTTCTCTTTATTCGAGGAACAGAAAACAGTGAGGAAAAATGGAAGAATCCAAAGCTCTGCCCGCAGCCCCCGAGCCGGTGCATGAGCATCTTCACTGCAGAAGGAAAAATCAATGCTATCGGGAGCCCGGGCCCGTTGCTTCGGCACCAGCCGAGCTCCCCACGAGATGGAGGAGCATGTGCCGGGAGAAAAGCCCCGCATGCTCCCCAGCACTGTGGTGCAGGGCCGCGTGCCGCCGGCTCAGAGCTCGTCCTCTGGCACAAACCTCCCAGCGAGGAGGAGCCGGTGGTGTGAAACTGGGGACCCCATGATGGTAAATGCAGCCCCTGGGTGCACGGTGAAGGTGTGCAGCCTCCTCAGCTCTCCCAGACACCCACGAGYGAGCAGGGCTGCGGAGGGCACGTCTGCTCTCGCCCTGCACGGGGGGATTCGCCTCCCCTGACACAAGGCAGGGCCACGAGGAACCAAACTCCACATGTTTAAAGAGAGCAGGGTTGAGCAAGTGTGGTTTTCTAAACAAGGTGGGATTCTCAATTAAATCAATAGGGCGCTGTGGAATAAGTTTACACATGTGAAGGTTATCAGGAGTTGAATTAGCTGGTGCCATTGCCAAGGAGGAGCCCTCGCTGTCTGATCTGCTGCTGCCAATCCAGTTAACGACCAACACAGCTGGGAAAAAGCCCTGAGTGGCCCCAGTGCTCCGGTAGCTGCTCACGAGGGAGCGTGCAGCGAAGGGCATGGGGCAAGATCTGCTCTGTAAGTACCTGCTGTGGTCACCAGCACTAGAAGTATTTCACTGCTGTTGTGTGGAAACTCTTCACCTTCCTCGGGTCTCTGCAGCTCTGCTCTTTCCCTCTGGTTTGTATCTGGACCATAAAAATGCAGTTGGCTCTGTGAACGAGCTCAGTGAAGCTTGAGCGCATGGCTCTGTTGAAGTTCAGGAAGCCCACATGCACTCCTAAAATTAAGCATCTAATCCCTCTTGGATCAACAGGACAGTTTGCTCGCTTAAAACAAAGCGCTGTTGGGCCATGGTCTAGCGTGGTGGCACGGCGGAGGAGAAGCCCTGCCGCGGCACCAGGGGAAGGCGGCACCCGGGCAGCCCCTGACCCGCGGTGGGCATGTGAAATGGCACATGCACATGGTGAGCAGTGGACGTATGGGTGTGAGATAATGCGTATAATCTTATTTAACCAAGAAGAAAAATCAGCCAAAAGCTGAAACAGTGGTGTGTCTAGTTAACAGCTAGAAATGAAAAAATAATTCCAAACAAGGCGTTTGTCACAACATTGAAGGGTCACCYGCTAAGCGAAGGAAGCCAAAGAGGGAAACAGTTCTTAGGGGTAATTACGGTTTCTAAGAAGTTTTTCACTTGCTCTGTAATTGTTGGAGGGTGGTGATTGGCACCGCGGTGCCGCAGCAGCGCTGGGAGAGCACCACAATAGAGCTGTAATTTACAGGCTGGAACTGTGAAGTCAGAAATGGTTTGGGAATTATTACTGATCTTTACGGATTCAGCGGTTCATACGCTGGCCCAGGCGATTCGGGTTACAGATTCGGGAGGAACCGTTAACGGTGATCTCGTGCGTGCTCTCACGCTGCCCGCACACCTCCTGCCCGAGACCCCGTGTTTCTGGGTGAACTGGAGCAAATGTTGCTTCGTTTCTGTGCCAGCGAAGAGCGCCGAACTCCTCGAGGCTCCCATGGGAGGTAGTTACAAAGAGCGAGAAAGTTACCTTATCACCTTTCCTAACGAACTAAATGATTAGAAGTACTCTAAAGCCAAGAGCAGCAGGCACAAGGCAGTGACTGTGCCCACCCAAAACCGGAGGGCAAACCCCACCCCGGCGCCCGGGATGCTGCCGGGGACGGCAGCGTGTGAGGTTCCTGGCTCCCCGGCTGCCGGGGAAGGCGCCGGCTGCGGTGCGGAGCCGTGCCGCCCTGCCTGCGGGCTCGGGGTCCTGCCAGGCTCCTGCCCGCCACGCTGAGCATCGCCCCGGCCCCACGGGCCCTTTCTGCGGTGCAGGCTTCTCTGCTGCCTGCAGGGCTTATGGCCAGACCCCTCCAGAGACCCAGAGGCACGATTTGGGGCAAGATTATTTTTTTTAACGGGTTATTGTTCCAGGCAGTTCCATTCCCTGGGTTGCATGTGGCTGAGCGAGGGCAGCACGGGTTACAAGAAGTGAATTTCTGACATAAAAGCTTCTCTTTGCTCTCAGTAACTCCATCCTCCACCAGCACGGAAATGCGCGGCTCTTTCACGTCAGGCAGCTGCCTGGGTTCGGGAGAATTGGGGGGGGAAAAAAAAAAAAAAAAAAAATCACACTTTTTTCATTTGTGCTGATTTGCATATTAATAGTTTGCATATTAAACAACTACTTCAGAGGGTGGGCGGGCTAATGAATGCAGCAGTCTCCTCTATTTTAACTCAATTTGCCTCATCCATATTCCAATGACTTTGGGGATTGGTATTCAGTTTTCATTGAAATTATCCAAGCCAGACCTAATTTGTGCTGCCCTTCCATTAATCCAATTAATTAGCACCATTGATGTGTACTGCCTTTGTAATGCAGCTTTGTTCAGCACTGCTGCCGCTAATGACAGCCTAGTATCAGAGCAAATAATGAGCAAACCAAAGGAGCATTTGACCCTTGATGTACCCTCACACAATGCAGCAGTTCTTAGTCTGGAGGCCCTAATTTAGGTTCGATAGCCCAAATTATAGACAATAATTCAATATTCTTTGCGGGGAGCTGAGCAAGTGTCACCCTGCCATTTGTTTAGCTTATCATTTTTTTTCCTGCCTCTTTATTTATGTATTTTTTCCTTTTCATTATTTTCCAACCTGGCCTCCCTGCTCCACCTCCAGCATTGATTTCTGACCTTGTTTCCACTGAGAGGTCTGAAGATCTCTTTGCTCTGAAGGAATTCATTAACCTTTCCCCCTGCCCAGAACTAGAGAGAAAATCTTTATATTTTTAAGTAAGGCAAAATAAAAAATAAACACTGTTAGTGATTGTCCGAGTCCCCTCGCTGGCTGCTCCCCAGGAGCTTGACTGCTAGCTTAGGAACCACTTCTGGGTTTCCATCTTTTGGGTAATTCTGGGGTTTGAAGTCATTGTTTAAACACCGGCTAATTTTCTCTGGAGCCCAGGTTCCCCCCGGTGCTATCCATGCTCTGTTGCCACTCTCTGCGCTGGGTACCATCGTGCTGCTTTCCCTTTGCTATGGCACGGCTCCAGCTGCGAGGCCGGTGCCCGAGCAGCCCCGTTGTCCCCGCAATGGTTAAAGACCAGCGTGCAATTAAATGTGGCATAAAGGCAGCATAAAGCCAATCCCATGGCTGCAGACCCTGGGCCAGGATACATCCCCAAAGCGCTGCCGAAGCCCCGGGGTCTGCCGGGGGCAGGGGAATGCGGGGGAGCCTGCAGGACCCGTCCAGATGTTCAGAAAGCAGCTGCKGCGCCGTGCACGCCAGGTCTCCTCCGTCCCTGGCCCACCGGAGGAGGAGAATCTATTAAAGGAAGCGTTTAGCTATGGTTATCCACAGGTAGGTCACTAAATTCATTAAGTTAATTAATTACATGCAGCACATTCACTGTGTCCACAAGTGTTTGAACTGTAAGGAGGAAGGTATTGTCAGAGCCGGAGGAGGACAGAAAGTCAATTTGCAAAGGGATATGGAGATTTTGATGCTCCGCTTCCTTTTAACTGGAACAAAACCTGAAGGGTTTTTCAGGAAAATTCCCAGGAAGTTACCAAAACCCTATTCCAGGAAGGCTGATAGGTAATTTGGCAAAAGCACTGTTTTGGATAAAACAAATCAGTTCATTTTAGACTTTTAAAATCTCACAACAGATAATTTTTAAAGTTGCTACAGGAGTAAAGGTTGAACACGGTTGTAACTCTACTTCGTTTTCCTTGCTTCTACCAAAATTTCATTTTGGGAAAATAGGCATGGTTTTGTGAAGTGTTTGCACTGTGCAAGAATGAGGTTTTCCGGAGGTTTTCCGGAGCAGCCCGGTCACGCCTTGCTGCAGGCAGGCTGGGACGCTGCACAGTCTACGCGGGCCACCCCGCTCCTGCGGCTCTGCGGGGCTACGGTGCTGCCAGGGACGTTCGCTCCCGCCCCGGTGGCTCGGAGGACAAGCCAGCAGAGGCCATTGCCGCGGCCTCTGGGACCACGGCACAGGGCAGGGTGCCTCTGCCGGTGCCCGCCGGGCTGCAGGCACGTCTTTCGCGCTGCTGAATGGGGAGTCTAAGCAAGCGTCTCCTCCTGTGGCTCTCCATGCTGTTCCCAATCACTTCTCCTCAGCGTTATAAATCATGCTATTTGAATAGAAGCTTATACAGTTAGTTGCCTGAAAGATTTTACTGATTAACCTTAAAATATGCTATAAATCTTATTCTCTTACTTGCTCGTAGAGCATCGAGAAAGCAAACAGGCGCCTGTGCCGTTCGAGGCTGGCGTGCACAGCAGAGCAGGCTCCGTTGGCACGGGCTGAAGGAGCTCCAGGAGCTCCCGGGGTGGCAGGGGCCGGGGATGCAGGGCGTCCTTCTGCTCTCTGGGGCAGGCTGCAATCCGCATCGCAGGAAAAAAGTGCTTTTACACCAGTCTGTCCCGCTGTTGAGACATAAAGCCAGTGCTGCAGCACAGGGCTGAGGACTCCAGCCAACCTTCTGACTGTGGAAGAGGGCTGCTAGCTGGGGGGTAGGTAATTCCAGTCTCCTTGGCTGTGCTTTGCCTATGGCTTCAAAATAATGTCTCTCGTTCACCTCTTCATCCTGAAAACCACACTAAAACCATAGTCACTGAGGTGTGGTGTGTCTTGCCCTGCAATTGCAGAAGAGCTGCTATCTTCTCCTCTAGGCAAGTCTGTGTTGTCAGTGGAGATGAACCCCCGGTCCTTTCACACAACGAGCCACTGGATGTTCGCGTGCCAGGTCTTCAGGAACACTCTGTGTGCTTTGGACCTGAGACCTTCCTATGCTGGGGCTCAGGGACAATTTGCACCTCAAAGGCGAGATGCACAGGTACTAAATATTGCAGCTGGTTTTTGGGTTGGGCAGTACAGCAAGCCGTTCCTGCTGGATTGTATTTTCTGTGTGTACACAGGGTGGTTTCTGCTGTGTTGGTGCTACTCAGCTTCTGATGAAACGTGAGGGAGGAGGGTTTTGCCAGTGTGGTGGTTTAGTACCTCTCCCCTCACGCCTTGCTGTGTGACAGAGCCTTGTCTCGGGTGACGCACCTGAATTTCTGAGCTGTGCGAGCTAACCGGTTCCTGAGAAATAAATATAAATAGTAAGAAAGATGTATCACAAATATATTTAGCTCATCTGTTCCACCCTGTGCCATTGCTTTATGCTGCACTGTAATGTACAAACTAACATAGACCACGTGGTTTTAAAAAAAATATTAAAAGCATCCCTCCTCTCAGGGTTTTGCGCTCCATGGAGAAGGAGGCAGGCAGGCCGGCCGGCCGGTTCGTGGCCAGTTGCCTGCTGTTAGCCTGCAGCTCCAGCTTTGCCAGGCTGCGGGGTCTTTTTAAACTTTCAGTAATCCTCCTTTATGGTCTTTGTTGGTGGCAAGAAGACCAAGAGAAGCATCCAAAGCAAGGCGGTGTTTAATGAATATTTCTTTGTCTGAGATGGGGGCCTTCATACCAACCTGAAAGATACTGTTGTCTGTCTGGCACTGATGCAGTAAGATCCCGTTTAGTGGCATCACTCAGGACTTGTCATATTACGGTATGTCACAACATGTCAGCCTCTGACAGGCTGGATACCTGCTATTAACTTGCAGACTAGTTGCAAATACAAAATACAGGTGGTGAACGAAGGCAGTGCCAGGAGCAGAGCGGGTGCCCGTTCTGGCAGTTGGGGCATGGCTCTGCAAGCCTGGCTTTGCAGAGTAGCCCTGGGCTTCGGCACACTCGGCTCGATCACGGGAACATGGGAGGGCAGGCTTTCTGAAAATGCATAAGGCAGAAGCAGCCTCCAGAATGGTGCCAGACAACTGGATTTGGAAAAAATTCCTTCCTGACACCAAAGTATCAGTTTAATCCTGATACAGCATCCAGGCACCAGAGCTGTCAGCGTTACTAGAAGCAGCAGCACATGCAGCCAATGCCCCTTCTCTAGCTGTGGCCGTATCTG
Source organism: Phoebastria nigripes (assembly GCA_035582835.1). Lineage (NCBI taxonomy): Eukaryota > Metazoa > Chordata > Aves > Procellariiformes > Diomedeidae > Phoebastria > Phoebastria nigripes. Next base: position 1,480,665 of record JAYKAV010000100.1, on the reverse strand, counting down.
ATGCTCCAGGGAAAGATGGAAAAGCGGAACAAGGCTGGAGGCCAAGGTGTACATCGGGCGGGTGGGGGATTCCTTCCGACTCCTGCATCTGGCCCGTGCAAGTCCCTGGAGCGAGTTTAATTAATTGGCTGCCTGTGAGTGCAGGACAACAAACACAGTAGATCAAGTCTCCTTTTGCCCCTGTTGGTGATATAATTCAAGCCTCAAATCATAGGTTTAATTACAGGATCACCCTGCATTGTCATGCAGTTCCTCCCATGAACTGGGCAAGCTCTGTCTTGAAGACTGCGCGTCTTGCTCCAGGACCTCACCTGGAAGGCCGGTCTGGGCCATGTGGAGTTGCACTGGGCTGAGCAAGGGAGGGTCCTGCTGCAGGAGACAGCGTCCGCAGGAGTGGCAACAGCCACACCTGGAGGCTGGGGCAGAGGTGGTCCTTCTGGGACCCCTCCTGCAGAGCTGCTGGGAGCACGCAGGCGCTGCCGGTGTAGTGACCGGTGATGCTCCCCAGGTTGCTCCTTCTCCCGGTACCCACAGGCGCCGTGCGGGAAGCCCTTCCCCAGGTTTGGGAGCAGGGGCAGCAGCACCGTGGGGCTGGCTGGAGAAGGGGAGAACCAAGGTCCAGCTCTGCTGGAAGCCAAAGCAGAGCACACGAGCTGCTGTTGAAATCCTGGCACCACACCATGATGGTGCTGGCTGTTGCTCTGCCACATCTTCCAACAGATCCCGCGGGGACAACAGCTCTCCATCCCTTCCTGCCCTGGGACAGACCTGGCTGGCAGGCAATGCGGATGGATCCCAGCCATCTGGCTGACCCAGGGACATCCAAGCAGAACAACCCCTGCACCCCGCTGACACGCGAGACGGGCCGATCCTCTGTGCCTGTACTCCCTGTGCCACTACGTCAACCTCTTGCCTTCCGTAGGGTTCCTCATGCTATAACAAGCGAAAAACCAGGGTGATTTTTATGTGTTTTATTATTAAGCTGATGAGGTTATTTAGCCCGTTTTATGCCCCATTAAATTCTGTGTTTGAAATTCTGCGGAGAGCTGGAGCTTTGCAAACAGGCATGCTCCATGGCCATCAGCGACGCTCGCGGTGTTTGTCTTGGAGCACCCAAGCCCATGGCCTCTGTTTACTCCCTGGGTATTCTTTTCTTTCTGAGGCTGGTGTGGCTGAGAGAGACGAATGCTCTGTCTGTTATTGTTACCTCTTCTCACTTTTTTTTTCCATGCTCTCATCGCTAGTTTGAGTGCTTCTTATTTTCCTTGCCTCTGAAAGAAGCCATAAAATTCCCCAGACCGTGTGTGGTATGGTGTGCACTTACAAATTACCATTGAAAAATGAATTGCCTTGACAAAATCTAATGTTTTGTGACACAGCACAAATATGCATTTCATTCTTGAAGAGAAGGAAAAGGAGCTCATTGGAAATATTAAATTAAGCAGTGTAACAGCTGAGAATAATTTGGTTTTCTGCTCTGTTGCTTGTGATTTGGTATGGAGTTTGAGGTGGCAGGCCAGTTCCTGTTTAGAGTATAAAGCACACAGATGCCTCAGATTTTATTCCTTGCTTTGGAGCAACTTGTTTTCACTGGTGCTGGAGGCTGGGTGCCGTTCAGAACATGGGTTTTGGGTAAGATCCCAGAGGCAGGGAGCTGAGGTGGAGAACATTGTGGCCAGTGTGTGGAAATGTTTACCGTCGTGCTGCAGTGGGTCACAGGAGACCAATGTGCCGTCTGCGTTTTTTGCTGGTTCTCTGGTGGTTTAGAATAAAAATCCATCCCCATTAAGAACAAAGCAGAGCAGGACTGGGTTTGGGAATTCCTGCTAACAGCTCTGAATCCCTGCTGTAGAGGGGCATAAATAAAGCCTTTATTCTCTTCAATCATCCAGCCCGTTAATTACCTGCAGAGTTCCGTGCAGTGACTCATGCCCCAAAAGAAGGGCCTGGGTGGCTTCTTGCAGAGCAGTGCAGATGTGAGACTCTCTGGGCTGTCACTTACCCCTTGTCCTGACAAAGTCCCGCGCCCATTTCTTCTCCCCTTCTGTGCCCATCACCGTCCACCTCTGGGCTGATGCTCTGGCACAGTGAGACTCCGCAGGAACACAAGGCTCTGCAGGGCCGTTGCTCCGCAGTGATGGAGCGGAGGCATCCCCTGGGCTCTGCATGGCCAAGGACAGAGCCCAGCCATAGCTTGGTGGGTGTCACGGGGGGGTGAGGGCATCAAAAATGTGCCGGCAGCAGCGAGGTCGATGGCTGGGCAGCGAGAAGCTGCTCACACGAGACCGTTGCCTCCTGGGCAGCACGGCCCCACAAGCTGGGTGTCGGGCCGATGTGTGTCTCAATGTGGATTTCTCGTGACAATTACTGGGGTTTATTTCATCAGTATTAGTTATTTATTTGTTTTAAAGTAGTGTCTGGAAAGGGACCAGACCTCCAGAGGCACAAACACCATGAACATGCTCGGAAAGTGGGAGTCCCTGTCCCGAACAGGCTGTGGGACTGTGGCAGTGCCGTAACAGGGGATGTTAATGCACTTCAGCACAYGAGGGAGAAGCCACAGACTAGGGTGATCAAGCTGTACCGTCCAGCAGTACCCAGAAGGCTGTCTAATATCTGTCTTTTCCCCTTTCTTTTTTCTTTTTCTGCTGKTGATGTATCCTGTGGAACTGCTTGTTCCTCCATTTCCCCGAGTTTCGCAGCTAACAACAGCTAGCTGTGGAGACCAGCGTGGTATCAGCCACCAAAGCCTGTAAATACGGATCTACTCTGTCTTGCTGAGGTGCTTATTGCACAACCATCTCTGTGATCTCTACTTCAGTGGTTATTTGCTATTTATTATTTACTGTTCCCTAAAGCTGGTCAGAATTTTTCAGATTGAGAAGTGTATTTCAGTGGAATCAGAATATTTTCTAAGGGAAATATCGATTAGAAAACCCCATGGTTTCTTAGCAGGTTTGAATGCAGCTTGGCATTTCTTCAGGGAGCCCTTAGCACTGCCTGGCCAGGAGACAGCCGACGCTTACCTTTCGGCTGAACTCTTCAATGTGGTGCAAAGGCAAAACGAAAAAATTCTGGAATTTCTTATTCTGTGAAGAATCTGCAGGTTTTTGTCCAATTTGGACAGACATCAGATTCAAATGTTGCCGTTTCCCACAGGGTGGGAATTGTGTTTTTCAGATAACTCTCTTCTATTCCCCTATGTCCCACGGGGGAGACGTTTAGAGCTGAACTTCCAAACTTGGTACCAAAGGCAGAGCCCTGCGAGGGTCTCCTCGCCCGCTAAGGGCTGTGCCCCGGCACACCCCACCGCCCCCCAAGCCCCCTCCCAGCTGGGTGCCACGGGGCACGCGCCGGGGGGAGATGAAAGTGCATAATGGATCAGGAAATAAAGGTAGTAAAATCGCGATAGATTGCGGCAGTAAAACTTGCATTTGTAGCTCATCCCGTGCAGTGGTTGAATCACGCTGCTAAGGCACCGGAGTGTTTGCCTCTGAAGACACTGGCGGGTGTTGGTGGGGCTCCCGTGGCGCCAGCGAGCGTGGCCCCGCAGCGGGGTGGGTGCTGGACCACGGGGAGCGGGGTGGGCACCACCCCTGTGGGTGTCACAGCTCGCTCTCCAAGTCTCGATTTTGGAAGTGGTCATCTGCTAAGGTCACGCGCGGCCGAGGAAGGTGACCGAGCCCAGATGCAGTCACGCTCTCGGCTTGGCTTAGGGCAGGCAGGCTCTGACTCTTACACCCTTTACGTTTGCCCCTGATCCCAGCTACCCCCAGCACCCAGAGCCACTCGCGGCAGTGAGCGATGCTCCCGGGGAGCACCGCAGCCCCTGCCTGTCCCCGGTTGGTGGCCAAGCCAAGGGCAGCCGGGAGCTCGGCCGCTGGGATGCGGGGACCAGCCTGGCCCCGAGGCGCGGGGTTGTYGGCTTCACTTCTCTCCAGCTCAACCTGCCGCTCACGCCAAGGATTCTTTGGCACAAGGATGTGGGTAGAAAACCCACAGGAGTGTCAAAGCTGTGGACAGCCTCCAAAGTGAGAGCAGTGTTTGACGGGGGAGAATATGCTTTGGAAAATTTACTTGATCCTTGTTTGGAAGCAGCACTGAGAAGCACACTGAGCCCTTTGCAGACACACACATGCTGCCTTGAGGATATCTGTACAAAGCAAAGCACTGGAAACATGTTGTCATCCGCCTCCTCCCTCTCATTCCTGGCAATCGAGTAAATATCCAAGGAGCTGCTTAGATCTGAGCGCAGGAAAGCAGCCGGCCCGGCCCGGCACCAGCGGCAGGGACACCGCCGGCGCTCGGTCCCGGCTGGCAGCCGGGTGGGCACAGCGGGTCCCGTCTCCCGCCGAGGGCACGGCAGCGTCGCACCTCCTTGTTTGCTGGAGAGGGACGGGGCGACGAAGGGGTGCCACGGGCAGGCCCAGCGCTTATCTGGATCATTCACCAGTTGCCAGGAGTGCTCGTTTCTTCTCTCCCATAGCCAACATTGAAAGCCAAGGACTAGACATGGCACAGCTAGTGTTGTTTCAGCATCCCTCTTTCTTAAAAAAAAAAAAAAAAAAAAAAAAAATTAAAAAAAAAAAAAAAAAAAAAAAAAAAAAAAAAAAAGAAAATCTGGACAACTTCCCAGATTGTACATCTGTCCGTATAATTTACACCACGAGGATGAGGAAGTGAGGAGGGCTGTAAACTCTTTCCATCTGTGCAATGTGTGTGATGATTTTTCCATTCCTTACTCGCCTCCCCTACCAAAAAATCCTGGGCTTGCAGAGGGTTTGCCAGCCAGTGGGCAGCCCCTGAGTGCCAGGGCCGTCTGTGTGCCGCGGGTGGTCTGTCTGCCAGACCTCTGCTCCCCTTGCCTCTTCCTCGGGAGCTCCTCCCGCGCCCGATCCCTCGGGAGCAGCCAGCCACCTGCCTGGAAATTGCAGTCGGCCGAAAATGTTCCCTTATAACTATTTTGACTGAAAAGGGTATTTTCTGACAATTGGGTTCTTTCGCAGGACAGACTGGCTTTCCTTTGAAATACTCCAACTCCTGGTAGAGCCGCCCTCTCCAGAAGATTGACTCTGGAAATGCTCCTTTGGGGGAGCTGCTCTGGGGTCCCTCTGTCCCTGCCCTTAATGGGGTTCCCCCCATCAGCAGGGCTCCCCTCCGCTCGGGGGGTCCCCAGCTGGGCTGTGGTCGCCCCCCCTCGCCCCGCAGGAGCTCAGAGCTCCCAGGAGGGCTGGCAGCAGAGCGGCAGGGTCCCTGCAGCCGCCAGGCAGTGAGGAAGAGGAGCAGGAGCAGGCTGAAGCCATGGCCCATGGCACGTCGCAGCAGTGTCCCGGACTGCGCATAGCTCGGTGTAAACACCTCGGGTCCTCTCCCCTTTTGGCCTCTGCAAAGCACCAGCGGTTCCTGGTCCAGGGGCTCCAGAGGCTCCTAATGCAACCCCCCTATTCCCTGTGCCAGTGTCCCGTGGGTGCCTCTCCCGAGCGCGCGGGTTCCTCCTCCACGGGGAGGTCAGGCATGGCAGCGGGCGAGGAGAGCTGCCGTGCCCACCCTGGGCTGGGGCTCCCCTCCTTGCCCCTTAAATGGGTCGTCATGAGAAGGACTTGTTGGTTCACTGAGGATGGGGAAGGAATTGAAATGATTCCTGAGTCCAGGTTTTCAAACTGATTGGTGGTGTTAAAGTTTTTGTTCTTATATCAGCGGGATTTCCTTGGGGAAAAGCCTGTGCTCCTGGCAGCGGGAGCGTGGCTTGTCAGCACGAAGCGGGACCTGCCGGAGCCGGCCACGGGGTGGGTGGGCTCAGCTCCGAGCTCAGCTCCCCATGTGAGACAGGATTTGCTAAACTCAGACTGCTCTCTCGAGCTAGCCAGCTTGTTATAAATGTGCAGATACCAATATAGGCTGAGTGGGTGGTGAGAGGGGACCTCGTGTACTGCATAACTGGAGGGCTTTTGCAGCTCTATCAGATGAAGAGATGAATGAAGGAGCGGGATGTTGTCACCTTCCAGCGCCCACTCGCTCCCTGGCACACCAATAGAAGTTGAATTTCTTTCAAACTTCCCGTGAATCACTCCCGGGCACGCAGGTGGGTTCGGAGGGTTTCTCTGGAGCTGCTGGGGCCCTGTGCACCGGCACGGCTGCTCCTCCGAGCGCAGCCCTGTGCCCCAGCCTGTGCCAGGGCACCTTGGGACCRGCTGTGCCCCCCCGGTGCTCGCAGCATCCTCATGGCACCAAGGACAAGCTCGGGCCCCTCATGCCAGGGGCATCAGGACAGCAGTTGACAGGCTGCCCTTGGGGTGGCCCCGGTCCTGTCCCTTGTCCCCGTCCCACCGCCCAGCACAGATGATCCGTGCTCGCCCCCGGGCTGCAGGAACAGCTGCAAAAATAAACCCCAGCGATGCCGTCTCAGCCTTCTCCTGGGCATTTCGTGCCTGCACGGGGACCTCTTCCAGGAGGAGTAAAATGAGGGCTCTGTTTGTGGTTCCAGGAAAAGGCTGGTGCCTTCCATCTCAGCAAGACGGCTCCCTGGCACCGCCACGTCCCTGGTTTGCAGCCCTGTGCGGGGAGCAGACAAACAATATTTGTCCTTCCAGGTGCTCTCCAGCAAGCTCTACGTAACCCTTTCCTTGCCGGCACCCCGCAGCATCCCCGTCTGCAGGACAAGCATTGCCCTAGGCTGCAGGCACTGCTGAGGGTGCCCAGAGGGCTGGTTTGCCAGAGCACGCTGGTAGCGGGAGCAGCACCGATGTGGTTAAGGAATACTAATAAACTTTCTAGGCTAGGCACTCAGGCAGGCACTTCCTCCGTCTTGACATTAAATTCCTATTGGTGTGACTCATTAGCTATTTATTTATTTAAAGCCACTGAGCTATTTGCAATATTTTTAAAAAGCAAACACAGTGTGTGGGCAGGGGAGCTGTTCTGCCTAAATGTTCGTCCCGGTGACACTGATGATGACTTATCAGAATAAATAAGGAATCTTCCAATCATTTTTTTTTTTTACTGGGAGAGTGTTTAGTGTGTTCTGTAGGAAAAAGTCACAATGTTTCCTTCTCAGAAACTTCTTACCAGCCTGTGTGTCACATCCAGGTTATATCCCTATGTGGGTAGCTGCCTGCGTATTCTCTGCAGCCCCAATTGAAAATGGAATACATCATCTCTTCCCTCCTCTCTTGAAACCCTCCGCAGCTCCGCTGGGTCCCTCCTAGAGCAGCCGCGTTGGTGGGGCTGGCTCAGCAATAGGCGCCATAAATTACCATTTGTGCAGACCCGGGTTCGTGACGGGTATTCAGGGAGCCTGCACGGTCATACTTTGAGAACAAACTTTTGGCTGATTATAATTCGGACATTATATTTTGTTTTCATGCCAACAGCAATCTTCTGAGCTCGCATTCCAACCTGGGAGGTCTGGAGGTGTGCAAAAGCTCAGATCAAGCGTGGAAACCTGAAAAATCAAACACTTTGCATCCCCTTATGTTTTTAAGTTATCTCATTGTTATATAACCCAGCTTGGTACAAATCCAGGAAATTTTTCTGCTACCATTATTTCCAGGGAAAATGTGGCTTTTCTGCCATTTTGAAGTCTACAATTTCACTTCACTAAAACAGGAGTGTCTTAAAAACGTGGAAGACAGTGACCTCATCCATGCGACAAAAACCCAGGAGCAGTTTTGTTCATGAAATCTTCTGAAGCTTTCCTTTGAAATACCAGGAATCCCAGGGATAGAAAATGCCCGTTCCTGCCTGGGAGGTTGTGTCCTGCTCAGCAGAGCAGCTGCGAGGGGCGGTGGGACCGCGCCGGCGGGGCAGACGGGTGCCCCGCAGCACACGTGGGTGCCCCATGGCACTGCCACACTGCGTGTGCCACTGCTGCCGTACCTGCTCCTTGGGCATCTCCATCAGAGAGGAGAGCAGGTCCAAAAGTGCCCAACATGGATTCTTATTGATCAGCTTTATTTTTCACTTCAATTCTCAAAATTTTCAGAATTCCCCCTACGGCCACACTCTTCTTTTCACACATTTCTGTCAAAGAGCGCAGGGAAGGATGCTGAGTCCCTGCGTCGCCCACTCACCCGAGCAGACGTGTCCTCGATCGTCTGCTGGTGGCCACTGCTGCGGGCGCACCGCTCCTTCCCGCAGAGCCCAGGGGCAGGAGTGAAGCCCTCAGAGGGCCACTTTCTAAAATGTCTGGATTATTTTTCAGGCAGATGCTTAGTGCCAGGGCCGCTGCCCGGGGTCTCTGGCTCTCAGGCCGGCCGGGGGGCTGCAGCCCCTGTGTGCGGGTGGCCGTGCCTGCCCCGCGCCTCGGCAGGCTCTGCGGGCAAGGGTTGCGCGGGCAGCGGCAGGGAAGGGGAGCGGAGCAGGCGTTTGACAAAGTGTGTGGCAGCCGTCTCCCCCAGCACCCTGGCCCTCTCCTGTCCTGCCCTGGCCTGCTGGCGCAGGTGACTGCAGCACACCCCGTCTGCTAAATTTTTTGCATTCATCTTCTTTCCTTCTCACACCGTTTCCCTCACTGCTGAACAGGCCCCGAGGGAAACACGTGCGCAGCCCATGCTGGACCGAAGCACGGGGCTGAGCGCGTGGTGCTGCAGGGGCAGTGGTGGTGTTGGGGGCACGCGGACGGGGGGGCTGCACTTTCCTGCTCTCGCTTCTCTTCCGACTACCCCCAAAGTTGCCTGCGATGCCAAAAAAGCTGTCCCGCCACAGTGCTTGCTACAAAAAGTCAACTATTTTTGTCTGCAAACTCAGATTAAAAAAAAAAAAGTGGATATAATGTCTTGCAGAATGCCTCCCTTTGTGAATCTCCTGCCTGATGCACCAGTCACATCATGTTATATTATGCTTTGAAACATAACATGATGTGACTGATGCAACATATGATGGATGGTGTATCAGCCAGGAAATGTAAAAGGACCCAATTTTCTAAAGAGCATTGTTACAGAAACAAACAAGATGCCCTTTTAACTTGTATTGATTGATTGCTAAAGAATAAGCTCTGCTCATACTTTTGCAAGTACTGTAATTAGTTGGTAGAGCTACCTGGAGGGGGAAGAGCCAAACGGGTGCTGCTTCCTCCTGCCGGGAGGCAGAGGAGGAGGGAGAAGCGCCGGAGCAGGCGGGAGGTGGGACRGTCCCCCCGGTCCCCGCAGTGGGCACCCGGGGAAGGTCCATGCCTGGGAGCATCCCGCGCTCGGGGCAGCGGAGGGGCTGGCAGGCCCGCACCTACCTTGGCGTTTTTGGGTCGCCCAAGCGTAAACTGCTGGAAAAGCAGTTTCCTGGTGGGCTTCCATTGCCGGCACCACTGTGCCAGCTCAGACACCCTTCACCGTGACGCTCCCAGCACGCTGGCCCTGGCGCAGCAAATTGCATCTCGTCCAGGGTCCCATCGCGGCCGAGGGGGAAAGCCTCGTCGCTCGGGTTTCTGCAGCTCTTTGCATAACAGTTGCTCTTGCCCCCCCGTTTTTCTTTTGATTAGCAGCTAAAAATCACAGATATGTCTGGCAGGACAATGCCTTTGACAGCAAAGGGAATATTAGGGTCAAGCTTTATTAAGAAAGAAGCTATTGAAATGACATACTCAAACATATTGCTATTAGGGACTTGAAGAGTATTTGCCTCATTAATGTAAAAGGTAGCTAGCAATCTTCTTGATCAACAGTGGCAATTTATTTTAAAGTGTCCATTTTCTGGATGTCAGAGAAAGACTTTTATTTATAATCTTATTTTCAATTTCCACAAAGAACACTTCACTCATGCTCTGTGCAGGTTTTTTTTGCAGACAATAACCGATTATAAAACGGTGCTCTCCCCCCCACACACATCCCCCTTGTAGTAGTGTTGACATATGGAAATGAATCAAAATGTAATAGGCATAATTACAAGCATTGTGTGCAGGCTACAATTAGTGTCTCTTCAAAGCAGACTTGTAATCAAAAGACACCAATAGAAGAGGGGAAGAAGTGAGCGGACGCTTCCCGGGATGAGCCTGGGCTGGGAAGAAGTTTCCCGCCGGGCGGGAGCGGAGGGGGTGCCCGGCCGGGGTGCGTGTGGGTTGCCCGGCGGGGGACGAGCCTGGCCATGGCGGGAGGGTGACAGCGGCGCGGGGAGCAGCCCGCCACCCCCGCTCCGTCGGTGCGGGCTGAGGTGGCACTGACAAACTTCCTGCCTGAGACAGAGGCTGTCAGAGGCACGCGGTGATGTCGTACCACCAGATCGCTTGCCAGGGAAAATGCAAAAACAGTAAAAAAGTATTTCAACGTCACATTTCAAATGCGATATTTACATTTTTCAAAGAAATGAAATTAATTGGAATTATTTTCAAAATTCGTTTGACTAACGTCAAAACAAAATCTGAGAATAGTATTCAAAATGAAATAGTAACTTTCTGCAAAAACAGTTGCTCTGTTCATCTTGGAATTAGCTTGTTAGAACCTTCCAATTCACCAATGGTCAAAAAATATTTGTATTTTATTTTTTCGTGTGTTTTGTGAACTGGAGAATATATTATTCACACAGCTTTAAACATAAGATGCAATTTGAGTGTAAGCAAAATCTCATTACTCTGTATTCCTTCAAACTCTGGTTAAGGTGGCGGATCTAAACACAGCTGGTTGACAGTTTTGCAATTCAATTTTTACCTGTCAGAAATGTATCACATTGAAACTATTTTTGCAGGAACATTTCTATGTTAATAAGTTTTTGCTTTGAAATAAACCCCCCACCTTTTAATAAGGTTAAAGCATTATCTGTTGGCCCTATTGGAAGGGACTGCTGGATTTTAATTTTCAAATTCATTTTGCTCCCTAATAGTTTTTAAAAATCAAAGTCAGAATGAAATATTTTTTGGCCATCATTCAGCTGACTGTTTTTATTGGCCCAAACCACACTTCTTTTTTCCCGGGAAGATGTTGAGAAGGAATTGTTCAGATCAGGAGCATAAGAAAATTCTGGATTTTGGGATTCCCTTTGGAATTCCCCGGTGCCGCCGGGAGCCCCTCCTGCAGCAGTGCCGCGGGACGCGCCGGCAGGGGCAGCGCTGCCCGGGGGTCCCAGGAGACCCCGAGCACCGGGACCTTGGTACGGGGCAGCTGCAAACGCTTCGGTGATTATTGTTCTAGCTGGTGCTCGGACCAGGGGATCGCGGTGCAGAAACAGCTCTTGCCCTAAACGTGTACATCTGCAAAGAGATTGCTGCCTGCCAAGGCACCGCCTGGGAGGAGAAGGGTGCGCGGGCCCCGGCACCTTTTGGCACCCACCTGCGCCCCGGCCATCCCGCTGCCGGTGGGTGCAGGAGCCGGTTGGGGGGATGCGGGGTGAAGCCAGCCCTGCCTGCTCCCGCTGCCACCAGCCGTGCTCGGGGGATGCTCGGGGCAGAGCCCACCGCGTTGGCACCAGCACCGGCTGGGGAAGCCCTCGCACCCCGGGGAGGAGGATGATGGTGGGGCAGCAAGAGCAGGGCACTGCCTTTGCTGGTGCCGCAGCCTCTCTGGAGGGCGGCTGGTCCCAGGGGATGGCTGCTCGGAGCAGGAGCACCTCCATCGAAGTCAGCAGAGGGATGCTGGTGTCAGCCAGGGAAGGATCAGTCCCTTTACCAGCGGGTCTGTGTAGGAGGACTTATATTTGTTTGCAGGAGCCAGATGGTTAAAGAAGAGAGTGACATAATTGCAAGAGCAGGAGCCATGAAAGGAGAGGGGGAGAAAAAGTCGCTGGGGGAAGTGAGACCCGAGGAGCACGGCCCCGCGCACCCCGTCAGCAGCAGAGGGGTCACGCAGCGCCGGGGCGTGCCGGCACTTCAGCTCTGCTTCCCGCAGGGATTCATCCCGGAACACTCTGGGGCATCACTCCTGCATTTAGACATCCTTCCTCCCTGACTTGGGATACAGAGAGAAACCGAAACGCAGGAGATACTAACGCTGGAAAAGTTATGAGGACAGAAGTGGCAGGCATGACCTTGTCGCAGTCGTGAAGTTCATGATCTTAAGCAGCTCTCCACTTATTAATGGAGGAGCCATTTATTAACCTGCTAAATTCAGTTATGCTGGCATAAATCTGAAGTAACGCCATTGAGTATGGATTTATACCGGCGTAACTGAGGGGAGAGCCTGGCCGGCGTCTTTGTCCATGGCTACAGGAATGGCAGGACAGGATATCGCACTGCTGTACTCGGGGCTGGAGAGGAAACTTTAAATGTCAATGGCAAAGTTAAGTTTAACAGCAGCTCAATTTCTGCAAAACAAAGTGTCCAGGAACACAAATGCTTCCCATGTAGTGTGCTTCTGCAGAGACCGAAGCTCAGCTCGCCTTTAGCCGAGTGTGAGACAAGAGCGTCCGCAGGTCCTCCCCGGTGGCAGCAATGCCTTTGCTCAAACAAGGTCCGGCGGGGAGGGCTGCTCCCTCCCGGGGCTCCCCGGCCGGGCGCTGCCGTGCTCTCAGTGCCCTCCTCGCACACCCACAGCTGCTCCCCCTGCGCAGCCGCTGCAGCCCGGAGCCCACAGCCCTCTGCTAAGGGGATGGAGCAACTCCCTTGCAATGGCCCGCTGCGGGTGCAAGGTTATGTGCAGCTCGGGGCAGTAAGCAGGAAAGAAATTCACCACCACTAAACAAATCCCTCTATTCCACCCACAGCTAATGTCTGAGATCTCCTTCTTCCTCTGTCACTCTCTGTTGGTCTGCATAGGAGTGTGGATTCTAAACTGGCAGAACATACCTGTTGTGTTTTATGCTCTCATTCCTAGTGCTTAATACAGGCTACTGAGCAAAGGTAATGCTGAAGATGCTGGAGAGGAAGAGAAGTTTTCCTTTGAAATATTACAGTTCCTTTGGGTCTTTGAAGGAGCTGAAGAGGAAACATGAATCTGAATTTGGAATTACATTTTAAGCCTTCCTGTAGCCTTTTAAAATATCAGAAGGAGTAAGGGTCTGCTATCCTAACCATCGAAACTGGGCACAACCTCCTCTTCAAATGTGTATAAAAAATTCCCCGTGGCTTACTGTTGCCTTCCCTTATCTGTCTGCTATTCTGAGGCTGACTTCATCTTCAGCGTGCAGTAGTTCCTTTCACAGCCCTCAAGAATAGCAAGGCTCTCGCTATTCCCGTCACGCGCTGCGCGGGTCGCCTGGCCCCGCTCTTATCAGCAGAAGGCACATGGAGCACTGGGGGATGCCCTGCGTCCGTGTGCGCTGGTTCCAGAGCCGTCTCCGGCATCGTGCACGGGGCGAGCCACCGCCGCGACCTTGAGGGTCTGGTTTTCTCCCCCTTTTCTGAAAAAGCAGGATCTGAGCAGGCTGGAACTGAATAGACCTTGGCAACTCCTGCGGGAAAACTTCTTTGAAGCTGTTCTATAGACGCAGCACAAGACTTTGCGTGCAGGTTTCCCGGGGAAGCCGAGCCGCTCACGGGAGGAGTGAACTCCAGCAAACGCCTGGTTTGGTTGTAGCTGCCCCCCGGCAGCGAGCTCTCCCCGTGACCAGGGATGCCCCTGCTGAGCCAAACCCTGGCTGGGGTTGGGAGGGCGACTGGCCGAGGGTTTGGGGCCGGGGCTGGGAGAGGCACCGGCGCAGCCCGTGCCCAGAGCCCGGCTGCTCTCCCTGCCCGGGGGCCACGGGGTGCCCTGCCGCCTGGCAGTCCTGGGAGTCGTCCCGCTCTGCATCCAGCGCTGGGGAGAGCCGCTGCATTGGGCTCATTTACTCCCGATGGCACCCAACGGCTTCCTGCACGCCCCAGCCCGCTCCCCTGCCACCTGCGGAAAGCCTGACCAGGGTCCCACCGCCTCGCAGGCAGCTCGGCGCGTGGCAGCAGCACTGCCGGGGCCCTGCCTGCCCGGTTCCCACACCTCCTCCTCGACRACCGGTGATTGCTTTGACTTCTATGACGCCTGGTGCGATTGTGCAGATATATAGTGTACGTTGGGGCATTAATATCCTGGTGAAACAACCCTATAATAGTATAATTAGTGGTGCTATTATTTCAGTGTCCTGCAGAAACACATCTGAAGAGTGAAGCTGGCCTCTGAATAAAACCAGAGGACAGACATGCTTACTCTTGAGGGCGCGTCCCTTCCCACACCACGATTTCATGATCCACTACAGAAATAAATATGTACTCGTCTGTGACAGCCAATGAACACTACATGTAAGAAGCATTTTCTTGATGAATTAGCGGGCTTCTGAATAAAGAAACACTCCTCCCCCAACACACCTACACACTCCTGCGCACGCCCGCGTTCCTGCTGCCTGCAGCAGAGCATGCACACGCAGGTGCACATGTATGCACACGCACACACAAGCATGCACATGCCCAGCCGCCCTTCCCGTGCTCCCTGTTCCGCCTTCTCCCAGTCTGATGCTGGGAGGTGCTGAGCGTTGCGCCCGGGGAGGAGTGGGCATTCGGCACCTCTGACAAGCACACCCACGCACTCCCACTGACCATATGGTTTTTGCACACATACTTTTAGCTGAACTTGCTTAGGAAGCATTTTGTTCTTCAGACCATTGTGGGAAAATTTATTGCTGCCTGTGATTTTTTTTAGCATTTTTTTTCCTCCTGTCATTGTCTTCTCCAACTCTGCTGAAAACTGTAATTGAAAATAGGCTGCAAAGCATTGCTGTGACCCCCTCCTCCAGGCATGAGTGTCCACAGCTCCTTTCTGCTGCCTGTTACAAGGAAATCTCAAATAATCCATGCCACCTTTGATGCTTTACACAGCCCTGTAGGTAAAATACTCCAAGACCCTCAGAAAATCCCTTTCCACATTCAGCAGAGACTGCAAAGTGAGGCTCTTCCCTCCCTTCTTAATTCTTTGATTCTGCACCATAGATTCCAGTATCACCATTGGGCAAACGGGCAGTAAGGAGTCTGTGCTGCACGGCCCTCCAGACCTCCTACCCGCTCCGGGAGAAAGACTTGCCGGTGCAAGGTCCAAACCCGAATGGATCGCCCCGCAAGCCTTGTGTTCTGTTTATTTTTAGGATTCAGTTCCCCCAAACAGGCTGTGACCTACTAACAGGCTTTTCCTTTCTCCTTCCTTCTCTCACATTTTTACTTYGAAGTAAAAGACAGCATTTCCATTCTCTGTTAATTTTATAGGTGTGAAATACGTCTCCTCTGAACCGGTGGCAAACCTTGCCTCTCTAAATTTTCTTCAAGACACTTCTAGTCTGATTTGCATCAATTGGAAAGCTTCATTTTTTTAGTTTTCTGTCCGTCTGTGTATTCCAAGGTCAAAAGGGATTTCAGACCAAGCAATCTGCCCTGCCCATCCCAGTCTGTGCATCTCTGCAAAGCCGGTAGCTTTGGTTAGAGCAGAGCCGGGCCGGGGGCTTCGCTGCGGCGGGGGCTGAGCCCCAGGGAGGCACTGGCACCCCAGGGAGCAGGGTCGGGGGACGGATCCTCCCAGGACCCCGCGGGTCCCACCGCCCGACCCGCTGCACGCATGAGCGTAGAGTTTCCTGCGGAAATTGTACTCAGTCAGACGATTTGGGATGAAATCTAATCTCACCTTAATTTTCTTAAATAGTATAAATTTCTAAAGAAAAGACATTTGAGAGCGAAATATCAAAACTTGACATTTGGAAAATGTTAAGAAGAACATTGTTGAGATACTTTGTTTCAATTTCCTTTGAAATTAAACTTTGTCAAAATCGCATGCTGCCATGGAAAGTTTGTTCCCATAAACCAGCACTTTCCAAAGAAATGGCTTCCGGATTTACAGTTTTTGACTAGCAGTAGTGAAACGACCTCAAAGCCAGAGGCGCGTGCAGTGGTCCAAATTCTACATAGACATTTGCGGGCAGCATGGTGCCTTCGGCCC
The DNA here is from genome assembly GCA_035582835.1 of Phoebastria nigripes. Taxonomy (NCBI): domain Eukaryota; kingdom Metazoa; phylum Chordata; class Aves; order Procellariiformes; family Diomedeidae; genus Phoebastria; species Phoebastria nigripes. Next base: position 1,464,859 of record JAYKAV010000100.1, on the reverse strand, counting down.
CAAGCAGCCTCTCGCCGTGCCAGTCACGTCTCCGGCAGCCCCGGCAGGCGCAGGCGTGTGGAASGAAGCGCTGCTTTGGGGAAAACAGCTTTTGCAGAAATTTGCAGAATTCTGCAGGAATTGGGCTGCGGGATACCGCATGCGTGCAGTCAGCCTCCAAGGATAGTGCAGTTTTCGTTAAATGTTCACAATGACAGTGAGTTTTGCAGGCTTTGTTTCACATTACTTAATAAAGCCAATGTAAATCTGTGGGTTTTAACTTCTCCGTTCTGGATTAGAACAGTCTTAAACCAGGCAGAAATACACAGTCTGGTTGTAATTGTTCTGGCCTAGTTAACCACAGCACAGAACAAAATAAATCGGGCTCCATTTATTTACACAGCATTTCTGTGATTTGCATTTAGTACACCATTAATATTTAAAACAACAGCCGTGCCCTGTAGCCCGTTTTAAACCCCGCAGCCAGCGCTGGCCTTGCAGGAGCGCTGCGGGAGGGCAGCGCAGGAGCTGCCGGGGCTGGGGTGGGCTGTGCTGGGCACCCCAGCCCGGACTTCACCAAACTTTTACATTTTGACCGGAGAGCCTGAGCCCCGCTCGGCCAGCCCCGCTGTGACGGTGAGCCCCACGGCGCTGGCGCGCAGGGATGGCACCGGTTAAGGGTGATCCCCGGGCAGACGCTCCCGTCCCGCTGAGTAAATTGACTCATTCCTGCATTTCTCCTCGTTTCGCTTTACAAGCACAGGTCCTGTTTAGCCGCGATGCGGACACGGCTCCGAAGGCCAAGCCTGCGCCCAGCTCCAGGCTCCCAGTCAGTCCCAGCACTCGTGGGGATTAATCCCCGGTCTCCAGAACTCGCGACACAGTTCTGCAGTTCGCTTCCCTTGCGTGTGATCACAGCAGCAGCAAGGCACCTGCTTAGAATGCACTACCAAAAACTAAGATTTTCTTTTCCTCCCATCCCACCATCAGGTTATTTACGCAAGTTAATTGATTATTTTGTAGTTGTTGTTGCTTCTCCGCAGCAGGAAGAGAAGCTGAGCTGGCACGAGAGCAGCTCGCATTCAGATGCAGCTTTCTGCAGTCAGCAAAAAAAAGGCAGAAAATGACTGTTCCATTAACTCACGTATTTTGGATAAACGTTCCCTTCTGAAAAAGTTGGTCTCTGCTTTAAAACTGGGTGGCACGATGAGTTGCTATGAAATCATCCCGGGCATTAGACAGAAAAGAGCATTTCTTGTTTAAGTGTTGATTAAAAAGCAATATGTTACTGAAAAGCTTCGCACCAAATGGGTGACTCTTGTCCCCCGTTGCTTGGTGACTCGCGGATATTATCGCGATATGCCTGATGAGTTTTCAGAGCGGTCTCAGAGCCGTTTCCCAGCCCTGGGTCTCCTGGTGGGGTATTCACTGCATTTCAGTGAGGCCCTTTAGGATGAAATTAATTCAGTTTAGCAGCCAACAGGCTCCAAATCGATTCATTCTGCAGTCGGGATACTTTATGGCCAAGAAGGACGGTTTTCAGCACATGATACTGCGCTGACACGTCTGCAGCCGCTGAAAGGAAACCTTGTGGAGAAAGGTATCCACAAAACTATCCCTTTTAGCTTTGGGAAATAATAGTTATTTGGCTGCTCAAAAGGCTGCCAAAGCCTCGCAGGAAAACCGATCACAGCCGTGCCGAGAGAGAGCCTGCGCTCAGCACCGCTGTCCTGTACTGCGTGGGAGACACGTCTGCAAGCTCGCTTTCTACCTGTCATCCCCGCTCAGCCGCGCGCTGCATCCCGCTCGTCTTTGTCTTTTTCTTGATAGCAACAGCAATTAACGGGCAATCACAGCGAAAGGGGGAAAGGTAGCAAAGAGAAAGGACACGGCCGGGTGCAGCGTGCAAGGGCGACTGCAGGAGGGCGGRTGGCAGCACCATGGACCAGGGGTGGAGGGCAGGAGGGAGGGGGACGGCGGGGATACACCTGCCTTCCCCCTTCCATGGTGTGCACCATGGTTGGTGTGCAGAACTCATAGCCAGGGCAGAGGCCCTGGCTGGCCTTCCCCCGCCCCTTGCTAAGAGCCAATGCTGCCGTCCCTCTCCAGCTGGCCAGTGGCTTGTTCRCCATCACCACTCGGCGCGGTGGGAGAGCTGTAGGATCCCCCCAGGACGCCTYGGGACAGAGAGCCCGGAGGGGCTGTGTGCCAGGAGCGGTGCCCACRGTGGGGCTGGCCCCATCGCCGTCCCAGCAGCCGGGGATGGAGGGAGCTGCGCTCCGTGGCTGGGCTCAGGCGGGTCTCTGTGAGCACAGCACCTCGGCAATGTGGGCTCAGGGCAACGCTGCGGCTGCCACATCGCAGCCCTGGCTGCTCTGCACCAGTGCCACGCACCGTCAGCTGCCTTTGGGGAGTTGCACAAGCCCCGTGTCTCTGCGGGCTATGGTGACTGCTGCAGACAGACATGCTGAGTGCCTGCAGGTCACCTGCGCTCRCAAGTGGGGTTTGATTACGGCTCTTGATTCTCCAGCCTGCCTCCCAAATGCTAATGTAGCTTTTGATGTACATGTCTTCATCCTTCAGCAAAAGCAGAATCCGGCTTTGGACAAATGTAGCACCACGCCGACTACAGTTTTGCAACAGGAGCTCCTGTCCTGTTCCTTGACTTGATACCAGCGTTTTGTCATTTTTGAGGAAATAACAAACTTGAAAGTATTCGGCTTTGGTGCAGCAATTGCAGCTTAATTGCACGTCTCCTTCTGCCCACACAAATGCTGAAAAGTGACTTGGCAAACTTTAAAGGCAATCCAGGGACTGAAATGGGAAGACTTGACAAGCCAGCATTCATCAGCTCTGACTAACGCGTCTGTAGTCTCAAACCTGCTGCTGTTCCTGCTTTGGCCTGACATCTTGCTGCCCTCAAAGAATTTCTTTTGAGTCTCAATCAGCGGCTGCCGGGTGGCTGTGTCTGAAAAGTCCCCCCAGCATTTAGGCTGCCAGGTTACCCACAAACCAGCACAAAACCGTTCCTGGGGCAAGGGCTGCCTTGGCAGTAGCCCTGGCATTAGGATGGGATGGTTTTGCTGCACGGAGAAGACAGAGGGTGCAGATGCCCTGGAGCGTCACTGGGCTTTGAGCTGGTGCCATTCCAGGGGACGTGGTCGGCAGTGTGGCTCCCTGGCCCCGCTCGCCCGCAGGCTGGCGGGAGCTGCCTGCCCAGAGACCCCGGTGCGGGCGGGTGTGCTGGGGCCGTGGGTGGCAGCAGGCTCGGGGAGTCCCCAGTGTCCTCGTCTGATGGAAACCTGAGCTGCAGTGGGTCGGCGGCTCCGGCACGGGACTGCTGGGCAGGGCYGAGGGGGAGAAGGGAGGGAGGGCAGCAGTCGCTGTGCTGCGGGAATCTCAGCGTCACAGACGATGGGAGAGATGCTCTGGTCATGCCACTGGGCTGGGAAGTAGTGTGTCCCCAGGGCAGTGGCTATGGGGGCTGCGCTGGTCACCCTGGCATCCTTTGCAGTGCAGGGGGGTCTCCTGCGCTCTCCGTTGCTGCTCTGGGCGCAGGGGAGCTGTCCCCAAACAGCCTCGTGCTGCTGCCTCGGCTCTCCTCTGAAACCTCCCTCTCCTCATGGCCCCTCCACAGCCCGCGTCTCCACGGGGCGTCCTGGATCAAACCCAGCAGCTGACACATTCCCCGTGCTATTCTCCATCATAACCATTGACACACTTGCTTTTGCTATCACCCACTCTTCAGGCTTTTCATGCCACTGGAGGTCTGAACGGGCTGCAGTAGGTTAAAGAGGGTTCTCATCTCACAGGTCTTGCAGACAGGCTCTGGGCAGAYGGGAGCCCAGGGAGCCAAACCGGACTCACGCCCTGTCCCGTCCGGAGGCCAAGTGCACCCGTAGGCACGTGTGCCCAGCGCAGTGCCCTTGCTCGTGTGTCCCCAAGTAAAAACTCAGCCAAGGTGCCGGAGAGGCCTCAGGTTGCGCTGCAGGGACGATAGCACAGAGGCGATTGCTTCTCCAGGAGACTGGCTGCCCTGCGGTGGCAGGGGGTGAGCGGGTCCTTGCTGCCTTGGCATGCTGACACAGCTCATGAGAAAAACACTTTCCTGACCCCCCAAAACATTCATACCCCCAAAATGTTCCTGCCCCACATGAAGGCAAAGGGGAACCGTGCCTGGGGAGCCCCCTCTGTCTCCAGGACACCAGGGCTGCCTGATCTGGGGCAGATGCTGTTCCCAAATACAGGAAGGGTGGGATGCGGGCGGCGCGAGGAGAGACGGGGAGGGCGGCGAGGCAGGGCAGGGCTGTGCCTGAGGGCAGGGGCAGAGGCGATGCTCGGGTTGCTGTCCCTCCCCAGCCCCGCTGGTACCCACGGGGAAGCCGCCCGGGCCGAAGCAGCGCAGCAGCGAGCTCGGCACTGCCGGCGGTTCTCCCCACCCGGCCGTGAGTGCCGAGAGGTCTCCTCGAGGAGACACGGAGAGGAGTGAGCTGAGATTAGCGGTTAGCCTGGAAAGCATGCAAATGAGGTCATGAACCCCCAGAGGAAGAGCAGAGAGGGAGTCAGACAACCACAAAAGATCTTGTGGTTATTTGCTCAGGTTCAGATGCATCTCACAGGGGCTGCTGCTCTATCCGTCCCTCCTTCCTCGGGGGTGTCTGGACAAGCAGGCCTTTCAGAGGCTCTGAACGCGGGGAGGGGAGGAGGTGGGATGGAGCAGAGCCGGGAGGGCTGGCCCACGGGGGGAAGGCACCGAGACGTGAGCCTCCAGCAGATGCAGAAATGAGTTAATTGCAGACCTCAGCTCACCTTCCTTGGAGGTTTGTGATCAGCATGAAGTTAGGGTGCACTTTAATTCATTATTTTGCTTGAACTTCTCTGCATGGCTGAGCAGGGGTTTAGTGTACACAGCGTACTGCTTACACTTGGCATGGAAAACACTGAGTCTACAGGCTTTTGCAAGTAAAATATTTAAGATTTC
>JAYKAV010000100.1:1367399-1454899 GCA_035582835.1 Phoebastria nigripes | reverse complement strand
GATGGGTGCAGGGATGAATGTTGTGAAGGAAGAAAAGAATCAGGAGTGAGGAGAAGGCTTTTGAGGAACAGGAGAGCGAAACACCGTTTGTAACCACCCGCCCGCCCGAGCTGCCCTGCCTCCAGCGCCGGGGTCCCTCCGCACCACAGGSCCAACCCCCCCTTACCCTGCCTTCACACTGGGGTCCCTGGGGAGAAGGAGGGGCTGGAAGCAGCCTGGGGCCAGCACACCCCGAGGGCAGCGGATGAGTGTCCTCCTGGGAAGAGCCACCCTCCCGAGGATGGCAATCCCCCCGCCTGCCCTGTTCCCCTGGGACGCTGCCCACCGGGGTCTCCTGCTGCAAACCCACCAGGGGCTGGCCCCGTGCGTCGTCAGGACAGCGGCAGGGACCCCCTGCCCGCCCGCCCCTCATCGGGTGGAGGTGGAGGTGGAGGTGCAGCTCCTCTCCATCCTCCTCTCCATCCTCCCCACTCCCCGCCTTCGCAGCCGGCCGCAGCCCGACCCGAGCGGCCGCAGGGACAGCCTCTGCCTTTTGCCCAGCCACTGATACAAACCAAGTATTGATGTAAACTGGGAGGTCAGGCAGACTGCTCTTCAAACCCGGGGAAAATGAGAAGCAGATGTTAGTTTCAGCAGAGAAAAGGTCTTGGGATATGAAATAGTTTCACCTGGTGCCTTCATCTTCTGGAAAATCACATGTGCCAATTCCTTTTGAAAATGATCAAAGCCAGGCACAGTGTTTCCTCTCTCCTTGCTGATCTACTCGAGTCTGTTTTATCAGATGGAGTTTAAAGCAATAGTATGTTTTATTTTAAAACAGACTTAAAAAATATTCCGGGCTTTCGGCTTGACCATTCAAACCATCTGGTTTCATACGCTTCAGATGTTAGCCCAAAGAAGAGAAACGGTATTAACAATAAGCAAAAGTACCTAATAATCAGTTTAATACAATGCTGCATAGTACTTATGAAGTTGGCATATTCAAAATTATTACCAGAAGCCCAATCTTAATCCTTTTTAAGTTGGGGGGAAAATGGATCAAAAATTAGAATGATATCAAGCATAAAATAATCTTCTGTCTGTGTTGCACTGATAAAAAAATAGAATATATAATTACCGTGTAAAAACTGCTTATGTTTGTGATTATATGTTGCTGCCATCTCCAGGTCCTCACTGTAAATGACTTAATTGGGTTGTCCTGATATATGGATGCAGAGAGCAGGAGCGTGTGCCGGGTCTCGCAGGGGTGCCGATCCCCGCACCGGGGCTGCCACGGGTGTGCGCCGGGCTGGGCGCCTGCCCAGGGACCRGGGAGATCCGGGACACAGCCGACGTTTTGGACCCTGGGATGTGCTGCAGCCTGTCCGAGGGGCTGCTGCGAGCCCTCCTGGGGGCYGGGGTGCTCCTGGGCAGGGGAGGCACCGGCAGCTGGGCTTAGGGTTTCTCTTTCCTCCTCCTTTATAATTGCCATATTCCACCATGGATTTTTTTCCCCCTTGGCTATTTTTGAGAAGAGTGAGCAGAAAATCTGGCAGAACGATGGCATGGAGACTCTGAAACGAAGGTGGGGTAGACGTGGCGTGGGGACGCCCGCAGCGCTGGCAATTTTTGAATTTAGAAAGTGTCTGCGCCTGAAGGGCTATTGAAATCAATAAGGGAACCRGGAGGGAAGGACAAAGGATCGCAATGCCCTGTCTAGACGCTAAATGTACTTGAAAATCAAGTCATGGGATTATCTCCACGTAAGAGCAGACTGGGCAGACATACAGCAACCAGTGTTCAGGACTGAAAGGAAATTGAAAAGAAAAAAAAAAAAAACAACTCAGAAAGCTGGCAAAACTAAAAGGATGTGCTCTTTTTGTTGCTTTGAATAGCGCTCAGATAGRTAAGTCACTGCCTATGAAAGAAAAACAGGAGACAGAATTTCAGGGTAGTAGAGAAGCACCTTTCCATCCGCACACACACATCGCCAGCAGCGGGGGCAGCCAGCGCAGGCTCCCGCATCTCTGCTGGGAGAGACGCGTGGGCACGGGTCAGCATCGCCCCCCCAGCGCTGGGAACCGCTCCGGGCAGCTGGGCCACACATAGGCACACAACACCTCAGGGTGCGGAGTAACCCTGGTTTACAGTTCGTTAGCAGACGTTTCCCCAGCCGACGACGGAACAAAGGGTAAAGGCACGGAGTCTGAGTTTTAGCCGTGGGGGAGAGRAGATGCTCAGGCTGGGAGCGGCGGGCAGAGCCGGGCTCGCCTCCGCCGTGCCCAGGGCAGAGCTGAGGAGCACGAGGTCTGCTGGGGTCCCAGCAGGAAGGGTGACGTGACATAGCCCGACCAGAGGAAAGAGTCATATTTATATACGGGATAAATAACACCCGAATGCTCTCTAGGTAAAGGAGGCACCCAAAGATTCTCTGTATGAAAGCTCAGATCTGCACCTCCTCGCGTAACAGATAGCTGTGTGTAATAATAAATATCTGCCCATGGATAGACCATGAATAAGTACAACATGTATAATGCACCAGGATTACGTGATTTTTTATGTATAAAAATGTCTTATTAGCTTTCTGGTTTTTCTCCCACATATCAAGTAACAATACCCCACTTACAGCTGAAGTATGCTGCTTTTTACTACCCACTATATTTATTACAGCTGAGAAAATAGATTTTTTCTTTTTTGTTTGTTTTTTTTTTTATTTGCTAAATTTAGCCATTTTTCTGGTGATGATGTTCAGCGGCCTAGAAAGCAATGTTCTCAAATAAGTTCATCATTCTCAAAAGCCTTTGGTGTCATTTAGTGAGGAATTCTTGCTCTGAAAAACATTTGAATGCAAATTATGGCCATTACCACAATTAAATATTTATTTTTGCCCCCAAATGTGAAGATAATTTCATAACTAACTCAGCAAGGTAGGCAGCAGCAGAGGGAGCGTGACAGACGCTGTGTGTGTGGCGTGCGCCGAGCTGCACCGGCGTGCGTGCCGCGCATCGGCGCCAGGGTGGCTTCTCAGAGCTGCTGCGGCAGATGCGCTGGGAGCAAACCAGGATGGGGTCTGCTGCGGATAAAGCTGCCGGAGCGTTTTCTGGGCCTGCGGAGCCCCCGCTGCCAGCATCCCTCCCTACCCCAGCCCCCGGAGAAGCAGGGGTGCCGGGGGCAGCTGGGAGGTGGTGGCCTCAGGGTCCCTGGGGGTCTCTGTGATCACCACGGCTCACCAGGTCCCCTTGGGAAGGGCGGCTTTGCCTTGGTTTTTCCCAAGGAACTTTTTTGAGTAAYGGAAAACAGTGGTGAGAAGTACAGAAAACATGAACGAAAGTTTGGTGTTTGCAAAAACCTCATGCTCCTGAGTTCTTGACTTCTTCAATGGAAACCTGAATCTTTTATTTGAAAAATAGAGAAAAATTTGATAAAACTTCTGAAAAGATCTCTTTTCTGGCAACCCCAAGCCATGCCTTCCATCAAAAAAAGTGGCACCATCGTTTTGAAAGAGCTTTGCTCACCCTGCGTCGGGCGGGATGACACGAGCTGTGCCGAGGAGATTGATGGGTCTGCTCTTGGCGCGTTTTTCTAGAGGCTCTTAATGGCCCTAAGTTCTTGGGCAGAGAATTTTTCATAATAGCTTCTAAAACTGCAAATCAATAAATGATGTTTGCTAAACAATCCAGTCAAATCAAAGTTATATTTTGAACACTGCACTTTTTACCATTTACCCAGCGCTAATATTTACCTGGAATTAATTCTGTTCATTGCACAACTACGAGCGTTGCCTTTCGGGGAGAGGCTGCCTAGCAGGGTCTTTCACTGCTCTGCTGGGGTGAAAATGTTTTGGATGAACATAATTTGTTCTCTGATTTCCCAGGATCCAAAATCTATTTGATGGTAAAGGTCAGAAGAGTTTTCAGTCATGCAGACAAGCTGCCGAATATAGATGGCCAGAACCACAGAAATATGCAAATTMATTGACTTGGACAATTAACATTTAAGCTAAATTAAAACTGGAAGCAGTGAAGACACAAGAGCAAGGGCTGTGCCCGTCGTGTCTCTTCAGGCTGGCACAGCACAGCCGATCCTCATCCTTTGGTCCCATCTGCACCCAGGTTGCTTATCACTCATTTGGGTACCCAATCAATCATTTGGGTAACACCTTTCCGGTGAGTTTTGGCTGCTGTGTCACGGACTTGTCTCGAGTCCGGAAGAAATCTCTTTGCTGCACTACTTCTCGCAGCGTACCTCGTTTGGAGGCGCGAGGCGGCGGGTTCAGCTGGCGGATCTGCTGCACAGCCAGCATGGGGATGTCACCGCCCTTCCTCCACGCTCTGAAGGGACGCAGCTCCAAGATCTGCTGCTCTGAAATGATTCCTGGATGTTTTCAAGCTGGGAGGGAAATTGAGCGAGGAGCTGATGGGGTTCTGGGCCACCCTACTTCCCTCTGCTAGATCGGCTGTATCTCTTGTAGTGACCTTACCTCCATCCAAACCCCACTTCTCTTACAGCAGGGATGGTGAAATCCCATCTGCTGTCTCTCTGTTTGGCTTTTTTATTATACTTTTTAAAGCACAGGTTCCTGCTGCGGCTGGATGCCTTTCCCTACCGTGACTGTACCTGGAAATCTCTCATTGCCTCCCATTTCTTTAGCAAGCAGATTTGAACTGGCATCACTTTTCTTTGTTTTTCCTTACAGCACATTTGGGGCTCGGTGCACGAGCTCCAATCAGGCCGGCAGTTGCCCTGAATTTTTGGTTTTGCCGTAACACTCCAGATTGCTGCCTTAACAAAACCCTGCCTTGCAGCTGGCAGCAAGGGGATGTGCTCCCAAAAACTGCCAGGTCAGCGGCCATTGTGTAGGAGAAATTCCATACGGTGTAAGCGTCTCTTCTATAGTGCTCGGCGAAGGTGGGGCAGAAGAAGACAGGAGTGACTCTTTAATGAGGGGGAATGTCTACAGAGGTTTGTGAACGGACTGGGAAAGTCATGGGCTTAGGATCACATTGCGTCTGCTGCAGGAGCTCTGTAAATGGAGTCATTATTGGTGGCAGTAACTGATCCGCCTCCTGGCTGAGAGTCATGGAGATTAGACATTAATTGAACATGGTCTCTAAGAGGGGAGTGTTTCAGGGTTAAAATGGGGAGGCAAAAGAAACATTAGAATTGTAGAATAGAAAGGGGCTGTTAATAAAGACACAAGGGCAGCTGTGCACCGAACGTGGGGGGTGATATAGGATTTCAAGAGCCTGGGTCCTCTTTCCACAGAAAGCTACCTTACATGGGGATGTAACCCTAGGAATGGAGCCCCAGAGCCACTGCTGCTCCGTCCCGCGCTGCCCKGGGGAAGGTGACGCAGGGCAGCAGCAGCCCTGCCCTGCAAGGGGGTCTCCAGACAGYGCTGCCATGAAATCTGCTTTGATTGCGAATACATGGGGGAAGAAAGGGTTGTTCGTTGCTTCCCACCATACACGGGACCTTTTGTCTCAGTGACTTAGGACTTTTCTGTCGCGCACGCTGAATTTAATGGATCAGGAGGGATGTGATGAGCAGAGCGCTTTCAGAACACGGAGGTTCACTGCGATGCCGTGCCCTAGCACAGCTGTGGCTGAATTTAATATCGAAGTCACGACGAGACAATGAGTTTTCTTCATCACAGCTTTTCAGTTCATTACTCTCCCTCTTTCTTTTCTGCAAATAAGTAAATGCACTTAACAGGTTGCTAGAGGTCACCTAAGCTAACTGTCATGTATGCACTCTTATCCCATGGTAATTGCAAAGTACTGTTACCGATCTTAAATGTCAAGAAAGTGATTTAAATATAAATTTACCTTTGCTGCAAACTAAGAACGCGTACACAGACAGTTACTGTAGCCCAGCTAATGCACCATAGCCTGCAAATGTGGTAATCTGATTGGGATTCTCAACCTGAGTTTTGTTTATTCGTACCGGAAATTTCAGAGGAAGACGTTGCAACTTGGAAATCAGCCGTCACCACCGCCTGCTGCAGGAGGAGGCATCACCGCAAATCTCCACCTCTACCACAAAGGCTCCTCAGACTGTTTAACCTCCCTTTTAGCAGGTACAAGAGGAAGACCACATTTTGCTGATAGGAGTAGAAGAACTTACACCAGGCTTTTCAAAAGATGCGGCTTCTCCCCAGCGYTGTGCTGGGCGGAGATGGCTCAGGGTGGAATGAGCTCGATGTGAACCCTGATGTATGTGTCACTGCTCCCAGCCGTAGTGTGAGTGATGCTGAATTCCCAACAAACGCCTCTGCCGCACGCACAGCCCAGGCGTCACCGCGGGCGTTCCCAGGTATTCGACAGCCAGAAGGACAGCCTGTGGAAAACTTGCAAGCAAACCTCCCGTTAGAAGTGGTGATCCCTCTGTCAATTGTAAACGATGAGCAGAGATAGCAAGACATGCGGCCAGCATCTGCAGACATCCCCTGGAGCCGGGACACGGGRCTGCCCTCACCGTGGGAGCAGCCCTGCGCAGCGTCCCCTCTTTCTGATCTCCAGCCGCGGGAATGACTGTCCGGGGCATCAGCGCTTGCACAAGCCGACATCTGCGGCAAAACTTCCCTTGCAGGCAGAGGCAGAAGGCAGCACAAGCAGCTGGCAGCGGGGTGCCAGGAGGGCTGCCCTTGAAACGTGCTGCCTCTGAAGGCCAGAGGGAATAAGGGGAAGTCGGTCAGTCTGTGCAGCTCCCAGCTAGAGCTGGAAGGAGGAATGGGAGGGGAACCGTTTCCAGGAGCAGAACAGTGTCGGTGGGTGCAAAGAAGGGAACGTGCGTCCCTGAAGCCCCCGGTACTCGTGCACCTCTGGTTCCACTGCCAGCCTGGGCGCAGGGTCCATGGGCACCCAGCACACCCGCAGTGCAATACCCAGCCCGGCTGCAGGGCAGCCCCGTGGGTCCCGGCTTTGGATGGCTTGCTCTCAGGCAAAGTTTCCAGAATTGGACGTTGTGGTTTTTTTTGAAGTGCATTTAGAAACACCTATTTCTGGTCTGAAAAGGAACGTGTCTTCCCTCACTGAATTTTAGGCTCACTCAGAAAATCAGGAGTGAAATTCCCACTTGTGGCCAACCCGGGCTCCAGCGCTGCTGGAAGCCATCGCGATCCACGCACGGAGGGGAGCCAGGCTGTTTGGACAACCCTGATATTGATGTATCCAAACTTTGGAGACATCGATTTTTCAGCTTTCGCATCTGACAGGCTTTCATTAACAGCTTTGATGTAACTTTGATACAGAGGATAATCTGCGTTTTCCTGGCTGAGCATGTATTTCCTCAGGCACGCAGATAGCTGGCACCTTTCCCCTTCTTCCTCTCCCACAGTTTCCACATGAGTAGTCCCAGCGATACGCACAAACCCATTTAGCAAATGGATTTTTTCTTGTGAAGTGTTCAAAAACAGTCACCCTTTATTATTAAAAATGGTGACTGGTGTATCATGACTCAACAGTCTGAGGGCAAATCTGCACACTGTATATCAATACTTCACGTAAGCAACTGGAGTAATCAATAGTTCAAGTATATTTCTGTATTTATTACATATTCAATCGACTAACTCATGCTCTTTCGTCAATACATTAACTGATAATAAAACTCTGTTTACTATAGAAAATATTAGACACTGTATAACAAATAATTGAACATTAGTATGTGCAAGTATTGAGCTACAAAGGAGCAGCGGGAGGGAACTGTATAATATCCTCCTGGCTAAGCCCACCTTGCATGATTAAAGGGAAAACAAAATGCCATAGATAAGAGATTAAAAACATCTTGTGCTAATACAGATCTGAAGCCATCAAAGCGGGAAAGATTAAACTGAGCTGGTTCCTGATTCCAAGCCATCGCGGTGCTTGAAATGCCTGCTCCGAAGCGTGCTGCTCCCCGGGAATTTCGGTGGCAGCGGTGGCCAGAGAGCGTGGGCCGGCTTTGCAGATCTGCCCTTTGCCGACGGTGAAGCGCCGGGCTCACCCGCAGACCCGCGGCRGGGCTGTGCTGCCGCCGGCGGCACTTTGGGCACGAGTGGCTCCTCAGCGGTGTTTCTGCAGGGCTGCTGGTGGCCGCAGGGAAGCAAAGGATGGCTCAGGCGACAATCAGCTGGGATCCAATCCAAGGTTTTATTTCTGCTACAGTTTTGGACAGGTAACATCATAGACCTCAGTGTCTGTGACTTGGGCATAGACATCCTTCCTCTTGCCCAATTTCTGCTGGTGTAAGGCATCAGCTTTTCGGGGCAGTAACCTTCTTTCAGGGGAGGTGCCTGGGCCCTGCAATGAAGCCCCGGTCCCAGCCGGAGCGGATCCTCTGAGCCACTGCTCTTGGGGACAAAACAGTGCAGTAAAACCCCGCATGTGCGCTGTGGAGTGCAAGAGCCCAGGGTCAACCCAGAGCGAAGGAGGGTGCAAGGAAAACCTCACCGCTGCGCCGACACACGGCTGAGAGCCCCGAGCACCGTCTGGGCACTGCATGGGCAACAAAAATCGCACATTTAGTGTAAACCACAGCGCTGAGCACAGCCAGAGTGGGTTYGGTGTCTTGCAGCGGGGACGGGGTCTGCAGCAGGAGAGAGCAGTGGGATTCAGACCCATTTTTATCTGGGACAAGCGTTGGCTTTGACAATATTTTAGCTGAGGAAGCCTAACGGAACCCATCTGGTTCCAGGGGAAGAGGAAACCAGGAGGTGGTAGGTGCGGGGCTTTCAGACAACACTGAGCAGGGATGTCTGTCACTTGATGGTGTACGACCGAACACTTTCCAGTTCTGTAACCCTGTCCTCCCAGCAAAGCATCAAGGCTGCAGACACATTCAGGGTCTTCTTGCTCACACAGGGTAACCCCTTTAAATACAGAGTGATACTTAACAGCCAGGAAGCATCTTGTTACAATTTACAGGGTCTTAATGARCAATCTGGTACATATGGGAACAAATGATAGCGCTCTGCGTTAATACCAGGGTCATTAATGCATACTCTAACAGAGGAAATAATTAGGGTGAATTACAGCTATAAGGCTGCATTGGCTGGTGTGTGTGCGTATAGTTCTGGGATCATTCTCCGAATTCCCCTATATCTGGTTGGGTTCGAGGTGGCACCTCGGCAGGCAGGGGTGTTTCCATTGCACGTAGGCGAGCCAGGCAGCACCAGCCATGCCACCGCTGCGCTGCAGCTGGGTAATTAGCAGCTGAGATGGCCTCTGTCCTTAAGAGAAAGCAGTCGACGGTTTCGAGTCAAATGTGAAAGAACAGTTTATTTTGTGTCACTTTTAATTAAGCTCGATAGCAAAGCCTCTATTAAGTGTGAGGAATGTGTCCTATGAATGCACTGCATTACTGTTAGTTATATTTTATTTTTATCATTGTTATTATTTATTAGTCTGGAGACCCAGTAGTCCATCGATTTGTTTCCGAGTAGCCCAAATGAGGCTGAGTAGTCATAGATCATCTTCGACTGAGGCTGACACTGGCATTTTCTCTCCTAAACCATTTATTACGAGCGTGCGGGCTCTGGAGCAGGTTTGGTCTGAGCAGTCTTTGCAAGCGGAGCAGGTGACGACAGAAGCCCCGGCTCTGCTGGACGGTGAGGCTGTGTGGGAGCTGCGGGCTGGCTGGTGCTGCATCCCGTGGGATGCTGGCGGCACTGCACTCCCCAGGGTGGCCTGAGCAGGACCCGGAGCAGCCGGGGAAATGGGAGCCAGGCGGGTCGGGGTCGCTGCCCCGGCTAAGTCACGTCCCTGGCAAGGACTTCACTTGTGCAGAGCAGTTCGGAGAAGAACAAAGAGCTCTTATTTTGTCTGGACTAAGAATCATACCGTGTGCGATGTAGCCAGCTCAACATAGGTGAATAACCCTTATACGTTCACTTGGAGAATAGAGTGGTGGTCCTACTGCAGCAGGGCAGGGAGCCAGCCCCTGCTCAGAGTGAAAACAGGGCGCGGAAGGGGGGTGCATTTTCCTGCAGCTCCGCAAGTATTAATAACGCACAATCCCTTTATGAAAGCAAACTGAGGAAATGAAAGCATGAAAAGTAGGATGCAAGGAAAATTGAAAACCAATTCATGTGCAGTGAACACGGGGTGAAGGAGTGAGGAAGGACTGTGGGCTTAACACAGCTGGCACCGTTTGCACCCACCAGCATGCTGCATTTGTGTTTGCTCCAGGAACTGGAGTGCCTCAAAGCAAGGCATGCTTTGGCTGTCGTTAACACATTGCTCTCCATGGCTTCAGTTCAGCAAGATGCTCAAACGTGATTATCATCTTTCTGGAAAGCACAGAAAACCGGTGGGCACAGGGTTTGGAGCCTGACCCTCCCTCAGCCCGTGCTGAGCTCAGACTCACCAGCTGCCCCGGTCCCCAAATCGGCGGGGTCTGCCCCTGACGGCCTCCGCTGTCGCACCCCGGCCAAGCAGCGAGTGCCGGCTGCCGGTGCGGGCGCTGTGGTGCGGGGAGGCAGCACCGAGGCCGTGCACCATGTATAATGCAATGACCAGCCAAGGCATTTGTGTCCAGATGCGTGTTTACATCCCTTTACTCTGGTGCTTTACGAGGGAGAACGTCTCTGTCTTTGTCACTGCTGATTGCCCTCCGCTTGTTCTTGCATTTGATAGTTTCAGACAAGCAGCCTTCACCTGAGGACATGTCAGAGCGTTGCTGGTTACTTGTCCAAAGGGGAAAACATTCTTTATCTCCTTCAGTAGCTTGTGCTTTATGATGCAGTAATATCCTCCGCTGCTGGAGCTGCAGCCTCCTCGGTTAGCATGAGATACGTATTATGTGTATTTCAGTGATTCTGCAGATATTCCCTGTATTGAACTGACTATCTCAAGCGCTGTGCAAATGAAGGAATAAAAATCTGCAATGTTTTCAAAGTGAAAAAGGGGCTTCATTTCCAGAGATATAGATTTTTGTGGCAAAGGGGAAGGATAGCTGTTCACAGTGCACTACAGCCTGCAGCTCGGGAGCAGGCGGCCCCACTGCCAGCCTCACCTTTGCAAAGAGCCGCTGATCCAGTCGGAGGGAGGCTGTGAGAGGAGAGGGTAACCCGCGGGCTGAGCCGCAGGGAGCCCTCGCCGGCACGGCTCGCTGCAGGCGTCCCTGCCCACGCCGGGCTGCTCTGCCTGCCCTGCCGTCACCCTGGCAGGAAGATGCTGGACACCCATGGCTGACCTCGGGCAGCTGAACCACCAAGCCGAAACAAATCCGAATTACCATTTGTCACACTAAAATACAAGATTTTCATAGGGGCCCTTCAGCGGGGCTAACAGCCTGCTGTGGTACCGGTGATGGAGACAGGGGCTCATTAACGGCTTTCTGCCCCGGGTGAGAGCTCACCCGCAGTCCCCTGCCAGTGCAACGGGGCCCTGGGGGCGGGGGAGCCGCTGGCGAGCCCCCCGGGTCTGGGCTGGGAAGCTCGGAGAGCCGGAGAGCCGGCAGCCCCGGGGCAGGCAGGGCGGTGGGAGCGGGATGGACACGGGAGGCACCGTCGGTGCTCCCTTAACGCCGGTTTGGATTGCGTGGGTCACCCCCCCCGCCTGCCCTCAGTGCTCCTGGTGCAGCCCCCAACACCCCAAACACCCCTTGCGTGTGCAGATGTGTGGGTAGCATGTGAGTGTTTAATAAAATACAAACTTACATTTCCCTTTTCAAATGAAATTAACATACTTTATTGCCAGCTATAAGAAATATTCCTTAAGGGTAAGAAGTTTATAAAAAATTTAAAGTAACAAAGGCAAACTTATAAAAAATTCATCTTTTAGTAGTGATTGCTCTATAAAAAAAAGAGTGAGTTTAAGTGAGAATACAAAATTCACAGAATTAATTATGTAAACAGAAAAAAAGGCACAACGGCTGAGAACTAAACTAATTAGCAGCAGAGTCGCCCCGCCAATGTCAGCCTGGACCTGCAAGTCGGCTGCTTAAGAATAACCCACAGTGACAGTTGTGTCCTGAAGTTATTTATTAAATAACTCTGCTAAGGTTCAGAATAGTGTTGACTTAATTAACTGAGCAGTAAGTGTGGGGAGACACAAACTTTTCTCACCTGCGCGTCATGCACGGCACCACTTCCCATGATCTTTATACCGAGGCTGGCTGCGAGGATGGGCTGAGGTTTGCTYGTTTTTACCGAGGGCACCTGCAGCGGAGCTGGCTCGGGGCTGCTCCTCTCGGCTGCCAGGGGACAGCAGGGACAGCGGGAGACGCGGGATGTCCTGCACAGGTCAGGGAGCGTCGTGTGTCCCAGACCTTGGGGAGCTCCAGGCAAAATGTATTCGTGGTCCATACCGGGATCCGGGCGGGACATTTCAGCAGACCTGTTACACGGCTTGCTGTGGCAGAAGAGGTGACTCRTGACTTCGTCCAAATACTTAAGAGACGCCAAGTTCAGCAGCTCTAATCTGCTTATAAAGTACCGTGCCAAGGTACTCGCTGCTTCCCCTGTTTGCCTGTGGTAGCGGGTTTGGAGACTTGCCTGGCCAAGAGTCCCAAAAGGAAGAGAAAAACCCCAGACCCCTACAAATACCAGCACCTGGAGGGAAATCCTCTGCAGTCTTCTGCACCGCAGCTTTCCGGCCCTGCTCAAAGCCAGAGCAAGGCTGCGGTCAAACGCTCTGCACACCAAACCCTCCCTCCTTCCTCGGTGGAGAGCAGAGAAGGGGCAGGAGAGAGAAGAGCAAGGCTGGGGGTGGGAGAAGGAGAAGCCACCTTGCCGGGGCAAGCGCAGGTGCTCGCCTTGGCTCAGCCTCCGTCCCTCTGCTTTGGCATGGAGGGAGAGGCAAAATCCTGAGACGAAGGAGCTGCTGCCCCCGGCACCATCCCAAGAGCATCCCTCCTGCTGCTGACCCCGACCTGTGGACGGACACGGGGGCTGCCGAGGGTGAGGACAGTGAGGGGGGTCCTGTGCCAGGTCCGTCTCCACCCACCTCTCCAGGTCTGCAGGGGTGGCTCTCGCCCACCCGCGGGACCCCAGCCCGCTGGAGCTGGCTCACCAAACGCAGGGTGCACGCCCCTCCGCACGTACCGCTCCTTGCCTCGCTGCCTGGACGCGCCGGCTCGGACTCCTTTCTCCGGATCACTCAGGTTTAATGATTGCCCTGCTAAATTCAGAACAGCCAAATGCAAAGGACGGGACCGGAATRAGCAAGAGACTTTCCATTCACAGGCACATTAAACGTGTCATTGAGATGGAAGTCACTTGCTCATTCCAGCCTGCGCCTTGCATTATTTTTCACTGTAGGAAAATTTTCAGGAGGAGAAAAGCAACTTAAGGAACACATTTAAAAGTAAAGTTGAATAGAACGGGGCTGTTGGGAATACAAATGCTGTTGAAGTTTTGTTCTGAGTCTTTCTCATCGCTGTCCACTGCCGGAGAGGCTCGGCCGCCCCTGCCCCAGAGGAGGTGCTGTCAGCAGGATGTATGCAGCGATGCCCCAGCTCCCATCACAGCTACTGGGAGCCGGGCAGGGACGGCGAGTGCCACAGCTCCCGTGGGTGTACCCAGCCAGAGCATGGGCCTGTTTCTGCCCGTGTCCTCGTTGCATGCCTTGTACAGCTGAGAGCATGGACAGAAACCGCAGGCTGCAGCTCCCAAACCTGCAAGAGAGGATGTGAGCCAGCCCTTACGAAATCTGGGTCACTTAGAACTGACCCGAGGGGAGAGGCCGGGATGTCCGTCCTCCAGCCCCACTCTGCTCTGTGCCGGTCCCTGCGTGGTGGGCTCCTGGCAGAAATAGCTCCGGCTGGGTGCTCGCTTCGGAAGTGCATCTGATTTCTCTGCAGTTTTGCTTTTTGCCTGTGTGCTCCACTGCTCCGCTGATAACTTTCCTCTGACGATGATCCCTTTGGCAGGCGACTCGTGAGAGAGAATAAAGGTCTTTGTCCCTCCTCTGTGCCCCAGTGTTTTCCTTATCTGTTTGTTTTTCTTCAGCTGGATAAATGAGATGACTTAGGTGACCTGAGCAGTGGAAAAATTGCTATTCAAGTGTATGTGGGCGCTGGTTGAACCACTGGCCGCAGGCAGAGCCGTCAGCCCCTGTCCAGGGACCCACCGGAGGCCCGGGGCTAACGGGGACAGCAGGGACTCCGTGCCTGGCTGGAGGTGGCACTTTGGGTGTCATGGTCACGCTGAGCCTGTTTGGATACCAGGCTACAGCGCGCGGGGGCAGCCGCGCTGGCCGGTGAGAACCATCCCGCCAGCGTCTCTGTGGTGGGACTCAGTGCGGCTCCCGCCCTGGGCGCTTGCCCTGTGTCACCCACTGCGGTGCCGTCCACYGCAGGGTGGGGGGTCGGGCGAACGCTGCTCTCCTTCCCCGGGCGCAGGCGAGCATGGCCGGGGTCCTGCGCTCCCCTCCGGCCGTGCGTGGCTGCACCGGTCCTGTCTGGGGAGGCAGAAGTCCTGCCCCTGTCAGAGAACCCGTGCGGAGCTTCTCCCACGCGGGTGCCGCAGTGGGATGGGACAGGAGGGGACAGGGATGGGACGGGASAGGGACAGGATGGGATGGGCACAGGGGCCGRGGGCTGGCCCTGTCTCCCTCCCTGCAGAGCCTCCCTGGCGCTGCCACATAAGAGACAGAAGCATCATCTCAGATGGGGAAGGAGCAGCTACATTTAGAAAATGCATGAAGGGAAGCGTTTGAATTTCACAGGAGCCCCTCGCCCACTCCTTTTTCTCACCCGCTCAGCTTAATGCATTCCTGAAAAATCTCCTTTCTTCATCTGTGGTTATTTTTGCCTGTGAGCTATAGCRCGAGTGGGTGCCGATCATCTCGCCGTGCCCAGGTGTGCTGTCCCAGGGGCTTGCACAGGTTTTGCAGCATGAAGAAGCACCGTTTCCCCATCACCGTCCCCCAGTGAAATGGCTGGAAGGATTCGCCTTCCCTCCTGCAGCCTCTTCCCTTCCCAGATCTGGTTTTCCCCTGCCATGTGATGAAGCAGTTTTAATGGGAGCTCTGATGGTTTATGCTCCACATTGCTCTTCCCTGGCAATATTGCAGTGATGCAGACACCCGATCTGGGGCTCCCCCCTCCCTGGGGGCTGAACATCCCTGCCCCAATTTCCTCCCCCTACACGGGGACACGGTGCCTATCTCGTGAGGGGAGAAAGGATCCACAGGGCTCTGCTCATGCGGTGAAAAGGCTGGAGAAACGCAGATGCAAATGGCAGGGTCTGGCAGCCCCCACTGAGCCCTCCTGAAGGCAAACCAGGGACCAGCCACCGCTGCGGAGCATTTGCTAGATGATGCAAAGCTGAAATAATTTCCCCCAGCTGGCTGTGCTTCTGCCAGCCCCTCCGATTTAAACACCCTCCTTTCCTTTTCACTGCTGACAAGTGCCAGCAGCACGATGCATGTGCAAGTAAACGCTCCCCAGTGCCCTCTGCTTGGCATCACTGCCCTTTCCTCTGGCCGGTCTCTGAAGTGACTTTTAATGAGGATTTTAAGCAGTTCCTTCAGGCAGGTGCCTGCCAGGCCAGCCCACCAGGAACAAAATCCGCCGTGGTAGCTCTTCTAATGAGCCTTGCAGGCAGAGGATGGAATATATATGTGTATTYCTTTGCATGTGCATTTGCTAGAAATGCAGACACGGGCTCCGAGCGCTCTGCTCTGCCTGCTGGCTGTGGCACCGGGGCCAGCGTCTGACGCGCAGTCAGAGCAGCGAGGCAGCAGGGACAGGGGCACGATGAATATTTCATGYGGCAACGCCAGACCTTTTCATTAACACCGGAGTGGAGGGCTCAGCACTTCTGATGTTTGTTACCGTACACAGGAATGTCACGGCAAGCAAGCCTGGGTGGGCTCCGCTTGCCGAAAAAGAAAAGCAGCCAATATTGTAATTGTTTGCACAGAACTGGCCGGTCGGCCCGGCAGGACTTGAGCATCGGCCGCACGGCTTGATGGAGACACGGCGGTACCGGGCCACTTATATGGGAGGGCAGGGATTGTTCCGCCAGAAGTTCAATTTCTAGCCTGATAATAACTCCCTGGATTTCCTTGGGGCTCTAAAAATACATGACCAAAGAGAAAATGTTCATTATAAAGTGAGAGCAGGAAAGGTTGGACTGACCTTCCCATGAAGCACTGGCCACCACCAGTAAAAAGGTCACTGAGAGTATTTTTGCTGCCTCTGCTCCCTGCAAAGGGAGCTGGCTCCTGACCCACGGGGCTGGAGGGGACGGGAACCTGCTCGACATGCGTGGGAGCTGCAGTGGGTGCYGGCACCAGCCCAGCCCGGCACAAACCCCCCTCCCACTCCGCCGCAGCTCTGGGAACGTTTGGCTGGTTTTAAAGCAAGGGCTTCCCCGGGGTCCGGACACCGCCTGGGACCCACTGACGGCCGACAGCCTCTCCCGTAGCAGAGACCTGCAGCCGGGGCGCTCGGCTGCCCTGCGCGGAGCCTGGCTTTACCTCAGCGCCTGCTGTTGTGCTCCAATCCCCGTAATATCATAGCGGCACTTCAGAGCTGGAGAGCTCTCAGCTGGGAGGTGCTCCCTGCCACTGGCACTAGTTCAAGCCGCCTGGTGAACTAAATTGATTTTTTATACTTGCTCTGGAGCAAGTTTAATGAATCTGTTAGTAGCTGCTCCCTGCTTAAACCTTTCCTCAGTGCTGGAACTGCAGCACGGCATTTCATAAAACGGAGGAGGCTGCTTAAGCCTTACCCCTCACCTCCGAGCAGCACTGCCGTGATTAGCTGTCTGCTGCATAACTCCACATCATTACCGCATGCACTCAGAGAAAGCCATCAGCTAAGCGTGCCGCACCGAGCTGTGAGAGGAATCAGATGCCAGTCTCAAATGGGAGCCTTGTGCAAAACACGACATACAGGTGTCCGGGTGCTCCTGATTTTCGTCCGCAGTCTTCTGTGTAAGGACAGCACCAGCTCCAAGTGTTAAATCACTGGAAGTCATGCTCTGCGATCACAAGACTGCCTCAAAGACAATGAGGTTAAAAATTAAAAGCTTTTATTTTTATAGTATTTTTTTTTTTGTTCTTTAAACATTTTCCCACATTTCTGTGCAGCAAAAGGTCTGGAAACCTGCTGCCAAACAAAAGCGTAGACTGAGATTCACATGACTCTGGGACCTGGAGCTTTGAGAAAACAAAGGCCACCCCTCGCACGTGTTTGCTCCCCGGGGAGGGAGCAGAGGCTGCACTCAGGCTTGGGTGGTGCAGACGAGGAGGCTCCATGGCTCCCGCACGTGCTGCACCCCCGGGGCTTCTGACCCAGCAAGAGGCGTCGAGAGAGGCAGCACTGGAGCGGGCACTGCCCGGTGCCAAATCCAGCCCAAACCAGCCAGAAAACCCCTCGGCGTGTCTGCTCGGAGCCATGCCGCGCCACTGCCGCCTCACATCCCGCTGCTGGCACCCAGCCTCGGCAGCCGGCACTGCTTCCCCCACGCCAGGCACTGGCGGCTGGGGGGATGCTGAGCCGGCAGAGCATTCCTCCCAAAAGCGGGGCCAGGACGGAGCCATGCGGTAACGCGGATGGCACCATCACGGGCGGTTTCTATCACTACACACAGCTGCTGAGCATGCCTCCGCCTTCAAAACAGCTGCTGGGATCTGACCCTGTCGATCAGGCAGTACCAGGAAACCCAGCGAGCCTGCCGGCAGCCTGCTCGGTGACATAAATGTTTTCAAACATGCAGGCAGCTATCTGATCGGCGCCTTCCCCAGAGGACAGGGCTCTGGGGCCTCGGTGCGCACGCTGTGCGCTGGGTTTTGCCAGTAAATGATGCTGCTTCCGAGCAGAGCGTTTAACTCTTGAAGCGCAGTGGCAGCCAGGCTCGGGCGGGCACTCGGTGCTGTGCCGGTGGCTCCTGGCTCGCAATGTCCCAGCACCGGGGAGAGCGGCTGGAAGAAAAGGAAACTTTGGAGACGGAGGCGGCAGAGCTGGAGAGGACAAGGGCAGTGGGAGGTTTCCTGGTGGTGCCACCACTGGGGGCAGAAAGAGGCACAAATCCCGTATAAGATCAAACCAATGGGTAGGGAATAAAAAAATGGGTTTTGTTGACTTGGGACAAAAGATAATTAATATTGATTAAAGCAATATAAATGTCACCAAGCATTAGCAGGAGAGCCAAGAAATCACTTAACCAGCAAACAAAGGATGCCTGCACCGGGGTGAGAGCAGGAGCAGAGGGAGCAGGGGAAGCCGCAGGGAAGCCRTGGTGAGCTCCCTGCCGGGGCCGGCTGCTGCCACTGGAGACTTCTGCCTCTGGCACTGCCCAGGAGGATTTGCTGCTGTAGGGACGGGGACCAGGGGAGTCACGTTATGCCTTGAGCCTCATCTGGTCTCTGACTCTCCCTGTTGCTGGAGACACGGGGTTTCCCCAGTAAGATGGCTCATGCCTCGCTCTCACCTACACGTCTGCTAGGGAACCCTCATTGGCGCGATGCTAGCACCTGCGGGGAGCAGGATTTCCCCATCCCTCACCCTAAACCACAGCAAATAGGGGAGGTGAAACCGTGCAGTCCCCCCAGGGTGAAAAATCCTTGGGGAGGGGTCCGGCCCCAGACCTGCGGTGCTGCCAGCCGTGCCCCACGGTGCCGCCGGCTTCCCCCACAGAAACTGGCGCTGCTACCAAGCAGTGCCACGGCAGCACCGGCAGCCCAGCCCAGGTCACCAAGCGCTCTCGCCACTGAGCAAACGAGTGCTTGCAGCAGATGGGACCATCTGCACCCACCTGACGGTGCCCCAAACCGCCTGCCTCCCCTGCTAGTTGGGGATGGATGGCAAGAAATGGCCCTAGGCGCAGGGCAGGGCCGTGCCGGAGAGGACAGGCAGCCCCTCAGCGGTAGCCCCCGGTGGCCCCCCACCCACACGCCCCGTCCCCCCGTCCCCATCCCCATCCCTCCTGCGCTGGCTCCTCGCTCAGAAGGTGAAGGCGCTGCCCTGCGCCTGCCAAGCCCTGGCTTGCTTTATTGTTTTTCTGACTTTAGAAAGTCATTAGGCTGTAAGCGGAGGAATGCATCTCRGAGCACCCTTGTTAATTTGAACAACTATTTACTTAAGCATCCAGCACGCTCCCCTTTGCATTATGTATGCAGCGATCCGCCTGCTCTCTGTGTTATAACTGCAGTATCGATTGGTACCACTTCAATAACCTCATTGAGATTCTGGACACCGGCTCAGGGACTCTATCTCAGTGTCTGGTCAATAGCTTATATTTTTAATTTGTCGATAATCAGTCAGGACCTTGGTCTGAGTGCTGCTGAGGTTCTTTGCTCAATGGGGAAGGTGAAATCACTCAAGCAGGGTCATGTTTATGGCGTAAGCTGAACCATGGGAAATGGAGATATCAGTCAGGCTTATGAAAAATAACATGCTATATTATTTTTCACAAACCTGACAAAATCATATTTATTTAAAGACAAAGATAAGGCACCCAGCTGGCAGTGCTCACTTTCTCTTCTCATCTGAGCGTGCTGTGCCCTGGAAAGTGCAAACGGCCCCRAAATGTGCACGCCTTGCACCAACACCACGGCTTCCCGGGACCCCCCTGCTCTCGGGCCAGGTCTCCCCGGGGAGCGCAGGGGGTCCAGGTACAGCTTCGTCTGTGCTTGCTGCTGCCTGGGGCCCAGGACTGAGACGTGCTCGTTTCAGCAGCAGCATGTCCAGCCTCCGGCGCAGGCTTGGCTGAGTTCATGCGTTGGGCACGTACCTGGGAGCCAGCGACAGCCCCCATCTGCAGCACCGTCTCAGGCAGCTTGTGCCACTTCTCCTCCTCCTCAGCCCCTCTTTGACTTCAAGCACCAGCTGAAACGCAACTCCTCCAGCCTGGCCTGTGCCCTTAATTAGCAGCAGCAGGGGAGAATAAGGCGTTAGGGCCGGGGTGTATATATAGCTCAGGAGAGGAGTGCTCTGGTTTGTTTGGAAGGTGATGCATGAGGGCTGCTGGCTCCAGCTCTGCTCAGGGCTCTTCAAGATGCTTAGAGCAAAGACAYGTGATTTTTAGTAGGAGAAGACGACGACTGTTTCCAGGTGAGTGGTGTGCCCCAGGGCCTTTTTCAACTAATACTCAGATGGAGTATTTAACTGGATTTAAGGCTTTTTTGAGAGTTGAGAATTTGATAAGACAAAGGATTTATGTCTAAAAAACTTGGCTTTTGGAGTCTGTATTTATGAACAGTGTCACTAAAGGCAAGTTGTTAACAGTGTTGGCTTTGCCATAAATGTACCTGCGAGTTTTTGGGGGAGGAAAAGAAAAAAAAGCTTGAAGTTGCGGTTTCAGTGCCTGAAGAAGATAACTTGCTGTGTTGGGTTCCATGTCTTCGGAGGTGTGCGTACCAGGGCTGCGTGAGACCCCGGAATGGTGCGTGCAGGAGGTGTCAGCACGGCGTGTGCAAGGATAAGTGTGTTACAAATAGTTTCCAAGCAAACCAGTCCTGTTGGGCTCCAGCTGTGCAGGCTGGCACCTCCTGCGTGTGGGGAAGCGATGTGGGCTGGTGTCTGCGAGCGGGGAGCTTTGCTGGTGTTTGGCCTCTCTGACAGACTTACAACCCCTGACTGGGGCAAGTGGCTGTGCCCAGGTGGGTGTGCAAGGGCAGACCTGTTGGTGCCTGGGCAGAAAACAGGGCTCATTGCAACAGCTGTGAAATAAGGTTTGAGGATCTYGTTATTTGGAGATGCCTATTTTTGTGCACAATTTGGCTGCAATCACTCAGATATCATGCACTCAGTTCTACTTGAAAAGGCAAAAAAAAAAAAARGTAGAATAAACTGTTAGAAACCCCCACGGCAACATGAGCTGACAAGTCACAAAATGCATGTGCACACCTGGAGAGGCTGTATCAAAAAAAAAAAAGCAGGAAAACCTGGAGCATTGATCAGGGAGACTTCAATTGCCTTGGCACTGCTGGGAAGAGAGCTGCAGA
Source organism: Phoebastria nigripes (assembly GCA_035582835.1). Taxonomy (NCBI): domain Eukaryota; kingdom Metazoa; phylum Chordata; class Aves; order Procellariiformes; family Diomedeidae; genus Phoebastria; species Phoebastria nigripes. The sequence continues at coordinate 1,434,041 of JAYKAV010000100.1, read as the reverse complement.
GTAAGGGAGGGAAGGGGCAGGGCTGCAAACGTGGGGTTGTTGCCTTGCAGAGGTGTTGCAGAGTCAGTGGGATGCAAAGCACTTCCCAGTGTACCCAAGCAGTGGACAGACAGACCACGCATGCAGTTTTAGTAGTGCTGGCAGGGGAGCAGGGGCTGTGTATGTKAGAGGAGTTTATACAGGTGGAGTGAGAAGGACCCTGGAGAGGGATTTTGGGGAGACTCTGGAAGCTGTGTGATGGACTGGGGTGAAAAGAGGAGGGGAGAAGTGGGGGGATGGCTGTGTTCCTGAACAACCAACCAAGACAATTACAGATGTGTAAAGAAGGCGAGGGCAGGCTGACCCGAGGACCGGGTATCTGAGCAGGAGGCAGCGTGTGGCCCTGGTGCTTCATGGTGTGCTGCAGGGATGTGTGTGTCCTGGGAGACAAGGAGCTGTGCTGGGGCAGGGGGACCTCACCTCTGCTCCCCTCCCTCCTTGTAGGCATGCAGACTGGCCCTGATGCGAGGAAGAAGAGGCACTGCAGGGCTGGGAGTGGGGTGGGGGTGCCTGTGACCCGCCTGCATGGGAGGGAGTGATGCTCTCGGACCGAGCACGGGACTGACTCTGCCTCTGTTCCCATGCTCACCCCACGCTGCCGGTGCTGAGAGCTCCCTCCGTGCCCCATGCTGCCCTGTGGCTGTGTCCCCCCTCTGCAAGCAGCTGGCCCTATGCCCCCCCCATGAAACCGGCTGCGGGCTCACCAGCCAGGCTGAGCTGGGTGGGGGGCTGCATTTCTGCAGCTCTCGTATCCACCAAGGAGTCYTGTTCCTGTATCTCACACTTGTCTCCTTCGATTTCCCTGACAGCCAATTCTGGAAAGTTGGAAGGTGTGCCATTATCTAGGACTACATTATGAAAGTGTCACGCGGGTGATGAATGGCAGYGCTCACAGGCTCCTAAGGAACAGGGAGGAAAGAGTGACATTAGGAAAGATTTTCTTTTTATGGTTTCTTCAATAGGGAGGGTTCTTTGGAGRGTTGTATTTCAAATCAGATAATCAAACAGTCCCCCTGGCCTCCCAAACTTTGCAAGAAACTGCTGAAGGAGTGTCCTGGTAGGGTGACAAGGGGAGAAGACTCGTTTCAGTTCTTGCTTGCCTACTGCAGCAAGCTCTTGGACAGCAGTGTCTACCCTCCCCACGCAGCCATCCTCCCTTCCCACAGCCTGAAGCCCGGTGGGGCTGCCTGGACCTGCTGCAGAGATGCCTGTGCTGTGCTTTGTGTGGGTCCTGTGGGGAGGGCTGGAGGAGTATGTTTGCCTGTGTGAGGGACTGGAGAGCAGCAGGAGAGGTGCAGAGGAAGGTTTGGAAGGCACGTGGGAGCTGGTGACCCCAGTGCTCTGTGGCTTCTCATAAGCATCCTTGGGGGTGGTGAGACATTGCCCGAGGGCAGCGGGGCTGGAGGAGAGGGGACCTGGGCAGCTCTCGCAGGGCAGCGAGTGTGGTGTGGRCAGGGGTGGCTGATGTTGGCTCCAGCAGCTGACATTATCTTTGTGAGCTTCCATGCTGGGTGCTTGATGCTGTAAGCGTGCAGTTCCCAGAGAGGCCCCATCTTTCTCCTGGTTTCTGCCTGGCAGACCCGGTCCCCATGCGCAGGGCTGCCTGCCAGCCCCGTGGCTGCCCCGTGGCTGCCCCGTGCCCGGCTCTGATGCTTCCCATGCACCACCTCGTGCTCTGCCACGGGAGCAACTAATAAGGTACACTGGCACATCATTTAAAATTATATTTAATACTGCTGGAAAAACCCTAAAGACCTATTGACCATGCAATATACTGTGTCAGTGCATTTTACAGGCAAGTACAAAGCGAACATCAATAACCCCACATGTGCTATTACTACACACATCTTGCCATTAAAATAAAGATCCAGCTCAGCAGCTGAAAGCCCTGTTTGTGTTTCTCCTGTCACAGCACGCCCAGTGCCTCCCTGGGCGCAGGGAAGGGACAGGACTGTCCCTGCTGTGCCCTCCCCAGGGTGTCCCCGGCAGCACTAAATGGGTGATGGTGTGAGAGCTGGAAAGGAACATGCACCCTATGGCTATGTGTTTGTGCCTACAAAGCATTGYGGATTTTGTAACAGTTAAAAATGTGTACGCTACAGGCAGAAGTGACCCCTGCACACCCCTCCGGTATCAGACGCTGGGCAGTCTGAAGTCCCAGTTGCAAGGCTGTGGTGCTCTGCAGCTTGCCGTTGCCTTTAGACACTTTCCCTCTGTGTGTTCCAATGTACCAGAATTTCCTGTTGGGACAAAGCAGGTTTTGTTATCCTATGAGATCAGAGGTGGAAACTGAAGGTGTGCTTTTGGAAGTAAAAGTTTACTTGTTTCTTTTCACATATTTATACATAAGCAAAACCCATGCCTTATCGGTTAAATATTTGAAGGTCAACAGTTGGCTCTGAGATAAAGTACCTCCCCTTGCTCTAATATGTCTGTACTGATGGTATCAATATTGGTCTCTATATTGCAGAAGCTTGAAGGGGTAACAGGCCCTTGAGAACAAATGCACAGTAACTGTTGATATGGAAACTCAGTAACTAATATCTAGAAACTCCTCTACTTTATACTGGATAATGAAATAGAAAGTGATTTTAAGTAATAGAGTACAGCCATAAGGCTTAAAAAAGATGTGGCTGGTACCATGGGGCAGCACCACAGTGGCTGGTGGGGCGGGCAGAGCCCATCACGGTGCGAGCAGCGTGCTCCTTGCTGGTGGCCCTGCAGGGACCACAGTGCATCCCCGCAGCGTGCCCGGAGCACGCGGGAAGGAGCCCAGCCTGGCACGCTGCTGCAGGAGGCTCTGGCTTAGCCTGGAGAGAGCACCAGGTCTGGGCTGAGTGCCCTGGTGGGGTCTCTTCTCCTCTGTGCCTGGGTGCTGTGTTTGTAAAGTGAATTATAGCCCCCCTCTTCGCGCAGCTTTGCCTGCCTGCCTTCTGTCCTGCAAGCTGCTTGGCAGGCTCCACTATAGATTATGCAGCATGTGGTTTAACAACACCCCGCTCAGGACGAGCCTTTCTGGCRTGTGCAAATTATGGAGCAGCAGCAATGGCATCAATATTAATGCCAGGCTGACCTCAGCAGAGGTCAGGTATCTGCTGGTGAGAGGGGTGATGCCTCTCCCCAGCTGTGGGACGTGTGCGAGGTCTTGTCTGAGATCTGCTGGTGTTTGAGGAGCAGCTCTAACACAGACCGGTAGCGTCGKCTGCTTGCATGGTTGCTGGTAGGTAAAACCAGTTTGCTTCAGCACAAACTTCGTGACACTGCTATTTTTCAGACCCCTCGAAATGATGGGGGTCTAGCATGTGCTGATGAGCACAGCGCTAGAAGATGGTCAACCTGGACAGACAGGGATGTACATGGGGCTGGGGTGCCTTTCTCCGGCATCTCCTCCTGCCACCAGGCAGCAGAAGGCTTTGGAGAAATTGCAGGGAGTCTGCAAGGCTGGTACTTGGCCCCACATCCAAGCAAGGAGAGGGTACCCAGAGAGGCTCACTCCCTTCCTTCCAGAAAGATGGGTGCTCTGTCCTAGATACCATATAACAGCCCTATTTAATAAGACAAAATACAAGCAGCACCAGCCATTTCAGAAAGTAAAAGCTTTTTTTTTCCTGTTGCCTTCAGGATATTAATAAAAACAGATTAATAAAATCAAAGGCAGCACAATTAGACAGGGCATCAAGGAAAAAAAATGTTTGCTGTACATCTTTCAATTTCCATGGCAGTTCTCATGCTGAGAAAATCTGTCTGCAATTGCTGATGAAAAGATAGAAAGCTAATGTATGAAACACAGGGGAGGTATGTATGAGTGCGGCTCCCTTTGTGTTCCTCGTGTACAACATTTTGTGCAGCAATATTAACAGGTTCCCAGCACAATGATGTCCCGTGTATTCATTTGGCAATGTCTATAGGATGGTGCTTGCTTAGTGAGCTGGGTTTTTTTAAATAAAGGTGACCGACAGAGGGTCTGGTGGGGGGCGAGCCGTGAGCCCCTCGTGGGGATGGTCGCCTGCTCCCAGCCCCGTTCCCCACCAGCCCTGAGGGAGGGCAGGAGCTGATCTCCCTGGAGAAGGACCCYGGAGGGTCTGGGTGCTTCCCCTGCGGCTGCAGCAGGTTCAGCGGGCAGGCGAGCTCTCAGGGTGGGGTGCTGGGGCTAACCGAGTGCTCGCACTGCTTTCCGTGAAGGCTGGTCTCTGGAGCACTGGGTTAGAAGATCTCTCCTGTTTCCTGATTCTCCCAGCACCGTATCATAAGGAAAGCATTTATTTTAGCAGTGTTGCTGGGTTACCTCCATTAACCTGGACCCTGTTTGTAACAGCTGAGACAGTCTGGCGTGTATTTGGGAGTCTGGGCTTGCTGCAAATCATAAAACACCTCCAGCATCTCTATTTTTTATAAGATTGAAGTAGGGATTGCAGTAGGAATGATCCAGAGCACTGCTTTGGCTGGCAGGGAGGAAGCCCGTCTTTGAGGAAAGCGCATCCCAGCCCTGGGAGCCTTCTCCGTCCAGCACATCTGATTTGCATGTTGTATATGTGGCTCGTATAGGGCTTGTTCTATTTGCATAATGAGGCTGTAGGGACTTCCCTCGCCTGCAGAATCGCAGTGTAAAAGCAGAGTGAAGGCAATTATATCAGTGTTTACATTTGCAGGAAGACACTTCCTGATGATTTTCTGTTAGGAAAATTCCTTCTCGGTGGAGCTGCTGGCTGGGTTTGCGTGTTGCTACTCCTGGTCGGCGCCTACTGAGACTGGAGAGGAGAGGAAGGCAGGCAGAACCKTTTCCTTGATCAAGGCTAAGACATTTTCAATCAACAGGTCGTCCAGGTTGCAATTTTGTTTTAAATTAAAAAATATTTTTAAAACAGTGGAAAGTCTGAAGCCAGACAAAAAGGCTCTCTAGCTTTGCGAGGGTGCTTGCCATGCCTCCTTGCTGCTGGGCTGCTCTCGGAGCGGGGCTGGGCTGGCTCCGGGGGCTCCCGTGAACAAGGAGGATGTGTAATGGCTGGGCTGGGGCACAGCCCCATCATGTATGCACATCGCACAAGCAACCTGACGGCTCGCTCTCCTCTGAAGCCGTTCAACACCTTCAGAGGTGGGGGAGCTGGAAGAAACAGCAAGAAGCCTTGGCTGTTTGGTGTTTTTTTTTTTTTAAAAAAAGCAGCAATAAATCTGGATCTGGTTTTGCCCRTGTAAACAGGAGCTGGTCTCAGGGAGCTAATCTGGAGTGTGCTGCTAAACAGGAGAGAGCAGGGCACAGTCCCCACGGCTGTAGGATGGAGGAAAAGGTGCCTGGAGCTGAGCCCTGAGCAGCAGGGGCTTGGTGGCTGGCATGGGGGCTTGGGGGGCTGGGGAGCCCTCCTGCCTGCTGGGGGTTGGGGGAAGATACCACGACACAGTGGGCAAGGTGCTCTGGAGCCGTGTGTCCCCCGCACTGTCAGTCCTGTGGGAAGCGTTCAGCTGCACATGGATCCCTCCTGTCAAATGCCGAAGCACTTTGTGGAATGATAGTAATTATTATAGCACTAAAACAAAGCACCAAAAGCTTATTGCTTTGGAGAGATCACTAACTATCTTTGTCTAATTACTTGGCTCCAATTAACATTTTACCACAGACTACTTCTGCAAGCACTTTTCTCAGAAGGAAAAAAAAAAAACAGTGTCAACAGCAACATAAAATAAAAATACAGTAGCCTTGGAAATAATCTTTGACACCACGCTGGAAAAATAAGAAAAAAGCCTGGTACTCCCATGGCCCTGGAAAAGGGGGACACTGGCACAGCGGGCTGAGGGATGGGACTTGTGGGCAGGGAGGGAGCTGATGGAGCTGGAGGAGCCCAGATGCCCTCGGTGCTCCTAACGGGCTGAGGAATGGTGGTGGTGGGGGCCTGGCTGGGACCAGCTCTGTCCAGAGGCAGGAACAGGCAGAGCCACCTTCCACCAGCACGCCCAACTGCCCTGCGGCTTAATGGCATTAGCTTTCTGTAGGTGTTTCCCTTTATGAACCCGCATGACATCAGCTGGTACGGGAGAGGAAAATGAGACCTGGTCTGTGGTTTGGAAAATATCAGGAGAGTGAGAAAATGGAAAGATTTAGTAAATATATAGAACTAGTAATGTAATAATAAAAATAATGCAGCAGCCATGTCAAAACAGAGAACAGTGCATGCTACAGACTGTCTTTGGCAAAACAAACAAAATCCCCAAGCAGAAGTGTGAGCACAGAAACTTATCCTGGGGGAGGGAACAAGAAGGGAGTTAGAGGGGACTCTGCCCCTGTGTGGGAAGAGCACTGCCCGGGGGGGTCCTGCCTGTGCCCCCCTCCCCAGGGCTGGGGCCGGTGCCTGGCTGCGGCTGCTTACCCCTGTGCGGGAGGTGGCACTGCAGACCCATGGGCATCCTTTGGCTGTCATGCCAGCTGCCTCAGCGGGGACGTACCAGGGATCTCATCGAGCCCTTCTTATTCTCTTTCTCCCACCAAGCTTCCCACTTGCCAGTCCAGGAAACCCGCTGCTTTAATCAAACCCCGCTTGCTAGAAGTCACCCTTTCCATGAATAAGGCAGCCTGGCACTTGGCATCTGAGGTTTGGGGTTTCTTTGTGTGCCTGTCTCCGTGTCGCTGCGGGCATGGCTTCAGCCTGCCACGAGGAGGGATACGGGGTGCGGGACCTCCAGGTCACGGGTAGCCCTTACTGAAATGCTGCCTGTAGGGTGGAGGGGGTCCCCTCTGGCCAGGGGCTTCCCTGCACAGCTGCCCAGAGCTGCGGTTCTGGCAGCACTGGTGGCAGGCTCCCCATGGGCTTCACCGTGCGTTTCCGTGGTCTCCCTGCAGTTGCCTGTGGATGCTTTGCCGCAGCAAGGCTGTGCGTGGTGCAGCCTCCGCGCAGCCGGTGCGGTGCTGCGGGCTCGGGGCTTCTGGCTGGGGGGGACAAGCGTGCTCACGGCTCGGGAACGGCTGGGTTCCGTCCCACTGCACGGGGGAGCTGGGCATCCCCTCCACGCAACCGTGACCGTCCCTGGGGACGGTGGCAGATCCCGGTGCTGAGGCACAGCGTCAGGTTGGGGTTTGGAAGTTTCCTTGGCAAAAGCTGGAGGGCAGAAGGTGCGGTCGTGGGGTGCTGGCAGTTGGGGTGGGCTGTACAGCTGCAGCACAAAACCTTTCCAAGTCCCAGTTTCCTCCTTGCCAAAGGGCCCCGGGAAGGGCCAAGGCAGGCATCCCCCTACAACGCCTACATTCAGCAGTGCGTGTTGCTGTGCTTCCTAGAGCTTGCGTATTTACATACATCCTATAATTACCATCTGCACAGCCAGAGGCATTTGCTGGAAATGGGTTGATTCCATCTGTTGGTGCAATTTTCTCAGAGGAATTTGCATTGATCACTTTTTTATGCAAAGCTTTTGTATAGATCATTTTTCCCCTATTTTTTTTTAATACAGCTAAATATTTGTGGGGAGGGGAGAGGCTCTCCTATGGCGGTGCGAGTGCCTGGCAGATACTCCCTGGCCTCAGACTAACCAGTTGCTGCTGTTTTTCTTCGGCTCTGTTTCAGCACGGACTAGCGAGTGCAGGCTGCTCCAAGATGGCATTTCTCAAATATTTATAGTTGTATTTTATACTTGAGGTGGTAACTCATCCTTAATGTGATGACCTTAAATTAGGAGAAATAGGGTGTGGTAATTAGTGAGTCAACTGATTATTCTAGATCAGAGAGTTCAGACTCTGTACCTGGTAGGACCAGATGGGACTTTTTGCATATTTTTGACAGCTGTAATGAACAGGGCAGCATCGTATTGATTAAATGTCTGGGAAATTAGCACAGCCCTCTGGAGCTTCTGTATTTACTCTAACTGTTCCAAGCCTGGGTAAAGTTTACAGAGGCACAGCCCCAGGGCAGGAGGAGGGGGTGAGCTGGGGGATGGGGCGGCCGTGGGGTGCAGCACCCTCGTGGTTTGGGTGCTGGGGCAGCCGGTGGGGCGCAGAGCCACCCTTCCTCCGGGGAACGTCACCGGCTGGCCCTGGTCTCCGTTTAGGACTTCTGGATCCCTCCTGGTGTCACGGGCTGGGCTGAAAAGCACCGATGCCATAAGCTGGGCAAACAGGGCAGTGAGACCCCAGGTGCCAGGGAGCTGGCGGCTGCTCCAGGGGGGCTCGGCTGGGGGCTGCCGGCCCCCCATTACACCTCGACCTCGCCGCCTGCGGAGCAGCAGCTCCCGGCAATGGGGAGAAAATGTTAAAAAGCTTTAAACAAAAATAGCGGCTCCTGTGTCCTGCAGATCTTGATGAAAGAAGTTATTCTGAGGAGGTCAGACTTGCTAATTGGGGTGGGTTAACTGGGCTTGCTGGGATCGGCAAGTTTCTGCCACTGTGTGCTGGGGGGGGAATAAATAAATGAAAATCCATTGTGCTGTAAACAGTTATCAGGAAAGAGCAGAGAAAATGAAGTGAACTCTTCCAATGCATCATGGAATATTACTGTATTTCATTTACTGTGGCACCAATTAGATGAGAGCCTGTTCTATTAACGTGCACCCTTGCAGATCCATGCTAAATTAACTGCTAGATCTTCACTACAGCAGTAAAACGATTGATTTCTCCCCTTAATCAGTTTATTTCATTAGTTATACATTTATTTTTACATGCATTTTGCCAAGCTGCAGTGAAATGACCTATCAAGGTATGTGACATCACAGAGTGATTTGAATATTAACCAAATAGCTATTACAGCAGTGGTAGTGCTTAAAGATCATATGTAAATCAAATGTCAGGGGATAAAATTGCAGCAAGGGCTGTCAGAAAACAATTTAGCAGTGGTTAAAGGGACAGCTCACGGCTGGGAGAATTGTGAACTTTGTAAAGGGATAATCTTGTTGCCTTTGCCTTCCYTCCTGGTTCCACGGGAAAAACGATAAAGTTTACCCCATACTGTACTTTTTTTGTTTTGTTAAATTAATTGTGCAGTTTTGAAAGCTTTCCCTTTTGTATTCAGCATCTGGTTCCTAAGCAGCAATTGTAATTTTAAGGTTGAGCTAGGTGCAGAATAATTTCCATTTCTGACCCAGGAAGCCTAAATATGTTAAATATAAATAGCTGTGAATAGTGAGAGGCAAAAATGGCTTCTCTGGTCCTGTAATTATGGGAAACGTACTCCCAAGGGGAAAAGGGAAGACGACTGAAGTCTGATGACGTCTCTCATCCTTGTGTACCTTAGGCAGGAGTGTGAACTGTTCCTCCTTTTCTTCTCCCGCGCTGCCCTTGCGGCAAGGGGCTCTGGGTGCTTTGGTGCAGGTCGCTGGCGGTGCCCGCAGGAAGGTCCCCGAGCGGGTCTGGAAGCAGGAGGGTGCTGCTGGTGCGCTGGACCAGGGGGGCTGCAGTGTGCACCCCTGTGCAAACACTGGGGCTGGGGTGTGTGTGCCCCACGGCCAGCCGAGCCCCTTCCCCGTGGGCTCTCGGCAGCCGTTGCAGCAGTGGCTCCTCCCGGGATGGGGCAGCCCCAGGGATGCTCGTGGCAATCCAGGCTCAGAGCTGAGCTCACTTTTGCCCATCAGAAACACCCTCTTCTGCCCCAGGAGTGGTCAGTCCCGGTCCATCCCCAGGCTTCAGGGCTGGGGCACCTTGGGGGCTCTTGGGCCACCAGAGCCCGTCGGCACTAACAAATCCTTGTAGCCTGAGCTGGGAGGTCTCCAGCTGTGGGTCAGTGCTGCGTGTGGGCATGGAAGGGTGGGAACGGCACAGTTTGGGCAAAGCGGCTGAGGGTCCTGGGGTAGAGCTGTGTGTGGACAGCCGTGCAGCACGGGTGAGCACCGAGCAGTGTGTTTGTCTTTGGAGCAGCAATGAGGAAGTGAAGCATCAATGACCAATAATCAAAGGCAGTGGAGGGAAAAAAACAGCGGCAGATACCCCTGCAAAACAAATGAACAGGCAGCGGATTGTGATGTGAGTTGTGCCATAAAGCTATCCGGCGAGTGCTACCTTCCTAGGGTTTAAATCCAGCTCTCGTGTCCCTGGGGCACCATCTTACAAGATCCGTCTGCACAGAGTAAACATTGAAATTATATAATTAGCCCCTCAGAGAAAAGAATTCTAAATTCATGGGAACTTAAAGTTAAGAGAGAAATATTACATCTCTTCCGCCCCTCTGTATCATCTCTAAACGTCGAGCTGTGCAGCGGGAGAGGAGAGCTTCCAGGAGGGAGGGAAGGGCTCGGCACGGGTTGGCTGTGCCTGAGGGTCCCACGGAGCCCGGTTTGCCAGGGTGGTCCTTGGAAGGGCCGTGGGTGCCAGGCACAAGCTGGGGTGCAGTGTGGGGTGGGTCACAGGGAATGGGCAATCCCCTGCCCTGATGCAGGGCGGGGGGCTGGGGATGCATTTGGCCTGGGTCTGCCGGTGTCTAATCAAACGACAGTGCTGGCAATAACCTGGGATTATAAATGGGAATTGTACTCCATCAAAATTGATTCCAGGGTAAATTGAATATTGAGTTAAGTTCCAGTGCCTGGTGAAACCTCTGCCTTCCCTGTTGTTACCATCCAGCACTGAAGCAAATCCATCCCCGAGTCATCTGGATATAACGCGCTGCTATTTGACCTTGGGTTACTACAGTAACCTTAAGTGCACAGTAATATACTTTCAGTCACTGTTCAATGCTCAGGGGAATGTTTTAAGGCCCTTGGCTGGAGTGAATATTTTTATGCAGGCTATAATTTCTTTTAAGACCTTCGCCGGCAGCCAGGCAGCCTTCACAGCGTCCTTCTCTTTCGCCGCATCTGGAGCGCTGCAGGGTGGAGACCCCATCGAAGGGGACCCTGAGCTGTGCAGCGGGGCAGCGCTCCCGGTCCGGAGGATGCTGAGCGGAGGGGGGTGCTTGGGGTCGGTCCCTCTCGGGGGACTCGGGGCAGGTGAGGGGCTGCGACCGGACCACCCTCCTGGGTGGGCAGCCTGCCCGGACCCTCCCGTGACCTCCTCCAGCCAGATGAAGGTGGGCATCGGACCGCTCGTGGTCCTGGATGTGGCCACACTCCTCGGGGCAGGGCTGGAAACAGGCAGGAGAGGAGGAAGAAGGAGAAGAAATGCCCGAAAGGGGACACGTGGCTTTTCTCCTTCTCGGCTTCCTCTGCCTTGCTCCAGGATGTCAGCAGCAGCCCGTCAGCCTGCTTTCTCCCAGGGAAAGCTCCCCGTGCTGGCTTTGGCCCCTGCTGGGGAACGTGCCACCACGGGAAGCCCTGCTCCCACCTCAGAGCCCCTTGTCCTCCCTGCTGCCGGGGGGTCGTGTGCCTCCCCGGCGGGCTGGGGAATGCCGGCGTGGCCGGCCTCTGCCCTGCCCCTGGGGCCGTCCAGGGCTGGATGCACCCCCGCGGTGAGGAGGAGGAGGGTTTGGGGTGCATCCTCTGCTTTCTGTGCTGGGCAGCCTGGCTGCCCTGGCCCAGGCTGTGCGAGGCACCGTCCCTGCTCCCTGCCCTGCTCTGCCATCCCGGGGCCTCATTTGAGCAGAGATTATGCTAAATTCAGTTAAGCTGGACAAATGCTCACTAGAGATGCAGCAAAGAAACCCCCAAACTGATTTTTATCTGTGGATCAGGCAAAATTTGATTCACAGTTCAATCCTCCAAAGGGGAAAATTTACRCAGAATCCCTGCTTAGATTTTATTTTAAGCAAATCCTATAAAAATCCATCTGAAGGAGACTAACTCCATCTTTCAGATCCTGCACACTGTATCCGGGAACATGTGTTCTGCTTTTATATAATAAAAAATGTAGAGTTTCCTCATGTTGCCATATGTTTTTGCATTTATCTGTGCACTTGCTATAACCCTATCTGCTGTGTGTGCCTACAGTGCTATCTGTGTCAGTATTGAAATGCATCGAGCGAGTATCATTCATGCAAAAAATGAGCCTAAAATCTCCCTGAAGAGTGGAATATAATAGAATACAATTGTATCATTTAAAAAACTTTGCATCATATTACACAGTCAAAAAAGATAATATATGCTGTGATAGAGGAAGCAAATGAAATACTGCATTAACTCTTTAGTTGTCCTTGCTGCAGCAAACCTCATCAGCCCTTGTGGCTTGTCTGGCACTTGTGGTGGGCTGTGCTGTGGCTGCCGTCGGGTGGGATGTGTTCCCTGCCTTTCACATGGAGCCTGTTGCTCCGAGTTTTCCCTTGCAGCACCAGGCATGCTGCCCATCCCCTGGCTCCTGGTTTGGCTGGAAAACCTGCAGGGTCAGGGAAAGCGTGGCTCCACAGACCTGTGTACTTGCCGTGGTGGTGGGGTTACCCCTCCTGCTCGTGGGTGTCCGACAGGCACGCTGGGCTGGATGTTTTGGGGAAGGCATCGTTGCCCGCCTGGTGCTATCGAGTGGCCGAGCAAATCTGTGCCCGCGGGACCCYCTCACCGGTGCAGGGCACCTGCCTCCCCCCGCTGCTAACCCAACCCTGCTGCCTCCTTGCCGTGGCTGGCATAAAAAGGAATATTCCTTTTCTCTCTTTGAATAGTATCTGTTCCCAAATCATGTATAAAACATTTGCAGAAACCACTTACTCCTCATGTATTTTTTATGAGTCCGATCCTAAGTTAAAATATATAAACATAAAAATATCAAGAAGTACTTTAGGAAAAAAAGTTATTTCATAAAATATCAGGAGACCAATTTAAAACCTTGCCGAAGCTCCTGCCCGCCTGTGCAGCCCTGCCTAATGGTGAGGTGTTCGGTGGGTTTCTCCCACCAGTGGGGACCGTTCCCATTATTTATCCAGCCCCTGCCTCTGGCAGGCTCAGGCTTTCACACTTGAGAAATAAACCTTATAATTTTATTTAATCCAGGGGATAATCTTTTCGTAATGTGCCAAGACAAAGATGGGAAGTTTTATTTCCCGAAGACCAGATTAAGACAGTTTTGCACTGGCAGACAGGAGAGCCAAAGTGTTTGCAGAAACCCAGCCAGCATCCTTTAACCGAGGCATTTGCCAGCAGCATCCCTGGGCAGCCAGTGGGGAGGGGGGCAGAGTCAGGCCCTGCCCGGCTCCCAGGTGGTTCCTAACCCTGCTAACAAGGAAGAATTTACAGGCAATCCCAGCTCTGAAGATTTATTTTTTCCTTTTCAAGGATGTGCATCCTTGAAGCCTCCTCTGGCTGTGGATCATTTCAGCTGCCGGCGGAGTGGTGCCGGGTGCTGCTCACTGCCCCGTGGGGCTGGGTGCCCGTGGGGCTGGCCATCACCACCCCAAGGGTGCTGCAAGCCCCGGCTGGGGTGACCGGTCTGGTAAGGAACAGCCTGGCCACGCGTGCTTTCCTCTGGTTCGTGCCTGTTCCAGGTAGTGCCAGGGTGGAGCGTGGCCAGGCTGCTTGGACCCACACGACAAAGCCATGGGGATGCTACCATGAGGGCATCCCGTTTGGCTCCAGACCCTTTTCCCCACCACATTTTCCTCCAGCCAAGCCTGCTCGTGCCGGCACCGACCTCGGTGCAGCCGTGGCTGTCTGGGTAAGCCGGGCTGCTGCGAAATCCAGCCCAGTGCAGTTCATGCCACTCTTATTCCTCCTTGACCACTTTAATACCTCAAAACACCTCCATGAACACTGCTGGCTGCTATCAGTCAGGGCTGCCTCTTGCCATGGATTCCTAGAAAAAAGTTGATGTTTATTTTTTCCATTTTTCTCTCTGGTCCTGATAAGTTGGCGAGTTGTTTGGGGGGAATTACCATCTGTAACAGTCATTGTGTTTCATTTGCTTAATACTTTCTGCTTGCTTGTTTCCTGCAAAATAGTCTCTCTGATTTCTATTTTTCCCTTTCTCCTGTTTAATTGAGGAAAGAAAAAAAAAAGGGGGGGCGGGGGGAAACAAGCCCCAGTATCCCCAGACTTTGCATTACCGTCCTGGTGAGATGCTGGCTGCGCGTCCGAGGGGGAGCTCGTGGGGCCTGGGCAGCTGAGAGCTGTGCTGAACGCTCTTCAGTGCGATGTGTTATTGAAATACGGTTAAGCAAAAATTACAGACAGGGTAATGTAAAAGGCCTTTCCCTTCTCCATGCCCTCCCTTTTGGACTCATTGAATCCTTCCTCAGAAAAGCAGCATGCTATTTTCCTGTTAGGGCAGTTTTACTGGAAACCCCTGAGACAAAACCTTGCTTTGGTAGGTAAAAATTGCTACTTTTGTTAATTTTGCCTTCAAGCATTATTAGTTAAATATTGTTTCTTTAAAAATGTATTTAATTTAAACTAAAATGCTGGAAATTTCCTTTCGAGAGCACTTTTTTTCATGCGCATGAATATTAATGCCTTTCTCAGAGAGATCTACTTGAAAAAAAACAAGAATAAATTAAATACCTACAGATTTTTCTAATTCCTCTTTTTGGTGACATGCCGTCATTACATCAAATTACTGAGATGTGCTCCCATTTTTTTTGTGTGTGTGAAAATTATGGAATATAAAGTATATGTAAATGCAGCAAAAGGCTGTGAAGAAAGAACAGGGACAGGAGAAGCATTAGGTATTCAGCCAGCATCGTTGTGAGCCAATTAATCAAGCAGTGGCGAGGAAAGATGCAGAAACGATGAGTTCGCCCTTCATGTTGATGAGGCCGGTCCAGGGCAAATGCTGCTGCACCTGAGCTCATAGTTAGGCATGCAGAAAGGAATCATGGGAATATCTTCACGCCTTTGTCTTTCTCGTGAAGGATGGAAAATGTCAAGCTGTTGTTTGGCTGCATGTGGGAGACTTGCTGAGAATTCACAGTCTGGCGAAGCAGGGTTTAACTCTTTGTGGACAAGGCTCTCCTGGCACATCTGCACCCAGCGTTGCAGCGGCCGCCCGCAGAGCCCTGCCGCCGGTGATTTGGCAGGGGAAGGGGCTCTGTGCTCTGGTTGCAGCAGGGATTTTTTGTCTTCTGCCTCTCCCTGCCAGATGTGCCCCAGCCTCGGGGTGCTGAGGGAAGAGGCGTCGTGCCCCCAGACCACCCTTTGCTCTCCCGAAGCCATTTCACCCGCTGACCTCCGTCCGTCCCTGCAGCTCCGGCACCGGCCGCTCCTTCCCGCTGGATCAGCAGCTGCAGAACAGGACCAGGGGCCCTGCCAGCCTTTCCCCTGCTGTGTTTTTTCCCTTCCCCTTGCTGTGGACATGTATATTATTTCTAACCTTGTGAAAAATAATAGCRATAAAGGTTTGGTGCCTAGAGGCCGTTAGCTCTCTGCAGGGGGGTGCTGGCCCGAGGCCCCCGACCTCTCCGCATCACGGTGAGATGTGCCTTTCGCCGTCGCTCATCTGGTTTTCCTTTGGGCTGGCTCTTTGGGTAAGCGGTGGAGGCGATGGGCGTGCGCAGAGCTCTGGCTGGCGGCGGTGGCAGAAGGACCCTGTTCCCGGGGGTCTGCCCTGAGTGTACCTGTGGCACAGGGACCGCACATCGGCCCGGGGAGGGGGGGGGCTATCCCAGGAGCCTAGCAATGAAATCACACACAGCACAGCTCTCTGCGGTCTGGTGGGTCCGAGCGCGGGGACTGTCCACACGCGGAGCTGCTGAAGCTGTTCCCAGCATTTCCCTGCCTAGGAACAGTGTCTTGCACCTTGCAGAGGAAGCATCATGGGGGATGCAAATAGGAAGACAAGAGTTCTGCAAAMTTTTATCCACCCCCCTGACTCAGGCAAAGTATTACAAATCTCTGATCCTTCTCCTTGCTTACCTGTGGACTTCATCCTGGTGGTCCATGTTCCTAAACCTGGAACAGTCTCAGCTGTTCCTTGTTGTTCTGAGTTGGTGAGAACAATTGCATCCCACCCATCACATATGATGTGTTTCCCTTTATAAATTCCTGCAAATCGTTTGCTTTTCCTTCAGCATCATAATATTGTTGGCCTAAGTTCAACTCCTGATCCGGAATAACTCCTAGATCCTTTCTTCCTATCACACCAGTAATTCCCCAATTATACTGGACTTGAGGGGCTGTACTTTGCACCTGGCTCCATAGGATAAATTCCTATTTTTCTCAAATAATTTCTAGCATTTTTCAAGACCTTTGCCATTCTGATTCTGCCCTCTAATGCATTCAGAGATTGCAAATTTAATAATTATATTTTTTCCATCATGTAGGTCAGTAATAGTGAATAGCACTGGATATAAGATAGACCTATTCAACAGTTTTTCATTTCAACAGCAAACCATCGATGACTAGTCTCTGACTGCAGTTTTTCAACTGGTTTTACACTCACCAAATAGTATTTTCATCTAGACTGATTCCTCAGCTTGCTTGTGAGAATGTCATATAAGACGGTGTCAAAAATCTTATTAAAGTCAAGATATGACATTTACGGCTTCTTTTCTATCCAGAAGGCCTATTACCCTGTCGCAGATGAAAATTAGATCGGTTTGCCACGATTTGTTCTTGACAAACCCATGTTGGCTGCTACTCACCCTGTTATCTCTTTGGTGCTTATAAATAGTTTGTTTGATCATTTGTTCCAATATTTTTCTGGGAACTGAAGTTGAACTGACTTAAACTGATTATAATTTCCCAGCCTCTCCTTCCCCTTTGCGGAGCAGGCTCCGTGTTTGCTGATCTGCATCGCCGGTGCCTCCTGCACCGGCCTCGGGGASCACCAGGAGCCACGCCAAGATTTCCTCCTCCGCTTTTGGGTGCCCTGGCATTCATCGTGCCAGCCGCCTGACCACAGCTGACCTTTTTTTAGTTATGTAAAAGAGGGTTTACAGCCCCGTGTTTCCCACACTACCCCTCCATCTCCTTCCCTTCCCACTCCTCGGCAGAGGGCTCCTTCCCGGGCTCTCCCCCGCTGCAGAGCAGGGAGATGCTCTGTCCTGTGCTCGTGCCTGGCTTGGTGCCTTGGGACAGSAACCGCCTCGGTCCTACCCGCTCTCGCTTGGTGCCTTGGCTTTCCCGACATTGCCCCACGTGCCAGGGCTGCACCCGACCTCCGCTGAGCTGAGCAGACGCCAGCAAAAGCTCTCTGGAGTTTTCGAGGTAGAGGCACAGATTGCAATAGCGGCCACTTCCAGGCAGCCTGGAGTGGAAATTACCGGCCAGCCTCGCACTCTGTATGCTCGCCTGCCCCTCGCAAGGGAGCTCCTGGCCCTTTGGTAAGAAACTGTGGCAATGCCCCGGCGAGCRCGGGGCGGGCGATGAGCTCGGGGTGGGCGGACCGGTGCTGCTGTTGGTGGATGCTCCTTCGGGTCCTCAATGGCTCCTGCATTCAAATGGAAACGAGAGGGGATGGATACCAGAGTGTAACCTGGTGGGGGGAGAATGCAGGGTCTGTTGCCGGAGGCTTCTCATTATATGGAGAGAAGCATTTCCTTGTTTTTAATTAAATATAAAGACTATCTTACAGTTATAATTAGTACCAGGTGGCTAAGGATTAAAGGGGCAGCATCAAAGGCTTGCCTGGGAGAAGCAAAGGCCAGGTTTGCCTCCTTCATCATAAATCACCAGGAATCTCTGTTCTCTTAAAACTCCCTGTTGCATGAGGCTGCCTTCCAATGCTGCTTGGGCTCCAGTTGGAAATTCTGACCCTTACAAAATCTCTCTTCATATTTTAAAGCAAGCGGAGCAGAAGAACAATGGTTAATAAATATCACTCCACTGAGATCAAAAGTTTCTGCGAAAGGGTTAGAGATGTTCAGCCTGGTGAAAGCTCACTCTCTGAGCTGTGTTATTGCTGGGATGCTGAGAGCCAGGTGGGAACGGGCTGTCCTGTTCCCATCCCCAGGATGGCATTTCGAGCTGCTTTTGTTGCCAGTTTAAATACCCAGCCTGCACACTGCCTGGATGCCACATCTCCGGCTGGACCACGGGAGCTGCTGGCAGAGGGACGGGCAGCACCTCCCGTGGCGGTTCAGGGTCGGTCCCGGTTGAGAGCGGGCACGGCGGCAGGCACTGCTGCTTCCCCTGGCTGGGGGGACTGTCCTGGGGTCAGCATCGCCCCACTGGGGACTGGGACAATTGGGATTCCTCATCTGTGGCCCTGGTGACTGGCTTTGTCTCCTTTCTCTGATTGTTGCCATTTTCAACAAAGGCGCAATAACAAATCACACTCTCCTGCTCCCTCTCCTCACTGCTGGCACATGTGGGACAAAGCGTGGGATGTTTCCAGGGCTGCAGAGACGGGTCTGAGCTGCAGGAGGGGGCTGGGGATGGGATGCAATTTGCTGTACAACAAGCCCTGGCCCTGCCCTGCAGCAGCTTGGCACGGCACAGGGCTGCTAAAGCAGGGACCTGCTGTGAGGGTTGCATCTTCTGCAAGACTGCCTGAAGCCAGAGCGATAGCGCTGGGGGGTCTGGGGATGTAGCTAGGTCAAGGCTTGTATGGAAAAGGAAGGATGGACAACCTTTCCTGGCTGGTATCCCCTCAGCAGCTGGTTTTTGCCTCTCTGGGCTCCCGGTGCCTCTGGTCCCAGCCCCTCCTTGCCCTGCTGCAGGTGTCCTCCTCTCTGCTCCCCCTTCCTGGGGTCTCTGTGTGAGATCTGCATCGCACCCGGCTGTCGGCGGGTCCGAGGACCTACTGACATGCAGAGCCTTGGGGGCCTCTCCTGCGAGTCCTGGCCCTGCGGCTGTGYGAGCCATCCCTGCACGGCCGGCCAGGCAGGGATGCAGCAAAAGCAACAGCAGGAGCCTGCGGTGCCTCTGGGGCGGGTGATCCGGCCTGGCGGGAGGCAGCTTGGTGTCTCTCCCAATCCCAGGCTGCTATTTCACTCTGTCTTTAATTTTATTTAACATCTCATTTGGTTTGCTCTGCTCAGACCCTGCACAGCCCATCAGCGCCGTGGAGGGAGCTGACAAATCCATTCCCCCCGTGATGGATCACGCTGCCTCCTCCCCAGCAGAGCCGGTTGCTGAACGTCCGCCCTGGCCGGCAGCTCCTGCCCGCTGCCCGGCTGGGCAGACCCCAGCCCCGCCGAGGAGCCGGCCATGCGGGCAGCGTGCCTGCACCCGGCGCTGTGCCGGCGCGGGGAAGGTGCTGTGTTATTTACACCGTGGGCTCCTGTCCCCAGGGAAAGTCAGACAAACACACAATAAGCTTTGACACAAATAGTGTTTATAAAATATTGCTACTCTGGGACCATCTTGCCTACAGTCATCAGGATGCTACTAGTTGCAATAAAATGGAACTGCTCTTTTACTCCTCGCCACAATTACTGCCGGTGTCTGTTCCCTGACAGAGCGAGGGCTCGCCGGCCGAGCTCTCCCTGGTGAGGAAGCTAACTGGGAAGAGAGCTGCTGTTACCTCCCTGCGTGATGCCTGGCTTGCATAAACAGCCTAATAAACCCTGCACGATTCTGCAAGACCTTTCGGTGCATACAGAGCAGCCCTGAGACCGGGTTGCAATAGCGAGATGGAAATGTTAGCTCTGCTCCGCAGGTCTGGGGGATTTTATAGTCTGGGTGAGATGCGATAGCATCGTTCCTTGCTGCCTGCACATCTGAACAGCTGCAGGGAAGTTCTCACAAAGGATGGGTATATCGTCACCGAATTGCAGTTGAGGGAGCCGCATCCTGCTCTGCTGCATCCCCCTTGCAGCTTCAGACCCAGCCGATGATCAAACGTTTGCTGTGTTTACCCGCCTCTGATAACAAATGCTGGGAGAGGAAAAGCAAAAACCATATGCAGTCCAGGAGAATGCCAGGCAAATGGGAGTCCCGTCGCCAGGAGCAGCCTGTGCTGCGATTGCAGCATAATTCATTTCACAATGTATAAGAAAAGTTGAGTTATTGGGACATGTGACATTTATTTAGTTACATATCTCCTGTGGGAGGTTTCTGGGGCCATTAATGTAGTGTATTTGCATGGCTAGTTTACATGCCTTTGCTTGTTATTGCTGTCTATATTCCATGCACCTCACACTCAATTTCAATTCAAAGTTTGGCAGTTGAGGTGTCACGACTAAAAAATGGAATGGCCTCCCTCAGAAATGAAATAATTTTGTTGTTCAGTTCCGAGCGATTTTGTAATTTCATGCTTGTGTATGATAATTTTATGCTGTCCTGCTCCACGTAACTCAGCTCTGCCAAGCCCTGACAGGTGATAAATACAATCTTTTCCGCCCGGCATGCGACAGGCCAGGATGAGGAGAAGGGGGGAAAAAAAAAAGTGGCGATTTCACATCTGAGGTCCTGGCGCAGCCAGAGCCACCGCAGCCCCGTTCCTTCATCATTTCACGCCTGGATTCCGGCAGGCGCACCCCCTCGGCTGCGGCGGAGGGACCCGAGGGTCAAGGAAAGTGTCCTGGAAATGGAATGATGCTGGAGAGGAGCCAGGCGATGTTGTGTATGAAGGGAGAAAGTTATGACTTTGGCATGTCCCCCTGCGCGGGCTCTGGGATGCGGAGTGATTTAGAGCCCAGCCTCTCTCTAATGGAGTTCAATAGAACCGTAACCTTTTGGAGAAATTATTTTTACAAATCTGTTAAACATTTGAAAGACAGCAATTTCCAATAAAAGAATATGAGTCCTTAACATTTATCACCAGGCTACAGATTTTATAACTGTTACTTCATATTGTTCTTGTAAAAAATGTTTCTCCTCCTGAGAGCAGATGAGTCAAAAGACTATTAAGGAAATGCCAGAGGTACAAGGGGGATATAATGGGTGCCAATAAAATGAAAGCAGAAGCAAACCATTTAAATTAAATTCAAGTGGTGATGAGAATCATCATTCCAACTACAAACCTGGAAAGCTAAACACTGCTCGGTAGCTCTGCAGCCTTGCTGAGCCGCAGCAAACACCGTGCCCGGTGGCAGTGGGACGCAGCGTGCGGGATTGGCGGCGGTGCTGAGCCCGGCTCCATCCCGGTGTCGGGGTGCAGGCAGGGATCGGTGGCGGCACCAAGCCCGGCTCCTTCCTGGTGTCAGGGTGCAGGCAGGGATGGAGCTGGTGAGTGGTGAGCCTCGCTGGGCAGCAGGCAGGAAAGCTGCACCCAAACTGGTGGCTTTTGGGGGGAAACTGCTGAACTGCAGGTGAGGAGAGGCATCAACGGGTTGAAGCTCTCAGAGAAACATTGGGCAATTTCGCTGCTCAAAGGGCTGAGACACCCTTGTGGGAACAAACGCTTCTGGCAGTGGAAATAGCAGTGACATCTTGCGTGTGGTCTTGGCTTGCTCAAATTGCATCTTCCTTTATCCATGCTCTATTGGTGCCGTGTCCTATCCCCACCATCACTTTGCAGTGGACTGTGAAGGAAAGGGGCCAAGGAAGATGAGACATCTCGGTCTCCGTGTTGCCTCCTGGATCTGACAGCAGAGGAAGGCTTTCCAGACAGCATAACCAACAACCTCTTTAGGGACCGGGCTCTTCCTTACCAGCAGCAGGTCTAGGATCACGTATGGCTGTTCAGGACAAGGACAGGTATGGGTCTATCTGCCTGGGATCACTAGAGCTGCTGGAGCCGCTCTATGGAGCCTGGATTAGTCTCTGGCCRGGCACTGCCGCCTCTCCATGCAGGGAGAGCCTTGTCTGCTCATCACCCCTGTTAGAGTCAAATTGAAAAACTTGGGGTGGGAGGGGGGAAGAAATCAATTGACAGGTGATTGCTTCTAATAACAAGCATGTAGCCACATTCCCCTGCCAAGGGGACCTGGGGTGGGAGAGCAGGTGAGCCTGGCCAGCACTTCGGCAGGGCAGGGCAGGTGCCCCGCGAAGGTGCTCCAGCCCAGCTGGGTCCTATCAGACCCTGAGCCCCGGGACCACTGCAGCCCAGCTGCCTGCCCGCACCCTGCCACTGGCCAAGCTCACAAAAAGCCTGGGGGGACAGCAGCCCTGGTCCACCACAGCCTGCCACGTGCCCTGCGTGGCTGCCCTGGCTAACAAGGAAAGCTGCGGGGTCTGCTGAGCCCCTCAGCACAGCGCCTGTGCGAGCAGTGAGTGTCTCTGGGCTGGAGCGGGGCAGTGAGCTGCGGAGCGGGGAGAGGGACGGGGGCTTCACTTGTGGGGAGCAGTTTGGGGCTCTGAAGCAAGTATTAAGGGCTAAGGAGTCATTTTGTTTTCACTGTTGTGTGAGCTGTGTCTTGCTAATTCTGCCTGTACTGGGTGCTGCTCTGGCTGGGTGCATGGGTGTTYGCGCACAGAGGGGGGCAGGGGTGTCTGGGCTGGCTCAGAGGGGATGTCTGGAGGATCGGTGGTGAAGCCCCGTGTGCTTGACCAGTTGTCAGTGAGAAAACCAGGCACCAGCTGCTTGTGCCTGGTCTCTGGTGATATTTGGGGTGTTGGCAAGGAGCGTGCTGGAATGGGCACCACGGGTAAGCCCAGGAGCYGTGGTGAGGGAATGGCCCCACTGCTCGAGGTGCTCAAGGCAGCCGGGCTGTCCCTGAGCTGTGCCCCGCTGCCAGACGGACCCTGCGGGGAAGATGCCTCTTGCCTTGGGATTCAGGCACCTCTCCCCAGTCCTCTCCTGCCCTCCCGAGCCATCCAGGTGGGAGTTTGCAGCAGCTTTCCTGGGGTGCTGGACTTCCCCCCAGGAAAGCAGAAGGCGAGGGATTTCCTGGGTGCCGGGGGGTGACGGTGGAAAATGCACCGTGTCCAGCTGCTTATGGCAGGAGGCGAGCGCAGCCGGGCGGGGGGAGCGCTGCCCCCTCCCTCCCGCCGGCGGCCGGCAGCCAGGGTGGCTGGGCGTCCTGCCACCTCCCCATCTGCTGACCAGCCCGCCCCGGGAGACACAGCTTGCATGTTTGCTGCAGCCATCGAAAATTGCTTCCAGGTCTTAAATAGTCAGTGAAGGCAACTTTCTTGTCTCTAATTCTGGAATTTAAGCCATCTAAGAAAAACATTGGCAAAAACTTTAATTTGCTTCCTCTTTCTTTTCTCTTTCATCTGTCCTTCTGCTGTGGGGAAGCTGCTGCACGCCACAAGGGATGGGGAGGCTCTGCCTGCCCGGGCTGGGAGCACCAGGCTGGACTTTGGGGCTGTCCTGGCTGCCTCGGCTGGCCGGGTCAGAGAAAGGGGTACAGCGAGCTCTGTCTCAGTAGCCTTGATTGAAATTGGGGCAGGGGCAGAATAGCTCCCTCTCCAAGGAAGCTTGGGGAAGCCAAAGGTATTAACTTTGTGAATTATTTAATCCCAAAGCTAATTGGAAAATGTGTTCAAAATTTTGGAAGTTTTTTCTTATGGTCCTTAAAAGATATTGTGTTGGGTTCTTTTTTTTTTTTTTTTTTTTTATAACTTTTTTTTTAAAAATGCAAGTGTATATGTAAAGAGATAAGCCTGTAAACAAAATTAAGCATTTGGTTAGCAAAAGTTGAATTATTTCTGTTGTCTTTTCATTTTCATATCACTTTCATTTTGGGATAACTAGAAAGCTAACTTTTCTGAATGTGTTATTTTTGTTCTGGCCAGCAAGCTGAGAGCTCCGTTACCGCAGAGCTCAGGTCTCTAGCCTCATACCCATTCAGAACTGACACCTGGCTTTGGGCATGGCTTTGCATACAGGATCCRTACTTTCTGGGCCTTTCAGAGCTCCCCTGTGGAACATGCAGAGCTCTGAGAGAAAAGAGGTTGGGTGAAAGCCTGGATTTGCAGGCAGAGCAATGAGGGTGAGCCCGCACACAGCCAGTGTTGCCACCTCCACGCGACCACGGTGCGAGGAGGCCAGTGTCTTGGAGGCTAACGTAGCCTTTGCTCCTATTTCTGTACTTTGTGTCTGGACTAATGATTTGCAAGAAGTACAAGTGTGTGTCACACACCACGTTAGGAGGCACCCGCCACTCCAGCTCTGACTGTGCTGTCTGCAAATACATTTTTCTAAAGGACACACATGAAAGATATTCTGAATCAACATGACTACAGCTCTGTTAACACAGGTTACCCTTAACCAGTAGGTCACTTCACATCACTGTGCTCACAAGACCAAAAATAATGTATTCAGCATAAACCGTACATCAGGAAGGCAGCGTGCGCGCAGGCCAGGGTCCTTCTGTGGCACCCAGAAGCGGGGGGGACGGTGGCACCAGCTCCCTGCCTCCTTGCGGGGGGTTGGGGGGAATTTATGGATGTCTTATTACTCCAATGGTATTAAAAATAGCTGTAAAGTGCCCAAGATAGAAAGGTTGTGAAAGTCTCTGTCATGTCCTTGACATGAGGATGTTTACCATGTAGCAGTTACAGATCTGTAATATGCAATTAAGGCTTTCTTAATATGCATGGTGCAGGCTCAGCCCGCTCTTCAGTGGCATCAAGAGCCTCATGATGCCTCCTGGTGAAACCCCTGGATACTTGGTCTTCCTTGCCCAAATCTCTCTTAACTGTGAATTTATTTCTGTGGTGAGGTCTCATCTGCTCTGGGTGCTCTGAATCGTCTCTGACCACTGCCCAGCCTGAGCCAGGATCCTTGCTGTGCTATCACAGCTGGGTGCTGCAGGATAAATGTAACGGCACAAACAGGATTTGGGGTTCAGATTGGGAAGGACCAAGAAGCGAGGAGGCAGAGCGAAGGGGCACGCTCCAGGTCGTTGTGCTAATGAAAGTGCAGGGCACCCTCCACCCCTCTGCAGACCCGTGCACCGCGACAGGCAGGTCCATGTGCAAGGTGAGAAGTTCTTCAGCAGCACGTTCCCCTCTGCAAGAGTGCAGGCATCATTCACACAAGCACAGCGAATGCCTGTGTGTTTGTGCGCCTGTATATTTAGGGGGTAGGAGCTGCCTGCCAAGGATATGCCTGAGCTGGAGAGATCGTGTGTCCAGACAGAACCTGATCGGAATTGATGAACCTCTGAAAACCTTCTGATGCATTTCTCTGGTTCCTACATAAGGGAACCTCAGAGCAAAAGGCTGCTTCAAGCCATAACTAAGGTTCACCAGACACTCTGCTTCCAGCTCTGCTGAATACTGTCATCAAAAATCATCCTGTGTGCTCTCCTCCTCCTCCTCCCCCATCCCTCACACAGGCTTGCTGGTTTTGGGAAGCCATAGATACTGTGAAATGGAACTCAAAAGGTACAGAAAAGCGTGGTAAAGTCAGCCCAGGGTGCTCCATCACCCGGCTGGCCTTGCAGGTGAGCCTCCTTTCCACCTTACAGTGCTGAAAGCACTTTTCCTTAGAGCTTTCCTCTACTCGGTCCCCTGGCATGTGTGCGGCAGTGGCTGTGATGAGCTTGTCAGTTGTACTGGAGATGAATCAAGTGGGAGCTCGGGATCTGCAGGGCTCCGGCGTACGGCTTTTTGTGTGATGGGAGGAGTGCCTGCAGCCCGGCCAGGCACTGAGTGCCTTTAGCTGGCTAAGGGTTAGCCATTTCGTCATGTGGCATGGAAACTGGTGTGAGGAGCTGGGGCGTTTAGCTCTGGCTTATCAYACGATGCTGCTCTGGAGTAACTGGGCACCTGCAGTCTGGGAGAGGGTTTGTCAGTCCCACGTGTTTGTGTGCAGCTCTTGGAGCGTGTCCCGCTGCTCCCAGCTCTCTCCTTGTGACCCAGCTGAGTGAAGACTAAAGGTCCCCGAGGTGGCACTTTGGGGCTTTTCAGTCAAGGCAGTGACCCTGGGTGCGGTGGGAGGGTGCTCAGCCCTTCCCTGGGCTGGCTCTCCCCAGATCTGCACATTAACTCCATAAAGTAACGTTGCTCTGTATGGAGCAATAAATTAGAGTTGGTTTTTTTTGTTGCATATTTTTACACATCGCATATTTAATGTCTCTCTGAAAATATAAATAAAACATACGTAACCATTAGAAATCCTTAGAATCTGGGAAGCGCCTAAGAATTTATTT
Source organism: Phoebastria nigripes (assembly GCA_035582835.1). Classification (NCBI taxonomy): domain Eukaryota; kingdom Metazoa; phylum Chordata; class Aves; order Procellariiformes; family Diomedeidae; genus Phoebastria; species Phoebastria nigripes. Next base: position 1,408,314 of record JAYKAV010000100.1, on the reverse strand, counting down.
GTTTTCAGGAGGATCATACATATTGTATTAAAACTATATAAAGGGTTTAATAAAATGGCAAAAATAAAGCAAGAGCGAAGGCTCTCAATCTGCACTGAGAGGAGGGAAGTGATCTTTCTTTGATGCCTATTAAATGTTCCAGCAGATGAAACCCTATATTCTGCCAGGAAATGAGTTTGCCACAAGCCGATTGGGTGCTGTCGTGTGTGCTCGACTTTACCACTGTCATTCCTCTTCTTCGAGCAGCAATACATTACGCCGCCTCCATTTTTCATTCCTCACTGCCCGAAATGCAAATTTTCTCTCTGTTGTTTATATTAGGTTTTCAAATATATGGAAATCCAGATATCTGGAGGAAAATGTCAGGGCCAGAAATACTCGTGATCTGTCTTTTCCCCAGCCTGACACTTTTCTCCATCACTTACACGAAAGCATGTAAGGGGTATTAACAGCCGGCGAGGGTATGGGTGTGTGGCCGGGAGCTGCGGGTCTGTGGGATGTTTAGCAGCGGCGGGTCTGGGATGGAGCGGTTTGCTGCTTGCTGTGGTCCAGTGTTTGCACAGGTTTTTTCACCTCTGTAAAGCTAAACATATGGCCTGTGGAGGAAAAGGGCCACATTGTGCAGGGAAGGTGTCTGAGCGAAGGGGAGCCGGGTGACAGCTTAACCGGAGCTCTGGGAGAGGGGTGGGTTCTGCCTGGGTGCCTAGCACCCAGCTGAGATGCTGCCTGCGCTTCAAGGAATTGCTGGAGCTGGGGAAGATGTCTGTTGGGGGGGATGGTCACTGGAAAGGGCTCCCAAGAGACCCTGTCCTCACACCCCGAGTTTGCTGGGCTTGGGGGAGAGGGGCTGTTCGCTGCCGCTCTGCGGGGTGGGGGTTTGCTGCTGCTGCTGTGGCTCCGGGGGCCGGCAGCGAGCTCCTGCGTCGATGCTGCTGCTTCCCACTGGAGAGGGGGAGATGTTAGCAGGCAGTAACAAGTCACGCACTTTCGGGAGGAGTTTATGGCCAAATTAGGCTGAACTTCTGGAGTTTCCCTAAGTTTTCTCAAGTAAGAGGTGTACAAATAATGTTCAGTAAGGGCAGACGTGACCTTGCAGAGCAAACAGCACTCGGCGCTTTTAGCTCAGGGTGTTTGTGAATTGCTCATTTCTCCCCCATTGACCTACCCTACTGCGTGATATGGCTTTCCCATTGTGGCCCAGCTCTCAAGGCTAGTAACTGTGCTGGTTTATACTGGGCAGACCCAGATTTGCCCTGATCTCAGCCCAGTACCAAGTCGCGGCTTCTCAGAGGCTCACCACTTCCAAAATCACGGTGCTCAGCATGGCTGGTCGCCTGCGGCTCGGCRCTTGCTGACAGCATTGCCGTGTTCACAGACCTGCCCGGCCACGGACGCTCCCATCTCTGCAGGGGCTGCGATGCTCCTACGTATCACTGAGCTCAGCTGCTGGGGCAGACAAACGGATTGACGTGGGTTGCAGGTTAGATGAGAGCAATCCATGTCATCAGGCACCTTGCCGTCCTCTGCGAGCTGGGGAGGAAGGAGTGGAGGTGTGAGAGGAAGGGACAAGCTACCATGGGTGCATGGACTGTGAATGACACGCCGATAATGAATGTGTACTGCATCCATTGCTTCTCTATGAATAAGAGAGCTATTTTAGGCTCTGGCAGCTTGAGAGGRTGATCTGAAGGCAAAAATCACTGTCTCCCAGTGCTGGAGAAAGCCTGGTGTGCCTTAAATGGTGTCACGAGAACCCTTCTAGCAGGTACCAAGAGGCTGCACATGCAGGTAACCATTGCTGGAGTCAGCACAACATTTGTTCCTAAGTTGTTTCTCCATGCAAGTACATGGAGAGCTGAGGGAATGATGCATAACAGCAAATTCCCTATTAATAGGTTTTTATTACATCTTGTTCACATTTCTGAATGAGTGTGTTACTCAGAATTGTGCTTCTAATGCTTTGCCCACACTGATGGCTTATGCACAAAAACTGTCACCAGGCGCTGGTTATCATTGCACTTGGCATCGCTTTCATCTTGCAGACGTACACAACTAAACCAACCCTAGACAAATCATGTATTCTGAATTTTGCAGTCAAGTGTAGACTGTGAAACTTGCTGGACATATTTGAGTACAGTGTCTGCTTTCATGATCAGTCGAGCTCCAGCACTTGAACACAGGTGCAAAGAAAATCGTAAAAGGTTGCAAACATAGTTACACTGAAATCTGTGTTTGAATAGATTTTATATACACAGAAATGTTTTCATCTGTTTGCTTGGCTCTGCTCAAACACTCCTTCAAGCACTTATGCATGGAACCGCAAAGAGGTTATACAACCTCCGTGCACACAAGGGCCACAGTCTTTTTAACTAGACATTTTAGTACCCAGCAAAAAACAATATTTCTGAAATCACAGGAAAAATTCCAGGATTAAGAAACAAACAAGCAAGAAAAATCAAACCCCTCTGCTGAGCATCGTTATCTGTCCCGTTCCAAACACACACACGCAGAAAAAGCTAATGCAGATCCTGAGCCCAGAGAGCACACGTGGGAGGTTTGTCCCTGCTGTGCAGCTCACCAGGTCTGCAGGATGTCTCCTCTTTAAGAGGCACCTTTTCAGAATTAAACTTGCATCTTTGTAGCAAATATGTTCCTTTTCTATGTCATTCATAAAAGCCTCAATCATATCCTTAACTTTAAGCCCCTGCTGAGCTGAAATCACTGGGTGCTTTGCTTCATCAGAGCTAAACTTGTGCACAGCCCCTGGCAGAGTGCRAGCCGTTAAGGGTGTTTCACTGTGATGTTGCAGTGAGCTTATCACCTCCAAACTCCACTGGTGATGGCATCACTGCTTGTTTCTTCACACAATCAGAAAAGGCTTTCCTTGAATTACGGAGAAATGGTCCTGACCAGGGGGTTTGTTTGCCAGTTGTTGCTGAGTGCCTACCTCTGGAGACGGGGCACGAACGGGGGCTTTGCACAGGGGCTGGCTCTGCTTGGGCACCTGGCCCGGGTCTCCAAGCCCTCTGCCCGCGCCAGCACGCTCCGTGCCTGGAGATGTTAGGTATACATCAGAGACAAGACAGCGATAAGTTTACTTAACCCATGCAATCAGGGGACAGTGCTTCTGAAAACAGCTTGTAGCCATTCTAATGGGCTTCTGAAACCTTATTCAAATAGCAGTGGTTATGCGACTCAAGAAACCAAATTGCCATGCCCGGATTTTTCTTCCCAGAGTGGCAATCGGGAAGTACACCTGGCAAAGGGAGATCGGATCCAAGGAAATATTTGGGGAACAGGGTTTGCATTCTCCATCATCTCTGCTGGAGATGGCTGGTTTTTCCCACAGAGTGCTGTTAATATTCTCTGCGCTTGCAGAAACAGCACCAAGGCGACTTCAGACCTCTCTCCTATTCAGCTCCCCCTTCCAAGGCTGTGCGTTTTGGCAGACTTCTTGTTCCAAACCAGTGGACCTTGTTACACGTCGGAATGCATAATCCAAACCTCCCTCCCTTGAAGAGGCAGGAGCTGGGGTAAAGCAGAATGTACCTTCACTCCTTTAATTACCAGCTCTAAGCTGCCTGGAAGTATAAGGGGTTTTCTTTAAGTTCTTATTTTCCTCCTCCCCTGGCCTGCTCCTCTGTGTCCCACAGACTCAGAAATGCTTGGAGACGTTACCCCCCCGCTGCTGGCAGAGGAGCTCAGAGGCTGTATGGAGAGGCACAGCCCCTTCCCGGAGCCTGGCAGCTATCACGGGCAAAGCGCTGAGAACGAGCCAGTTCTGCCCCCCAGAAGGTCCGAAGAACACCTTCCCCTGATACTTCATCACTTGTGATCTTGGCTGAAAGGCAGCTCGAGCTTTCTGACCACCTTAGAGCTGCTCCAAGGCCACGCAAGACCGATTCGGAGAACAAGCAGGAGCCTGGGACAGGAGAAGGTTTCTAGCTCCTGCATCCGCAGTCCTAGTCCTTGTCTGCAGAGATGGGTCAGGCAAGCTGGGCGACTCGCCCGTTATTCTGCATCTGAGCATGTCAGAATATAGAAACAGCTAGTCCAGATCCTTGGCTTCTTTCTCTTCTTTCCTTTGGCAATAAGTTCAAATAAAAATGACCACAGTTTAAAAAAAAAAAAAGAGAGAATCCCTGTGGCCATCGTGAGACTGAGCACAAAGAGCTGATATTTCACGTTCGAATACAAGAAGCTATTACACACTGTCACCGAGAGCAGAGCGAGTACTGTCCACAAGGCAGCTCCCAGCATATCCAGTTTTAGGCTGATAGCAATTTGCAATAGTTTTATTTCACCAGAATGAATTAATACAAGAAAATAATTTGCAGGTTACAACAATTCCTTCAGCAACATGTGACTTGGAGCCAGGCAAGCAGCCAGGATTGAGAGTCAAATTATTTGCAGCTACGCTCAGCTCTTGTGCAAGGTCTGTTTTGAAGTAAGCCATAACGAGACACACGACTTCATATTGGGACACTTGGACACAAGAACCTGAGCCCCAACCTAACCACTGCACTTGGCTCATGTACAGCCCAGATCTCAAAGGCAATTCGGATTCACTTCATATAGGTTAAGTAACTCGGTCACCAGAAACCGGACTATTCCCTGCACCCCCAGAGATCTGAGGAAGGACATCAGGTTTTCCACTCAATTCATTGCAGCTGCAGGTGATGCATCAGAGTGAAGGCTTTCAACTGATGATCTTTACAAACAGGCCATCCATCATTAGTGAAGGTCAAGTTGCAGATGAATTCCATCATTTTACAATCATATGATTCCCCCCCTCGCCCTTGGTTGGGTCTGCAGAAGAAAGTGAAGCTCTTTTGTGCATGTGGGTGTTTTCTAGCTGACTAGAGAGTGTGCTCAGTGCAGTCACTAGAATGAACGGTGGTGGAGAGCAAGGCGTCATGGTTGGCTCTTTGTCTCTTCAGAGGTTGATGAAAATAAATCCTGATGGCGTGTGGGCAGCTCTACAGATGGTACCTGATCCCCCTGGTTCTGCAAAGACCCTTTGAAGCAGGGAGCAAGGAAAAACTGTTCTAGTTCATAAAAGAAAGAGCCTGCAAGGCACCTGTGGTGGATGAAGGCTGTGTATCTCCTTGTAAAGTCTTCCACAGGCAGCTCCTCCTAAATGATGGTGGTAGCCAATCTAACTTCCCACCTGTGTTTAGCTTCAGCTTACAGTACCTGAGTTACGCTTGTTCTCTTGGTCCAGAAATGCATTTGGAGGGAAAAGATGAAGATGATGATTGCAACCAACTTATTCCAAGACATCTCTAAGTCACAGGTGTATTTGAATATGTTGGTTTCCTTTTAGCCACCAGCAAGACCTGAAAATAGGGGCCAAAATGGATCATCAAACTACAAAAGCTGGAAGAACAGCAGAGCAAGGGAAGGAGCTATTAAAGCATGAATTTAGCATGGGCTGAGCAGTTGTAGGAAGAACCAGGGAAACATTCAGGGTGTGCTTTTGGATGACTCTTTGTGTTTGATCTACTTAAGCCCTGTCTTATGGGAACAAGTTTTTAGCCAAGCTGGTCTGGAAGCCCAGCTTTAGAAAGGAAGKAGATGTTCTTGGGCTCTGTGGCTCCATGCCACGAGCTGTCGGCTGGTCGTGTCTCGTCGCACCCTGTGCACGTGCAGGCTGGGAACAAACCTCCTCCTCCTCCTCCTCCTCTGTGCAGTGGATGTGCTCCTTTTTTCTGTCACAGGACAAACCAGAAAAGAAGAGCTCCAACCTGGCTTCTGTCGCCGCAGAGAAGCACAGTGTCTGGAGCACGCAAAGGCGATTAAATGTGTCATGTGTGCATCATTTAAATTAACGTTGCTAAAACAACAATGCTATTTTTAATATTTAAAGAGCCCCTTTGAAGAATAGGAGAATCTGTCACCTTTCCTGGTGGATTTGAATCTTGTGTTCTGAGGGTTTTTCTTCTCTGATTAAAGGAGTTGACTGCATGAGGAACAGCTACACATGATGTGCTGGGAGGGGGTGTGGGACCGAGACACGTCCCGGGGAGCAGCTCCTGCTCGCAGCGTTTGAGGACACAGCCAGATTTTCTAGGCTTTCTTTTGTGGAGCTCCCACCCAGGGTGTCCTCCTTGTGCCAGAAGCCAAGGGCAGCTGGCCAGACAGTGCTTTCCTGGACCCCCACCCCTTGCTGTCTCTGCTGGGATGCTAACAGCAGTCTTGGAGCATCTCAGGGTCTGTGACACTGTAAGTGGCACCGTTCTCTGTCTTCGGTTTGCTGGGGAGTAGCTTCCTCCCCACTCTGTCTCCACTCCACTCTCCGCAGTCTCTTCTGGACATTCAGACATGACAGGACCACCACCTGAGCCTAACCCCGACCCAAATAATTCCTTAATCTCTGTAATGGGCTTTTTTCGTGCAAAAGCCACATGCCCCATCCAAGAGAGGTCCAGCTGGTGCCAAGGGTGGGCAAGTCCCTTCATGTGCCTTGCAGGCAGCACGTTTGCTGCTGTGGCAGCATGAGGTTTGCCTTCTAAGCCAGGTCCCCTTCTCGGCAGCGCCTGCCCRCCCGGCCGTGTTTGTGCAGCTGGATGTTCCTGCTGAGTGCACGACTTGCAGTTGTCTCTGCTGAGTTTTGCTCTGCTTTCCTTTGGGGCAGGCCTCCTATTTGTCAACAAGGTTTTGATTTCTGATCTCCTCCCAGCGGTCTTACGCTCCTGGACAGCCATAAGCCTTCTGCAAATAGAGCTTGCGTTCTCCCTTTCCCCCAAAATAAGGTCAGTGGAAACAGGGAGAAGCATCTGACCCTTCTTCCCCTGCAGCCATCCAAGCAAGGATCTCGTGCACCATTGGCTATTGGCATTGGACTTCAGGACCTCCTAAGGTGACTGATCCCATGTCCATGTGTTTAGCTGCCCTTCCACCTCCCCTGGATTTCCACCCAGATGAGGTTTGCTGTGAATAAGGAGCGGGAGCTGCTTCCTGAGCCTCTGCTCGGGGACCAGGATCCAGCCCTCGACCTCTCAAACGCTGGCTCTCAGTGCCCTTCCTCTGCTAGAAATGCGTCTTCCCAAGCGGAGCACCGGGAAGCCGGAGGAGAAGGGCCCATTGTCAGTGAGGCCAGAGCAGGGAGCAGATATTAATGTTATTGGAGGGAAAAGACTATTAGGATTCTGTAGCTCTGAAAAATACATAAGTCTGAAATAAGACTAATGAGACATTTACTGGTGCGGTTGGGTTGCATTAATGACCCTTCAGAGGATACAATTGCAAAAGGCTTTCACTGTAATTACCACACTAATGATCGGCAGTGACATCATTTTAGACCAAATGCGATGCTTGTTTTGGATGCGTTTCAAGATCGGGACTTCTCCGCGCTGGCGTATGAGGCCCATCAGCATTATTGCCTGTCTCCCTGCTCTGCTGACCATCTTTCTTAGCCGCCTCCTTGGCTACTGGCTTCCCTCCAGCCTGGCCCCAGCGTCCAGCATTCCTCCGCTTTTTAAGGTGCTTCTGGGACTATGAGCTGAGAAYGGCGATTCCTCAGCACCGGCAGCTCGGTTCCCGGTGCTGGGCATGAATTGGAGGAGGGAGAAGCTGGGGGAGAGCCACACACCTCCTTTTATTCTGCAGGCATCCTCAAAAGGCTTTTAATAAACAATGATTTATTATCTCCTGGCATGGCCCGAAGCACATCTGCGCCGTATAACCTTTGGACAATACCTGCTCCCAGACACATGTCTTACAGCCGGTGGGGACAGGCTGATCCCAATCTTCCCCAGCACCTCTGGGCTTAGAGGAACATATTAATTAACCTCATTATYCGGGATCATTTCAGCACTCGCAGAGACAGGGTGTTACAGCGGCGAACCTGTGGTCTGAGGAGGGCTCCCGCTCCCGGGCTCAGCCGGACGCCGACAGAGCCGGAGGGTCCGGATCTTTGCCTCTGCAGGGACACGCAGCTGAGAGCGGGCGATGCAGGGGGCTGCGCAGGGGCTGGAGGAGATGCCCGGCCGGCGGGAGCTCATCCCAGCCCCTCCGCTGATCCAACAACCCCCAGGCTCTGCTCCCAGAGGAGGGATGCTGGAGGGAGAGGCAGCCGCAGGGAGCCAGCTCTCCCTCGGCACCAGCTCTGCCTGCAGCTGGGGTTGTCAGCGTGCGGAGCCCGGTTTGGGGCCGGGAGGGAGCTGGCGGTGGCTGTGTGCCCGGGCTCCTGGCTGCCTCTGCTCCTCCCCGGCACCAGGAACGGCTGGGGATGGATTGACAGCGGCTTGTTAAGCCTGACAGAGCATCAACTTTTAAGGAGTTGGAGAAAGCAGGGCTTTTTAATTTAAAAAAAAAAAAAAAAAAAAAAAAGGCAAGTCATGATTTCTGCCTTTCCTGTTCAGCTCTTCTGGAAACAGCGTTCCTGCTCCAGCATTTAAAAACATCAAATTGATAGCCCTGTCATCTGTGCCCATAGGCTACTGCTCCCTGCCCCAGCCCTCCCACCAGGGCTCTGCCTTTGAAGGCGACGGCACCGCTGTGTGACTGTCCTCAGGGACATTCATTTTCTTTCCTACAGACTTGCTGATTCTCACCAGCAAATATCCAGCCAGGCTCATATCGTCCCCTTGTTTCCCAGCAGCATCCTGGAAAATACTGATACGGGTAGCAGGTACCGACACCAGCGGGTCGCTCCCCACGGCACAGGCACAGCCTGGGAACCGCTCCTGGGGGGTCACAAGGAGACTGGCGCAATGTGTGCAGAATGCAAAGTGAGTTTTTCATTCTCTACCTGTGATTTTCTGACAGGTATGTGGCGTTTTCTTATTTTGGAGCTCGTTCTGTCTCCAAAGAAGGTGAATGGTAATTGGGAGTGTGGTCTCAGGAGAAGGCACTTACGACCAGCAGCCATAAAACACGAGTCTCTATCATAAGGGAAGCGGGGGGAGCAGTAATCCTTGAAAGGGAATGACAAGAGGCACAAACATCCATAATCCCTGACTCCCGTAATTCCTAAATCTCCTCGCTCCGTCCTGGACTCGGTTACCTCTGCGCTTGTCAGTGTGTCCAGCTGACACACCAGCGGTCGCTGCCAAGCAAGGGTCCTGCACCGGCTGTTTCCCAGCCCCGAGGTGGAGCCCACCGGTGACCAGCCCCTGCCCAGCCGAGCCCCCTGCCCGCGGCGCGTGCCTGCAGGCGGGCACCCCCCGACAGCACCCCCCCGACAGCGCGTCCTCAGCGGGGGATGCTCCCAAACCATCACGCCCCGCTCTGGTCCCGGTCCTGCCCCGCTGGGCTGCTGTGAGACCCCTCTACCCACTCCTGTGCTTGGAAGTGCTCTGACGGGTGTGCTGCCGACGGGGGAGAAGGCAGCTGCTGGGAAATCAGTGTTGCAACAGATTCACTGACTTCCTCGCAATTTGGTGGGAAATTATTACATTGTTTTTAATACGAACATTTCATTTAGATGAAATCATTCATTCTTATAATTTCCTTTGTTTTTTTTCTCTTGACTTCTGATATAGAATATGGTAAAAGACCTGAAGTAGCAAAGCTGAAGTATAATGTTTTGAAATATTATTTAAAAAAAAATAAAAATAAGGCCAACTAAGAGCAAAACCAAGTTTCAAAGCCTTGAAGTTCTGCATGAAATGGAAACGCTACTTTTGGATCATTTCTGGTTATAGCACATCAGAAGTCCAAGAAAGGAAATTTGGCCTTTTTAAAGGTCCTCCTGAACTACCCCTTTCTTTCGCGGCCCCGTATTTTAGAGGCAGCGCAGGCAGGGTCTGCCTGTGAAGCGTATATCCATCACAAGGGTGCGTATAAATTTGCCAAGTAATTTCTGTTAGATGGTACCAGCTTTAGGAGGTTTTCAAGTCAGATTTGCATCTTGGGCTATTTTTGCTGAAACATTTGAACTTCAGTCAATGACTAAACGTGTATTTGTGCAACGAGTGCAGAATCCCTGCTGCGCCCCAGGACCATCGCCCCAGCCCACCCAGGCTGGGTCAGAGGATGCCTGGTGCCGTGCAATTCTTAATCCCTGTGCACGCGCCTCATCCAACACATCGCCGCCACGACAGCAACTCCCATCCCCACAAATAAATAAATAGGGGGAAAAAAAAACCCAGCTGCCTCTTCTCTTCTGCTGAAGCCCAGCTCCCGGGCGCTCCCCTGGGCCTGCTTGCTGGCCAGTTCCTTTTGATCTTGTCTGCTTCCATAACGCCTCCGACACCGCCAGCCGTGCGCTGGGAGGTGTCAGCTCCGCACGGGGAACGGGGGGAGCCGTGCCTGCTGAAAATGAAAACAGCTTTTAACTTTTTTAGAATTTGTCCCAGACTTGGAATATGAAAATGTCCAGTGGAACACTGCTGAATTCTTTTCTAGAAAATCCTCTTTTTTTTTTTAAAAAAAACATAATCTTCCTTTACCGGTTTCCAAAGGAAACTGCCCCTTGGCGAAGGCACTGAGCAGCATCTCTGTGGGTCTTGCCGAGACAGGACCACACGCTGCGCTTTGCTAATCCTCAGCCTAAGGGCGAGTCGCACCCGTGTAAGCGAGAGCCCAGCGCCCGAGCATCGTGGCCTCGTGTTCCTTTTGCACATGCCTCTGGCCGACGGACCGGGTCCTGCCCCGGCCCCTCCGTGCTCCGGCCCGCACACAGACCCTGCTCATTCCTCCGGCGCCTGCCATCAGTGCGTGCTCGTTTGCAGATCCCTAACGAGGAGCCGTGGCTGCTGCCGGCTCTCCAGGCTCCGCAGGTGCCGGGCGGCAGCGCGCAGCCGGGGGGGAGCGGGGAGGGGGCTTCGATTCAAGGTCTGTTCCCTGCTTGAGCGATCAACATCATTTCCATACTATAATTACATTGCCCAATCCTCTCCTGATTTTACTGCTATCTTGTAAGGCGTCCCGGTTGTGAGTAATTTAAAGCTATATGAGATGTCAGGCTCTGTGAAACAATCACCCCTCAAAGAAATATGGTCTGAGATAATAATTGATAAGTCCCATTAGGCAACGGGGCCCGCTATTTCCGACTTGGCCTCTTCCGAGGCGGCCTTGTTGATTCCCTTAACGCCGGTTTTGCCGCTCGGCGTCACTGGGAGCACAGCGCGCCCGGCCCGGGCGCCGAGGGGAGACCCTGCGGGGTGGCAGGCGGGGGAGCCAGGGGAGCGGGGTGATTTCTTACCGCAGGGCGCAGCGGGGGCAGCCGGAGCAATTCAGCCTCCTCAATTCCGGGATTACAATATTTCAGCCTGATTTATGGGTGTGTTCTCGCATAAAGCATATTATGAGCATCGGTTACCACCTGTATTTGCTCTGTGGGGTTTGTCTCAGCGGTTTCTCCTCATCCTCACTGGCAATCGGGAAACCCTCCCAGGCATCTCCCCTGCTCCCTGGCCGGTGCTGCCGTCCCTTCCCCGGGATGCCTGGGCGGGCAGGTGGACCGGCGGCTGCTCCGCCTCCTGCAGCACCGGTGCGGCGCTGGCCCGCGGTCCCCGCTGCCGGGAAGGGCTGGCCATGGCACGGCATCCTTGGCACAGCGGTTCGTCCTCGGTATCTGTTTGCTCGGTCCAAAATTTGTTGGCAGATTGAGAAGCCAGGTTTGTTTTTGAGCTATGTGATAAGGGCTCCTCCGTGACCAGCTGTGCCGGCGCGGAATCAAGGTACCTGAAGCTGCCGACTGCTTCAAGCTGCAGCTACGTATAGAAATATATACACACACCCATACGCACACATGCGTATAAACACGCATGTATGCACATGTAAGTATCTGTATGTATACACAGACATACGTGCCCGTATAGATACATAAGAGGCCATCCCCGCGCCTGCGTGTTCCTCCCAGACTCGGTTTCCGACGAGCGGTGCCGGGGCAGCCGGGCMGGCGGCCGCCCTCGCCTGGGGGTCGGTGGGGTCCCACCGCTGCCCGCGGGGTCCCTTGCCCCGGCCCCCCGCTCGGCRCTTTGCCTCTGCCTCGCGGCTCCTTCCCGCAGCCCTCCCCCTCGGGAGAGAGGAAGCGGAAAACGGTGTTTTATTTCTGCCACGGGAGTTTGTATTTTTTAACGCCGTGCCTCCAGCTTTTCAGTAGTTGTACAGTTTACAAGCTCTCTTCCTTTAAACTTTTAAATTTTTAATTAGAGAAGAGAATGTAAACTTAATTTTTTGTTGTCTGCGAGATAGGAGAGGTCTCGCCCATGACAACAGGATGAGTGATGAATTATGCAAGTAGCGAGGGAAAGGCTGGCTTTTTTGATGTGCTATTTTATAATTGCATAAACTACTGCACTCCTGAATTGGGCAAACATTATTTTACACATTCAGTAACCTTTAAAAAACGGTGACAGCTAATTTATGATGTTCTATAACAAAAAAAAAAAGAATTACAACAAGAATTTTAAAAAGTCGACAAAACTCAGGCGTTCTCTCCAGAAAAGGTGAAGAGTTCAGAATAGAATGACTTTCTGGAAAAGAGACTGCTTTTTCCTTTGTGTTTAGGAATCGATACCACAAATTAAAAGATGTGCTTGTGGAGGACTTAATTAGGGGAGGGGTTTTGCCTTTCAGAGCAGGTTTGTTGTATAGGGTGGGACAGGATTCAGCATAGCGGAACCCTCAGTTGTGAGACCCGCGATACAAAAATGCATGTTCAGTAAATTGGGGGGGTGACATTTGGGTGAAATGGGGAGCATTTCAACTTCGTGTTAACTTTAACCTATTTGGAAAACAAGATGCCTTCCCAGGAGGGGGTTCAGTATTTGAAATCTTTTTTCCCTCCCCGGAGTGAGTTCACAGAGACGGAAATCTGTATTTCCCAGAATGGAAATTCTGGAGAAACGTTCCAATTCATAAACACTGAAACAACCTTATTAGAATGACACGATCTGACAGCTGTTAAAATATTATAATAAAACAGAAGAAAAAAAGAAATATACCATAATTCATTACTATCTTTGAAATGTTTAAGAGAGTGAAGAAAGTCAAAACGGATCAGTTTTGATCTTGGATTATTTCATTGAAAAATTCATCAAGATGAGAAAGTCCCTGCGGGATGTTTTGATGTGGAATTAAAGGCACTTTTGCAGAAAACATCTGGCGTTAGAAGGATTTGCGGGTTTCTCTAAATAACCCCCTGAGCCCACGTTACCGGCCGGGGCCAGGGCTTGGCCACCAGCCCTGCCCAGCCGGAGCCGGGGCCCGGCACCCCGGCTCTCCCCACGGGTGATGGAGCAGCGCGGGGTCGGGGACCCTGCAGGCACCGCTGCCCTGTCCCCGCTCCTGGGAGAGGGCTCAGCCCGCCGGGAACAGGTCTGAAACACCGACGGCCCAAGTGTGGGGGTTTCCCTGGCCGTGCAAGGAGCACGGAGGTGGGAAGCTGCCTCGCCTGCCAGCCCCCTCGCAGCTCTGGGTGCGAGTGTTGTGTTGGAAAAGCAGTTTGTGACTCTGGCCGGTGTTTTCAGGGACTGCCTGGCACGGCCTTCTGAACGTGAGCACAAGAACTGGACCTTCACAAGCTGCCCGCTGCTGCTTCTCATCTCCCCGTTTGTGACTCCTCTGACGATCCCACTAAGGCGTCACACGGACGGGGCGGGACCGCGGCCTCTGGAACGGCTTCTGCTGAGCAGAAAGATGTTTGCCTTCTGAAAAAGATTACCTAAATTAAAAAAGAAACCCAACAAACCTTAATGATAGGCTGCAACGTATTCTTCATCGCCCTTGCGTGGCAGCGCTGCCGGCACAGCCGGAGCAGGGAGCACCCCATGGGAAGCTCATCACCTGAAGGGGTGCGCGGAGAAAATTTTGGGGGAAACCCCCCACTCAGGGGTCCCTCCCTGGCAGGGGGAGACTGGGCTGGGCTCGCACCCCATGTGGGGTGATGCCTCACCCCAGCGCACTCAGAGCCTCCTACAAAGGGACGGGATTCCCCAGGGCCAGAGCCCACGTCCATCTGTCCCAGCACACGCATCGCTTGCTACGGTGGGGACGTGGCAATGCCACCACCAGCTCCCACCTCCGCCTCGGCTGCCACTTTCTGCCCTCTGCCCAAATTCAGGCAGGTGGCTGATGCATGGGGCTCCCGGACCAAACCCTCCCCGGGTAATTCTTTGGAGAGGTGCGCTGGGAGATGAAGTCTGGGGTGACACAAGGGGAGCAGCGGGTGCCAGGGGGACGGGGCTGTGCTGCAGCCGGGAGCGGGGCTCTGTGCACGGGAAGGAGAGTGTCTGATCAGCTCAGCCCCTCCTGAAGTTAAACACTTCTCTGTTTGAAGATGGCTCGAAATCCTGCATCTCATAAATGATTGACAGTTACCCCACCAACAGACACCCAGGGTACACAGAAGGGGCCATCCTTTTGCTTGTAAAGCTCCATTAGAGAACTGTAGCAGCAAAATAAAAATGCAAATGTTTATCTCAACTCCTCTTGCAGGCTTGAGTGCTGGTGAAAGCAGCTTTACAAATTCAGAATCCGTTGCCTCCCTGGAGAAATCCCAGCGCTGTTTTGTAAGCAAAAGTAAAAGTCTTTGCCACACAGCTACCGTGAAAGTTTTGACAAGAAAGCAACCGCTTTTAAAATACATGGGTGGCACACATTGATCAGGATTCATTCCCTGTTTGCTGAGGACAGACATGAAGGCAGACCTCTCCGTCGCTGCAATAACAGATGGCATTTTGCATTACGGTTCCCCCTCTCATGCTGAAAGCTTGGGGCTGGTGGGCGCTGGAGCTGCCGGCATGGCTCCCACCTGGCTCCCACCCGGCTCCCACCCGGCTCCCGCAGCCCTGCTGCCCTGCGGTGGGAAGGGACGTGCGGCGGCACTGCCTGCCCTGGCTCTGCACCTCGCCGCAGTGGCAGTTTGCAGCCCTTTGCAAACCCTCTGCGGGCGCTCGTGCCAGCCCCAGCAGGGCCAGCAGTGCGGCCAGCACGCCGCGTGCCGTGTGCCGGGCTGTGTTTTCTTCCACCAGCAATGGAGCCAGAGCGACGGCCGCCTGTGCCCGGCGGGGACGAGGAATGCCCATCTCTCTGGGCTGATGCCTGATTAAGCAAAATTATCACTTGCTCCTTTTGTTTCTGCCTAAGACCTGGCTGGCACCCAGCACCTTGCTGCAGAAGAACCGAAACTGGAGAGACCTAACCGTAATTYGATATTTCAGAAACTAAAATTTAGTCATTTGGAAGCAGCGGGTTCCTCTGAGATCTGTCTGCAAACGCAGCAGGCAGAGTCAGGGAGAGGCTGGTGAAAAGCAAAGGTAAATGTCAGGATTCCCTTTTCTCTCTGTCACAATTTGAAACAAGCACTACAGCTCTCAATAGTGGAATTGAAAAAAATTCTGACCTCTTCATGATTTTGCTTTTCAGCTCTCCCCAAGTGTGTCTTTTTTCTTTCATTAATCCTATTTTTAAGGATCTAAAGGAATGAAATTAATTGCTTTACATCTTACCTCATTATTTAAAAAGTCTTTACTCCCTTCCCTAATTTTCATTGCAAATCACTTTTGCTGATAAACCTGTTCACCAATAATGAAAGTTGGCGTGGTGGCACCATGCCCAGCCATGCTGGCCAGGGGGTTGGGGGGGTCAGAGGGTCCTCACCCTGCGGCCATCCCTGGGAACGGGGACCAGCGCACATGGGGCATCATGGGGCTCCTCCACTGGACCAGGACATGGGATGAACGGGGCCGCTGCAATTGGAGCAAATATGCATTTTGCCACTTCTCCCTGCCCAGCCAGGCACTTTGGGTGTTTTGTTGCGCCCGTGGTGGATTCACCCAGCAAGGAAACCTGCGGGCGCGCGCCCTTGCCTGCCCCGATTCCTGCAGCCCACCGGGGCCAGTGGCTGCAGCCGCTTGTCCCAAGGCTGGAGGCCAGCGGTAGCGAGGTGGGAGGGATGAGGTGAGACCCCATCCCCGTGGTGCACCTTGCCCTGGCTGCCTGCCCTCTGCCTGCACCGGCCGGGAGGGCGAGGGACAAAGGGACAGGAGTGAGCATTGACCTAAAGGGGAGCTCCAGCCCCGTAAATGCATGCTGCAATTACATTTACGATCCAGCGCTGYGGAGTGCCCCGAGCTGAGGGTCCCCTGGGAGTCCTGGCCATGTCGGCTGGAGCTGGGTCTGAAGAGCCGAGGCTGTGCCCAGGCGGGGCAGGTCTGGCACCGCGGGGCTCGCGGCGGCGCTGGGCACCGCACCACAGTGCACTGCCGGCAGTACCCGCTGCTCCGGGTGCTGCAGGAGCTTTTGCTGGGAGAATGACTTTTATTTTGGCTTTGCATGTTCCAGGCGTACTGCCTTCACTTTCCTACCTCTTTCTTCCTCTAGCTTGGGTTGTAAATTTACTGCTATTAATTAATTTATAATTAAGTTCTGTACAGCAACCGCTCACTCTAAGAGAGATGATTTCAGATAATCTCAGTTTGTCAAAATATGCCTGTCTCTTTTCAAAGCTGCAAGGAAAACACTGTGCAGCTTCAGGTTTTGAGATGTTAAACAGAGAGACAGTACGAAGATTCGCCCTGGAGGAGTCAGCTCGGCAGTATGAGAGACAGAGAAGAAAAACACACTCTATGATTTTTGGCACTGCAGAACATTTCCCCTTCCGCAGGTGCAGGGTGCGCAGCCCGGCCTCGGGGCCAGCTCCGGCGGGGGGCTCTCTGCAGCCTCCCCCTTCCCAGCCCCTGGCCCAGTGGTTTCCGTGCTTCCCCGTGCAGGCTGGGACGGGCAGTCAGTGGTTTTCCTCTGCAAAGTGAGGGTGACGGCTGCCCACTCCTCCGTGCCCAGGACCTGCGGTCACCTCGCCCCATGGCTACCTGGGGCTCGACCTGGGTTAATCCCAGCGCACGGGGAGACCTCGGCACCATCCCCATCCTCCTCCTCCTCCTCCTCCTTCTCCTCCTCCTCACGGACAGACCGAGCGTGGGGGCTGCCAGGTCCCCCATTGCCTGACGTAGCATGGAGCCTGTAGTGCAGCTGAATTAAATAATAACTAATCCCTGCAGGAAGTGTTGAAAGTCATATTTAATATGTACGCAGACCATAACCTGTTTGCTATCTAATTGGCTGCAAACTAAACAAGCAATAGATATCCAATTATGGGATTGTATACCAAGCATCCTATGTCCCGCTGTAGCTCAGAGGCTCAGGGAAGCATTTAACTGCTAATAAACAAGGTGCATGGTTTAATTTGAAAGGTTATTGCAATTTAATATGACTGAATGGCGGTGAGCATTCATATGGCAAGTTGCAGGAGCCATTATCATACAAAAGCAGCGTGCGCCATTCCCAAAGCATCAGGTCAGTACAAAACCCTCCGGCACATACGTGGGACAAAATCAGGGTGGGGTTTGCTTCTCAGTGGTCCTATGGACCAAGATGGGATGTGAAAGGCTCCTGGGGCTGCTGCTGCTTCCGTAACCCCAGGGAATGTCACCAGGAGCGACGGCAGCCCCAGAAAACCTGCTGATTTCCTCCCTGGACTTAAAAATGGCTGTTTACCTGACTTTCAAAAGTGGACAGAAAGTGCATGGAGGGAGGAGAAAGTTTGTCCCCTGCCCAGGCTGTGGTTTGCTGGGCAAGCACTGACCCGCGGCGAGGGACTGCGGGCAGGAGCCCTGGGCTGGGCGGGTGCAGCGTGCAGCCCCCCCAGCAGCCACCGGGCAGGTTTCACTGGTTCTGCCGAAACGGGGGCGCGGGACGTGTGCCCTGCAGAGGTGGAGCAAACTCCATTGCTGAAACACAGGAATAATCAGGATTCCTTGGTTTTCTGAGGTCATTTCAAAGAAAGTAATTTGTGCAGTCGGGGTGCTTGCTCACACCCATCATCCCGCAGCACTGGAGAAGCCRTTCCCTGTCACCGGGTGTTCATTCTCCTCTCGCCGGGTGATGTGTGCGCTGGTGAGAGCACCCATCCAAACCCCACCTGCTATTTCTGTCCTGTTGCCATCCCATTCGGTGAGCTGAAGTGGTGGATCAGCCATGAGCCTCGCGGCGGGGTGAGTTCCAGGCTCAGGCACAAAGAACTCCGATAGTGAAAACAACATTCACTGCCAGCTCCCGAGCGCGGAGCTGCGAGCCCTGAGCGTGGGAAAGGTGTGGCTCTCCGGAGCYGAGGTTCGGTTTTTAATTAAATTGTCATGGGGAATGTTGACTTTGTTTTATTTAGAGAGACTCTGAATGGAGCCATGAAACTGCAGGCGGGCAGCCCTGGGCAGGTGGAGCGCGTTACTGGCTGGGTCACTGTAACGCCTAAGGAAGGAATAAGCTGAACTGCTTGTGCACCTCATGAGAGCCACGAAGGAGCCACGGGCAGTCGAGAAAAAGCCCTGGGTGTGACTGTGGGCAGGTCATGGAAAACTTCTGCACAATGAGCAGGGGCTGAAAAGCAACCAGCAGGTCAGGGTCTGCAGGGAGCACAGGAGAAAATAGTGCTGGAAATATCCCAATGCCCCGGCACACCGACGCTGTGCTCGGCACGGCATGGCGCGTGCTGTCCTGATCCCCACGGASGAAAACAGGCAGAGCTCAGGGATGGTCAGTGCATGAGGTGCTGGGAAAAACTTCCCCATAAGGAGATCCTGCCTGGGCTGAGACAGCGCAGAGGAGCGTGCACCACCGCCAAAGAGATAAGGGTGTTTGGATGGGAACGTCTGCAAAACTTCTGCTGTAAAGCCAAAAATGAAAGAGCCGTTCTAGGAGAGGTGGGGCCCTGGGAGCTGTAGAAGGAAAAGGTTTTTCTTCCTTCCTTTCCTCTGGCACTTGCTGGGTCCGGGGGCTCAGCTCCTCGCTCGTCACTCACTGCGCTGCGTTGGCTTTGCCTCGGTGGTCTGTAACCCCCCGAGCCCCGGTGAAGGGGACGGTGTCCGAGGTGATGCCCTGCGTCCAGACAGGAGCCAGCTCCAGGGTGCACAGGAGTGGAGGGACCCCCTGCCACAACCCCACAACATAAAAAAATCAGAGAAGCGAAAATAACGCAAGCAGTATCTGCATTGTTTCTTTCTGGGAGTAGCAGGAGCTAAGAAAAACAAACAAGTCTGACTAAGTGCTTTGGCAATTATACAGACAAACAAATCACTTTCCCAAATTGCTTCTTTGGGGAATTAACGGCTCCTGGAAATGAAACACAAACAGATTATTAAAAAAGAGCTTCCCGTTGGGAGAGAAACAGTATTTACAAGAGAAGATGTGCCTAGCTGGACCTCTAATTGCTGTTCATTATCTCATATTGATTTAATTAGTTGCTGCACTCAGGTCTAAATTGCCTGCTGTCCTCAGCAGGGATTTAGGAGCTGGGGCGCATGCCCTGACCTGCCGGGCGGCAGCAGAGCAGGGGGTCCCCTCGGACACGGTGGGGACACGGTGGGCGGTGGTGCAGGGGTCCCCTCTGCCACGGTGGGGGCACGGCAGTGGCGGGGTGGTGGCAGAGCCAGGGTCCCCTCTGCCACAGCGGGGACACGGCGGTGGCAGAGCGGGGGTCCCCTCTGCCACGGTGGGGGCATGGCGGTGGCAGGGCGGCAGCGGGCAGGGACAGTGGTGCGTCCTCGTGGGCTGCTCCTTCTGCAGAATCTGTGGCGGCTGTGAAGCGCTAATTAAGTGAAGTAATTAGAGAGAGTGTCTTCATAACACAGAATTAAAGTGTCTGTGTGAAGGCACGGTGAGATACATCACTCGGGCTGGCTGCTAGAGCGGGAGGTGACTGGGGAAGCAGAGGCTCGGCGAGAGGCGGTGCAAGGGGCTGCAGGGTCGCAGGAGTTTTTGGGGAAGCGCAGCCCTGCCCTCTGTGCTGGGACACGCTGGGAATGCACAACCCAGCCCTGGGCTCACATCCCTGGACCAACACGCCTCACTCCCCCGGCTTCCCAAACAAAAACCTGAGGACTATTAACTTCCCTGATTAGTGACCTTTGGGGASCGACTGTTTAGCAGATTTCTGTTTTATAATTGCAGGTGATTAATGGGGGAGCAGGCAGTTGTGCCTAGAAACATCAGTAATTGCTTCTTTAAGGAAATCATGGCCAGGTGGGACGATGAGACATTACACCCTCGCTGAAAGCTGAATTCAGGAAACTGATGCTCCTGCTGCAAAATTCAAATTCCCTGAATGGATGTGGCAGCAGCAGCTCCAGCATGGATTAGAGGAGTCACAACGTAAGCTCTTTCCCACGCAGGCTGGAGCTGGAGCCTCGCCAGCCCGCACGCACTGTGGCTGCGGTGCCAGGGCTGCCGGCAGCTGCTGGTGCGGGCAGCAAGAGCCGCAGGGCAGAGCAAAAGCAAGTAACGGGCGTAGGCGTGGGGGCACGTGCATGTGCACACACGGCCCCGTGCACGAGGACGCCTGCACGTGCTGCAGCCAGAGGTGCCTCTTTCCCCTGTACACTGGAAAATACTTAATACCGCTCCTCCTACACGCTGCCAGCAGGGCACGGGCACGCTTTTGCTGTTAGTCACCAGGGTTGTATTTCCCCCTTGTTTATCAGCTGTGCAGCCCGTTGATTCCGTCTTCCCCGAGGCACTGGAAGAATTATTATAGTCTAAAGCTAAGAAATAGTCCTTCATGTAGGGAGCCACGCAAAGGTGAGCCATTTCTGGCTAATCCTCACAGCGCGTGCGCGCACGCACACACACACACAAGCGGTACTGCCTTACCCTGGACATCACTCCTGCTTGTTTTATTCATACAGCAAGAGTCAGGGGCTTACAGGCATGTGGGAGCTCAGGCAAGAGACCCAAGGGCAGAGGAGGGAGGATGCTGGCCTGGCAGACTGATGCCGCCCGGTGCATGACGAGCCATTCCCTCGCCGCTGCCATGTCCCCCGCTGCACACGCCGCACGGCGGGATCGAAAGGAGAATTGGATCRGAGGAAATTGGAGGTACAGCCGCTGTTAAAAATGATCCTTTGTGCATCAAATCAGTATTCCATGGGCTGCTCGAGATTCAATACATCAAAGGTTGAAGGATCATACAACCCTATTAGCTACAAACTTTAATTTCCCTTCGGGGCTGGTGTGTTACAATGCAACTACAGCAGCAATTACAACTTTTCCTTCACTGACAACTTGTTTAGATCAATAATGTCCTCAGCATCTTGAATCAAGATGGGCTCCATCAGCCGAACAAGCAAAACAGCCAGACCCCACGATTCCCCTTCGTGGAGCCTGCCGCGAAGGCCGGGTCCCCCCCGCCTGTTCTGCCCGCCCAGGCAGGCTGGTTTCCCATGCCACGGTAGATGCAGTCACCCGCAGCGTTTTGCAAAGTTTGACCATCTCCCCCTCATCCTAACCAAGATGAGGCTCCCAAGGCTCTCTGGTTTCTCTCCATGAGGCTCCATCCCTCGCTGGTGCTGAGACCTTCCCGCTGTCCCTCCGGAGCTGGGGATGGGGACCAGGGCTCCGCACCGCATCCGCCGTGCATGCCTGGGGACCGTGTCTCTCATCGCCGTTGCTGCTGCCGCGGCTACGGGCAGTGCTGCAGACCCCGCGGGGCTCAGTGCAAGGCAGCCCCGGGCCAGGGAGCTGCCTCTCCTCGGCCACGGCACAGCTCTGGGCTGAGTTTCGGTTTCACCTGTCTCACACACAAAATACTGCCACATCATCCTCGGAGGAGAAAGGGGAATTTGCAGCCCTTTTCCCTGTATTTTGACAGCGCTGTGACACCCCCCTGAGAGTCTCACAAGGGCAGGGAGCAGAGGTTTAGTTCTGATCAACATCTGTAAAAGCAAACCTCCCCTGCGCAGTGCTGTGGAGCATCGCTGGCTGCCGGCAGTGTCCGTCCCATCGCTGGGGTGCTGGCCCCCCTCCCACGTGCCGGGGCTCATCGGGGACCACAGCCGTGAGCTTGGACGCGTGACGCCGATGGCTGTCAGCGCAGGACCGCGTTTCCTTGTATTTAGAATATTGTCTGAGCTGCTATTTTCCCTGCCGTGGCACAGAGCCAGGGAGCATGGAGGAGTAGTAATAAATCTACCCACTGAACTAGAGCTGACTTGGGAATTGAAAAGGAGAAAAATCCAACAGGAGTGAGTGTGGTCTCCATCCCTGAGACAGATGGCCTGGTGGAGTCATAAAAAAAAGCGGTACAGAACTTGTGGGCGGAACGGGACGCAGTAATTACGGTCCTTCAATGAGTAAGAGCAGAGCGGCTTCCAGCTATCACCTGCTAATCCCTAAGAAGGTTGGACACCTGCCTCTGACTGGGCAAGGACGGTGATTTAAGGCAGGCGCTTAGGATTTTTTAATGCAGCAGATGGGCTGGACCTGTTGGAAACGCCTGAGGTTTTTGCTGGCACGCTTCTGAGGGCCCGCGTGCCAGCAGGGCGAGGGGGCGAGGATGGCTCCAGGCACTGGAAGCTCCAGGTGAGAGCTGAAAAATGGCAGGCTCGCACGTAAAGTTTATAAAACAGCAGAGAGTGAAACATTTAGCGGAACGTTAGAGGCCGGTGAGATGGCCTTGAAAGAATGAGTGTGTGATGTATCGACTCCGAGTCCATCGCCTTGGTACAGGCTATTCCTTCCAGCAGATGTGCTAGAATGAAGGTTAGGGAAACCTCATCAAAACACAGCCAGAAGTTAAACATCTCGCGTGCAAACACGTTACAGACCTCTCTCCACTAAAGCCAACAGCCTTGTTTGGGAAGAAATGGAATTTAATCTAAAAAAAGTTAGCTGAGCTGAAAGTCTCAGGCCCAGAGGTTTGCAGAGGAGCACAGACAAATATGCACACGCACACATACATGCACACATACGGACAAGCAAAATAAATAATAAAATGAGTTACACAGCTAGCTTTTTCACAGGAAAATCGATGTCTGCAGGTTCAGAGAATGACTAATCTTTCAGCAAATGTAATAGTTTTCCCTAAAGGGGGGCAGATGAAAGGCTGCAGGGAGAGGCTTTTCAAGGCAGCAGCCAGTCACCTGCAAGTTGCACAAAGGGAGCGTTCCAGGTTATTGTCTCCTTGAAGGCGGCCTCATGCAGAGGCTCCCACTGGGCTTTCGGAGGCTTCTCAGACCCCAGGTTAGAGCCTGACTACATGAGGGAGAGGCACGGCACTACTGGAAGTGGAGATCTGAGAAGCAGAGACATTAAGTGACTTGACCAAGGTCGCGGGGAGACTCTGAGCCCAGCCAGGAGAAGGGAGGCTTCCCATGACCGCACACCAGTGCCTCGAGCACGAAACCAGCAGCCCTCGCCCCTCCTGCCACCGCTGCACCGGCTGCTGCTCCCGTGCCGAGGCTCTCCGGAGCTGCGACCGCCGTGCGCCAGACACCGGCTTCATGACAGGTCCACCCCGGGCAAACATCAGCCCTGTGGTGTGAACGTTGATGCTTACTGATGGAAATCGCCGCCGCAAAGGTCAGCTTCCCCGCCAGAAAATGTTTGCTGTTCAATAACAAGCTGGACTTGATACAGGCGTGTTCAGCGAAACATGCTGCACAATGTGCCAGAACTTTCCTTGAGTTACAGCGTGGTGATAACGCTCTAACTTGCTCATATTTAACACATATTTCAGCTGGCCCTGGAGGTGTTACTTTCAAAATCAGCGTCACTGAATGAGGAACAGACTCCAACCCTGCAAGGCTGGGGCACACGCTGTACGTGCACCGTGAGCATGCTGATTATCTTGCTGCTCAGCTCAAGCACGGTTGGCTTGATCAGGTAGCAGAAAAACTAACAGCAATTAAATTCAGTAGCAATCTCACAGCTACATAGAACAAAACTTAGGGCTGGTGAGCTGAGATCTGCTGCAAGGGACGCTGCCGTGAGTGCTGGCGCTGAGCTCCCACACCAGTCCTGCCTTCACCATCACTGGGGGAAGAGTCATCATACGAGCGAGGTGTCAGGGTGAGACCCCAGGGAACGGGGCTTTTCTTTCCAGCTCCCGAATCCAAACGTTGCACGTGTGTCTGGTTCTGCTTCGGCGGAGTGTGGAGCTGCTTTGCGATAAGACTGTTGGCAAATCATCTCTAGGGCTCTTATTCAGCGAAGTACTTAAGCACATGATTAATTTGGTAGTCAATAGGAGTTCTCACAGGTTGAAACTTCGGGGATACGCGAGACCTTGCAGAATCAAAGCTGTAGTAATGATTTACTAACAATTCTTTTTGGCCTTGTTGATGTGGGATCTAAAAGGCTGGATGTGTTTTTCATAAAACCGGAGTTTAAAAGGTTCTCTTTATCGACTTGCTGATTTCTGGCAAAGTTCTTGCTTGCAATTACATTCCCTGAGGGTTTTCTTTGTAAGCAATGGCTGCATGAGGCACAAGGCTGAAAGGAGTATGGCGTTGGGAGCGTTGAGTGTCTGCTAGGAAATTTCAGACAATTGTAGCTTCTCAAGTGATGGTCCCTTCTCTCAAAGTGTCAAGAGTGCTTTGCTGGATGTAAAGTTTTTGTCAGAGCATGTCTGGTGCTTTCCTAGCTACAGGAATTGTTTGCCAGCAGATTCAGACATGGAGATGGAGAAGCCAAGTAAGCGTCAGTGTGTAACCTGTGGGGAATTTGAACTTTTCCGAGGCGGACTTTAAGCCTCAGAGCTGCTATGAATCACGCTGGTGGCGGCCGGGTGGCTGAACATGCTGAGGTTTTGGTATGGAACACCCAGTTGAAGCCAGAGTTCATTCCTTGCTTTGGAAATGTACTTGGGATGGGACAAACACCGCTCTGATATATAGCGCAGGATCTGGCAAGGATGGCGTGAGGTTCCCTCGAGTCAGAGTGGCAAAGGAAGACAAATGTGGGTTGCTTAGAGCCTTACAGAGAAAGCACCATCGAGCACCTGGACCTTGGCCAGGTATCTGCTTGCGATGGAAGTCCAAGGCTGGCATCCAGCATCTTTTATGTTTCCAGACGGCTTGGCACATGCTTGCAGGGCCATTGCCTGGACACTGAGAAAGCTCATCAGCCTGACCTGTCAAGACTGTGCTTGGGCTGAAAAATGCACTCATCTCTGCACTCCAGCGCGTTGATAATATTGACCTGTTACATGCTGATCCAATTACAATTCCTACATAAGCACGGCTTGCATGCATCACACCGCTCGTCCTTTTTATCGCAAACCCCTGCTTAATTGCAAGGCAGTGATGTGCATGATTTGCAGAGGCTGGGCTTTGAGAACCTGAGGAGAATTCACTTTGGTTGTGTGTCACATCTGGAGAGGCGAGGACCTTTGCGGAGGACCTGTGCGCCATCGTCCCGGGGCTCACGGGGGACACGCAGCCACCGAGCAGGTGCCTGCCACCAGCAGTGAAATGCTGAAGTGATCAACTTTGTAAAAGTTAAAGAAATAAAGTTTTACTACCGAGAATGACTCAGCTTTATAACGCCTATAAAAGCCTGTTAGGTGTTTGTGAGTGGTCTGCTAATCCTGCCTCCGCCTGGACCTGTAAATCCAATAAAAGGCTGTTGCTTCCAACTGGGTCACTGTGGCTTAATTACTGAAGTCCTCAGGTGCCAGTTCTCATGAATAACCAATTGTTTCGTGGATAAAACAAATCAACATATTAAACACCCTTTATAGCTTAAAAAGTTCCAACCGTTATGCAAATAGACCTGTTAAATGAAGAATATTCCTAGGTAAAATAATTATGCAGAACAGTTTCCCCTCTGCATAAGGTGCCAAAAATTATCTCAGTGATGCCAATTATCTGCTTGTTAGCACTGACATTATCATAGTCATTACACAGAACTGGTGCAGTTTATGTAAGATCTACACTGTGTTCTATTGTCATTTTTTTTCTCTATTTACAACTCTGTATAATAAATGTCATTTTTCAAATGTTAAGGTATTTGGTATTTAATCTATCATTAAGGCTCTGAATATGTCTAGCCCCTAATAGGAAGACTGGTTTTAACACCCTGCAGAACTTAAAAAAAAAAAAAAAAAGGAAAAAAAAGAGAGAAGAAAAATCTAATCGCCTTAGGTGGGGAAGATGTGAGGAGCAAAACAGTGTAGCTGCTGTAACGATGGGAAAGGAGGGAGGGTTTCGCCGCTGGGTCCGTCTTTGCTGGGGTCAGGACAGCGGCAGTGCTCGGGGTCCCACCGCTGATGTTGGGGGGTGGCGGGGGATGCTCGGGCAGCCCCGGCCCGTCGTCCCCCTCCGGCGGCTTTCCCGGCTCGTGCCCCCGGCGCAGCCCTTGCCCCCGCCACCGCTAATGCTCGTGCTCTCGCCTGCCCTTGAGAGTCCTCTGAAATCAGGATCACTGTGCATGGAGGAAAGCGGAAATCTGGGGCTCTCCAGAGCTAATTGGGCTGAACGGAGCTACGCCTGCACCGGCGGCAGCGGGGGGCCCGGCCGCGGGGCCAGCCCTGGGGGGAGCGGGCTGGGTCGGGGCGTATTCGGGTGCTTCGGTGCAGGGCGGGGCGGGAGGAAGGCAGCAGCCCTGGACCAGCAGCTCCCGTGGCATCGCTCCAGCACTGCGGGACCACCTCCCTCCCACGTGCCCCACCCGGGGAGCCCCCGCGGTGGTTTGCTGGCCGGGTTCGTGGTTGGAACACGCTGACAAAACAAATAACGGCGTGATGAATTCGGCTCTTGGCGTGGCCATCTGGAAGCTTCCAAGTGTATTTATGCATGCCCTTATGTACGGAAGAAATGCCTCCAATAACGAAGTTATTAATCTTGAATAACTCTCTTTGGGCCACTCTTTGTTGTCATTTTCTTGTCAGGATCTTTCTTACCCGTAATTCCTCCTGGCTGAGAGCTGTCTTTGTTTAATCTCTCTATAATTATTGGAGTACCACACTTAGAAAGCTTCGAAATGGCATCTTGTACAGTATGGTATATGCTTCACTGTAGGATGCTCCTGATGGAAACCTCGCTCGGAGCGAGGTGAGGGGACCCCGGGGGTCCCTCCCGTGGGAAGCAGAGAGCCCGGGGGAAGTGCTGGCACCCACYGCTGCAGTCAGGTGTGGAGCAGAGGAGGAGGCCTTTTCAAAACGTTCGACAAGTTATTTGAGAGTTTCCTGAATTGTTCTCTCAGACTTGCTCGTCACTCGCTGACAGAAGAGGGAAAGCTGATTGTTTTCCCTTGAAAACAACCCAGCAGCCGCTCTTTGATTTTTGCAGATTTCTAAATGACAAAACTAAAGACAGGTTAAATTATCTTAAATGTAACAGTCACATTATTTATGTTAATTGTCACTCTTCATGTTGAAAACAATACCAGCCTGGCAGCGAGATGCTGAAGCCATATCCCACGCCAAGCTGCCATGGTCCAGTTCCACCCCGGAGCCCCCCTGGGAAGGGGTGGGGGGCAGGAGAGGGGGGACCTTTCTGTTGTGGCTTGAAGCAGGAGGGTCCCGCCAGGCTGGGGTCCTGCCCCGGCCCCCGGCCCGCAGAGCACTGCAGGACTGCGAAGGAGGTGGGAAATGCTGCTGTGTGCACCACTAAGGTGTGTCCCCGAGTTTTACAGAGGAATAAATTAGCCCATCTACTTGATTCTGTAAGGGCTTTTGAAATGTGCTAAAAAACATCTCTTAATTATTCTGAAATTACTGATAACTGCCTCCGCAACAGGTTATGAACCATCCTCTAATTATAGCCACAGTATTTCTATGAATCATTAATTAATTATCCTCGGCTATCCAGCATGAAAAATTGATGCCTAGAGAAAACAAATGGAAAAGGAGAAACTGAACACATTCATAAACAGGCAAGAGAAAAAGAGTCCAAGCAGTCAGAGAACAGGCAGGGAGGTGGAGGGCTGGGAGGGAGAGGAGGCTGAGGGGAGGAAGGCAGCCGAACAGCCGGGGAGGGCGGGGGGGAGAGGAGAGACGCCTGGAAAAGATACAGAAAAGAGAGCGATGCCCAAGAAATGTGGTGCTGGGTAGAGTGGGCGATGCACACCCTTTGCCGGGAACACGGGGGCTGGCGTGACCGAGGGTGCCGAGTGGCAGAGCCGCACCGGAGCCGGCTGCACCACGGCTGCTGGTGCAAGAGCAGGCGTTCCCGCAGCAGGATTGCGAACCTGCAGCAATTAAAATTCCTGTTATTAAAAAAAAAAGTAATTACACTCTAATTACTTTTACACAAGACATTAAGCAGATTGTTATCAAAGTGAGATAAACAGTAACTTCAAAGTAACGTTGCTCTGGAAAGACATTTACCTGCGACCAGAAAATGGAGTCTTGTCTGGAGGGGCTTCACAATTCTCTCCCATTTTGCTCCCAGCCGCGTGTGGCAGAGCTGGGCCGGTGGCAGCGCGGCCACCCGTGGGAATCGGCTTCTGCGGCAAAGCCTGGCTGGTCCCCAGGCGCTGCGCGGCCAGTGCCGGCTGCTTGCCGGCTCGCTGCTGTCCCCTCGGACCTGTCCCCGTGGGTCCGTCCCCATGCAGCTCGGTCCGATTCCCCTCAGGATGCACAGGGTCCTGTGGGCCCCCGCCCTCGCCTGGGCGCCGGGCGTGGAAGGGCTGGACCAGGCGATGGGCTTGCACCGGTGCCCCCCGTCGCCWTGGCAACGGTGCTCTCCTCTGTCTCCCCCAGCACCCATTTTCCAGCTCCCGATCCCCTCGCTGCCCATTGCCTCCCTACCTGCTGCACCCATGGCAGGGAGCACCCCTTGCTCCCTGCCACCCCTCGGGGGTGTGAAGGAGGGGCAGGATTTCCAGAGCGTGTTGTGACAAATGGGAATGGGAAAATCAAGAAGAAATAGGAGAAAGGGGAAGATAGGTGTCGCGACTGGAGTGTGTACTGGACTTTTCTGTCTGGGGAAAACACAAATAAAACTAAAGGCAATGAGGGCACTTGGGCATCACCGAGGTGAGAGGCTGCAGGGAGTAATGGACAGAACAGGAATGTTTGGGTCTGGATCAGTCTGCAGACATGAGAAGGTCCACTGGCCCACACTGGGCATCGCTCGCTGAGCCCTGGTGAGATCCAGCTATGGACAGAAACCTCTGGGAGGCCAAAGAAATAAAGATCCCCGGGAAAGACAGAGATACCACAGGGCAGGCTGGAGAGCAGACCCCACTTCTGACTGTAGGGATGGGCAGGAGCATCATCCCACCAAACAGCGACTGCTGACTGTTAGGTCTGGTTTGGGTTCTCGTTTCAGCAATGAAAATATTCCAGAAAATGAGCTGGTCCTGGTGCAGGCAGGGCCAGGAAGGGCTGCAGGCAGGCGGCGAGGCTGGCTGCTTCCCGGGAGGGCTGGGCACTGCTGGCACTGCAAAACACTGCAGGAGCCGCACCGGAGGGTGATGATCCCGGGCAGGAATTAATAGTGGGGGTAATACCACCCAGCTAGTGGGTAATGAGTAAGCTGCACAGAATAATGGTGAAAAATGTGATACAGTCAGCTGCAGGCCAGTGAGCCCGACTTCAAAAACGAGCCCCTCTGTCAAACAGCAGCCGTGACCATCCCTGCCCTCGCTGGGCACAGGCAGCTCGAGGCGAGGGGATGCCTGGCTTCAGATGGACACAGCAGGGCTGTGGGTAAATGGATAGAAGAGCAAAGCCAAAGTAAACCCCCCATAAGTCTGCCGCTCACAGATGCTACAGACCTGCTGGGGGATCCCCTCCAGTCCCTGCCTGGAAATCGCCCGTGCAGCCGTCGGGAACGGCACAGCACCCGTGCTGCACCCGCAGACACGCCGCCCTGCAGTGGGGGCGAGCCCGCCCCGGCCTCCTCCTTACGCGAAAGGGCGAGCAGGGTGCAGCGTATTCCTGAAATTCCAATGATGGCAGGTGTTTATTGATTAAAACAGTAGAGAGAAGGAATCGCGTCAGTCATACAGCCCCGCGTCTTTCCCAGCGTTGGTGGGAAAGGCTGGGTGGCAGCCCCCGCGCGAGGGGACCCATCCCAGGGCAGGAGGGAGATGCTGGCTCTCCTGGCCCAGAGGCAGTGGCCTTCCAGGGTGCCCCAACCGGCATTTGCAGGCGTCTTTGCCCTGGCACCACACAAAATGTATTTGTACCACGTCAGGTTGGGACCCAGGCAAGGGCTTTGCCTGGGGGAGTTGCTGGAGGAGCAGCTGGTTTCACTCTCCAGGCAGTTTGGTACGTCGTGACGGATCTTGCCTTTATGTGATGCGCTCGTTCTTCCATCTTGCGAACATGACGCGGGTGATGATGATGCCCCGGCGTTCATCTCCCGACTGTCAAACAGAGGAGGGATGATAGTAGCTCACCTCCCCGCCGGCGCTGCGCGGCTCTGGGAAGGCAGCAGCCTGCTCCTGGGAGAGGGGATCGGCGCTGAGCCCCAGCCCCCGGCAGCCCGGCAGCCTGCCTCCCCTGGAGTCTTCGCAAGGCTCTTGTTCTTATTACCTTTTCTTTGGTCTTTGAGAAAGGAATAACATGTACCTTCAGAAGTGTCCCCTTATAAAGTAGGGAGTGCTCAGAAATATAAAAACCTATGAAGTCTAAAAGCCTTGAGATTATTCTGCCATTAAAGCTTTGATACAAAGAAAAGGCTGATGGAAATGTCAAAATATTTGATATTTTACAGCAAAAAGAAAACAGCTCTACTAATGGAAACTCCGCTTCCTTGTGCCTCGGCACCACTTGTTTGATCACTGAAGGGCAAGAAAATAAATGTTTCCTTGTAGCCGTGGATTTCAAATTCCAATGTAAAATCCAAGCAAATATACCCTCACGCGGGGGGGGGGTTAACCCCACGTTGCCGTGCCGAGGGAGCCAAGACCATGGTCCCAACGCCCCTAACGCTGTCTGTGGCACAGCATCGCTGCTGGAGGCGGGCGGCATGGACGAGCACCTCGCTGCCACTGGATGGTGGCCCTGGACAGTGGCGGTGGCCCCAGCAGTGCCAGGGTGCACAGCTTAAAATACTGAGTACAGCCGTCAAAGGATGCTGCTAAAGCAAACGGCTGGAGCAGCGCGGGCTGTGGTTGCGAGCAGTATGGTCCATCAGACAGACGGACGGACAGGCTGGATGACGGCTGGCGGAGCACAGCCCCTTGCCTCCTCCCACCCGCCGGGAAGGGCTGAGCGGGCAGCACGGCCCCGACGGGAGCCTGCCTGCCTTTTTATGAAACAGTATTTTATTAAATAAACAAACCAGAGCAATTCCAACAGATTTACGAACACTTCCTCTCCTCTCACTCCTTCGACCCATTGCAGATTTATGGTTCTGCATTAACCTCATGAGCACTCATAAAGTTTACTAAGATAATGTTGGCAGGAGGGAGAAGGGATTTTTATGGGTAAGTAATAATTACAAAATGCAAAAGTACTCAGGGAATCTGTTTATTAGTCGGGAGCGCTTGGTCAACAGTTACACCATACGCCTCATCCCTGCTTTATGGAACACTTGCCTACATGTCTCCTTCTCAGATCAATTATTCTCCCTTGTTTTCCCTTTTTTTTTTCCCTCTAAAAAAGATTCTGCGCCTGTTCCAGCAGAATACAGCGTGCTGTAAACAATTAGTAATGCAACACGCCCGCTGCCGCGTGATGCTGCGCAGGGCACGGGGAGGGAAGGTGCAGGCGGGGAGAGGTCTGGGTGCTCTCCCCATGGCATGGGTGGGGCTTTGGGTGCTCCCGGGGTGACTGCATGGCTGCTCTGGGTGCTTCTCGCTGTCAGGCCCTGCGAGGGGTGCAGACCCCCCCTCTGCCGAGCGGAGCTGGCTCTGCCTGGTGCCTGTGCCCTGCCGAAACAGTGGCTGGTGCTGCAGTAGCAACCTGAGCAGTGGTGGGGATGGTGCAGCTCTAGCTGGGTGCCCTGCTCAGTGCTGACAGGTCCTATGGGTGGGCAGCACCCAGCAATCACGGGCAGCAGCGCCGGAGGGTGCTGCCAGTGCATCTCCCCCAGCCTGGGGCATCCCCAGGCATGTCACAGGGTGGGGGGTCCCGGGGAGCCCCCTCTCCCCTTGCACTGGCCGGGCAGCTCCACGCAGGAAGGGAGATCTCAGCCGTGCGAGAGCCACGTTTGCAATGAGCGGTTGTCAATTAGGTGACAGGACTTTTAAGGCCCCCCCTTCCCCRAGCAGAGCAGGTCACGGGCACATCCCAAATCCCCCTTCGCTGTGACTTCCTATGATTTGAAACTCAAACAAGGCAGCATGAATAATGTAATGCGCTCCTTCTTCTCTTCTTGCCTTCAAATCCTCAGAGGATGAGTGAAGCTTCTTGTCTGCCTCATTAGTGGCTGTTCAGCCATTTGATTTCTGTAACAATGAGCGTGCTCACCAGAATTTTCATACCTATTTGCGTCATGAAGTCAACACTGAATTTTTTGAATTCACATAAAAATTTAATGGCGTAATCTGCATATGTCTATATTGCAGTGTAGGCTCCTCTCCCCTCTCCTCCCTACAAAAGGATAAGGACCGGGAGAGTGCTGCTGCACCGAGTGCGGCCATCAAAGGGCCCATCAATAAGGGACGAGGGCACGGGGCTGCCGTGCGGGAGCAGCACGGCGCAGGGTCCTTCGGGCAGCGGGGCCGGAGCCAGCGCAAGGGCAGCGGGCCCCGCGGGGATGGGACTGGGCATGGTGGGATGGGGATGCGGCACACCATGGACCAGGGAAACGGGAGTATTCATCCACACAGGCCACGGGGTTTTGGCAGTAGTTACGGTGTATTTGGCTGTGGGAGTGCAGGCTGAATCCCGCGTTAGCATCCGGGGTGTGCTCACCCTGGCTGTGCTTTCCCACCCGGAGTCTCCTTTCGGAGAGCACACRCCTTGCCCCGGGCTTCAGCTTCCGCCTGTGTAAGGGGCTGGGATGTCCCCCTCTGCAAATAAATTAACAGGTATTTAGGTTTGTAATATATTTGCAACAACTGCTGGGGCTGGACCCGCCGCCTCTCTGCGCAGGCACCCTGGAGCGCTCGCTTGTGCCCGGGGTGCCGCGGTGCCTGCACACGCACCCTCCTCCGCGGCACCGGGACGCGGCCTGTCCGCATCACGGCTTCCGCAGGTGCCCTCGGTACGGAGTGGGAGAGGTGGCTCCTGTCCCTCCTCTATAACCTCACCCCGCCTGTCTGTACCCTCCACCAGCCCCGCTCTGCTGCCCTTACCGGCACCTTCAGGCAGCACCAAAACACCCAACAAACTCCTCATTCAGGGCTGAATTCAGAAGTTCTGCTTCCAGTGAGCTTTATCGCCCGAGCTGGACTGGACACGGTCCGCACGGAAAATAATTCCCGGCGTTATGGGACAAGAAGGTGAGAACTGAATGGGGAGCCCTAAATCAGGGCAGAATTGATTGAATACTGGACAAATAATGACAAATACTGTAAAGAAAAAAGGAAGAACAATAAAGCTTCTAGCAATGACTCATAACAAGATTTTGCCAGAATAAAATCTTTTATCTATTGGAAATATATTGTAAAAAAAATCAAAATTATACTGGCATGCAATATTAAACTTTGACACTCAGCAGAAGTTTGCAGTTTCAGCCCAGGAATGTTGAAACACTTTGCACTGATCACAGTGAATCATTCCCACAGGTAGAGTCACAACACTACAACATGCGTACAATAGTGTAAAAGATAAATGATAACACTGATATAATGCAAGACAATGTTTTGGTAATACAGTGGTTTTGCATGAATCACTTTCAAGTTTTCTTATATAAAATGTCACATCGCTGCAAAATATTCCAGTTGCAATAAAGCTGAATTTCCCCATGCCGTCTCCCCGGCAGGTCCCTGCAGCACCCGTGTCTGGTCGATGGGGGCCTGAGCCAGCCCTGCACCCTTCCCGGGGTGCTCAGCAGGGTTCAGCACCCACCTGCGCTCACAAGCCATGTGGGTATGATGGACCCACTACATTTGGCCCTGCTTTTCCAAGGTTCCTTAGGAAATTTAATTAGAATTAATTTAAGGTGTGAATTTACAGTGGATTAGCTAAACCTCATTAAATGTCCTCCTGCGGTGAAAGTTTTATTTAGAACTAAAGTGCTCATAAGTTGAACTAGACCTAATTAACAGGATTTCAATTCTGAAAGCGTGTCTACAAATGAGTTTAATGCAAGTTAACTAATCCACTTTCCGTTTGCACTGTCATTTAATTCGAATTGTTGTTCTGAGCATCCACATCTTGGCAAAACCTAGGAGT
Source organism: Phoebastria nigripes (assembly GCA_035582835.1). NCBI lineage: Eukaryota > Metazoa > Chordata > Aves > Procellariiformes > Diomedeidae > Phoebastria > Phoebastria nigripes. The sequence continues at coordinate 1,374,350 of JAYKAV010000100.1, read as the reverse complement.
AAGCTTTGCAGGTTAAGGCAGTGTTATCAAATAGACTTTGATTTATACATCCACCTCACGAAACACATTGGACAAGGTACGAATGGTTATTCTCAGGAATACAAATCGCCTTCAGGCCAAATCTCTGCCTTTTTGGCGCTGTCCTCGATGGGAAGGGAAGTTCCTGCAGCAGTTGCTGCTCGGCGCGGCTGCCGGGGCGCGGGTGTCGGCAGAGCGATTTGCCTAAAACAATCTCTGTGGCTTTCGGGAGCATCCCGGGCTCATCGCGCCAGGTGTAGAACAGAGATCATCACCGCCTGATGTCGGAGCTAAAGGATTATCCGTGGGTGATGGATGGCGAGAGACTGATAACAAACCTGCAATTCAATCAGTGCCTTCTGATGGTATCGCAGATGGAGGAGCAGAGACGGTGCAGCTTGAGAGATGGTCAGAACAATGCACTAGTGCAGCTTTTGCAATCACTCGTCTTTGTTTTCTTATCATCTGTTTTTATTTTATTTTATTTTATTTTATTTTATTTTATTTTATTTTATTTTATTTTATTTTTCTCTATTTTAACAGATGACTAAATTGGCCACAGGTTTCATTTCTGTTATTTACAGTTTGCTGTGAAAGATGAGGAAGGAGCTTTTTAATGAAACGAACAGGGACTCCTCACTCCGCTCTCTCCGGTTGGCCTTTCCAGCAGCCGAGCAGTGAGCTGAGATCTCCCACCACATCTAGTTTTCATCCTTATGTGCAACAGACTCATTGACTGCTGCCTGCAGGCACTGACAGCACTCTGTGCCGCTGCCTGCGCCTGCCCGCACGCCTGCCTGTCACCCGCCCGCTGCGAGCTGCGTGCACTGCCCCGTGCCAGGGAACGGCGTCATTCCCACGCGGCACGAGCACAGCGGAAAATTAAATGTTCAGTTACTTCCAGGGCAGCTCCCTAACCCTGAGCCCGAGACCCAGCTCTGCTCCGGGGTAAATCCGCCCAGCTCGGCTGCTTTCCAGGGGAGCGGTGCCGCGCTGCCCTCTCTGCCCTCACCCTTCGGTTTGTCCCAGCGCTTGGGGTATGATTTAGGCTTGTACAAGCAGACTGGAACCAGCATTAGGACGGGCAGCTGTTCTGCTGCCACGACCAAAACCACGGCGGCTAAAGATGAGGTGGGCTCCATCACTTGTGGTCCAGCTTAGCACAGACAGGCACACAGCGGTGCTTTTGGAAAGCGTTTTATGGAGACAGTCACAGAATTATCATTGCAAACTGAGAATTTCACTTGCAGCAAAATCACTCATTAATACTTAAAAACAAAACCAAAAAGGCTACCTGTATGTGACTAATTGAGAACATCTTGTACCAGCCCAGCAGACTGCAAGATGCTCATGGATAACGCTCAGAAAAACCCTGTGCTTCAAAATAGTCTGTAGGCTCAACAGCTTCATGGGCTCAGACGAGAATTATAAAAAGGGGCTGAGACAGGAATGGCCATGGCTGGGAGGAGGCAGGGACCCAGCGAGTGCTCAGCAATGGCTCCAATTCCTGCTCGGGAGCGTGTCCATGGGGACACGGGCTCTGTCCGTTTGCAGAGGGCTGGAAGGTGCCAGCGGATGCCAGGTGCCGCATAGCAAAGCCCCGCGTAGCAAAGCCCCGCACAGCAAACCCCTGCGTAGCAAAGCCCCGCACAGCGAACCCCCGCATAGCAAAGCCCCGCGTAGCAAAGCCCCGCGTGCTTTCCCTGGGCGCTGCAGTCCCTGCTCCCCACCCCAGGCACAGCTGAACCCGGCGGGTTTCCCACGGCAGAGCCGTCTGTGCGATGCCAGGAAACACAAACCGAGCATTTCCCTCAGCCAGCCCAGCTACAGGTTGTATTCCTTCTGTAAACGGGATAACTTAAAAAAACATATAAATAAAGATTTAATTTTAAAAAAGAAAGATGCATTTTGGGTCTGGCACAATTGTATTATCGGTACCATTATATTTCCACTGCAAAATGATTTTGACGTTGTATCAGAGCATGAGTTTGTCATCTTGGGTCACTGGGGATCATTCCTGTTTTCTGTATGGTTTACCAACTCATATTTTCCATTTATGACATATAAAGCTTTGGATATCACCAGAGAAAATACTGTAGTAAAACCCTAATAAATTACTACAGGCATAAGCAAACTCTAGTAATTTATGGAGGGTTTTGACTTTAATAATGTTTTGTCTTAGATTTGGTCCTAATTATAAATCATTTGTAAAGACAGTTTAAAATATAAGCAAATCTTACATGGCATTCTTATTATCTACTTAATATCTCAGATCAAAAGATTTACTGTATTGCATTCTGGGAATTAAGCAAACTAGGAAACTAAGTAAGAAAGAAACACAGTAAAATTATAGTTTTGTCATAAAACTTTGATTGATCAATGATTATTGTAAAACTATGGTAACTATGCAGATGCCAACATAAATCTGTAACAGAACAGGATTTATTATAGAAAATACTATATTTTCCACAATTTTGACTATAGTGTTAATATGGGTCTGGCAGATTTACTGTGGTTTTAGCTTAATTAACTCTATTTGACTGTATATACCCTTATAATGCATGTATCCCAAGGTGCATCTGTTACAGATCTAGTTTTTCCCTTCAATTGTAGTTTAAGAAATATGTAATCCTTGTCATAATTCTCAGGCTCGGTTGGTCTGCAAAATCATGGGGCGCATCGTTATATTTAGTCTAACTGATAAAGCAGCTATACAATTTGCATCTGTTTGATATGCAGATGCACTGCTTTCCAGGGGAACTTACTTCTCCTTGGAGTTTGCTGTAAGTGTCCCGGCTCCTGCCGCGCCCGCGCCTGCGCCTGCAGCCGCACCTTTTGGGGTGCTACAGGCGAGGGCTTTCCCATGGAGATGCTGCAAGCGCTAACCAGACCCCTAGATAAGCGGTCGGATTCAGAGGACAAGACCATGTGGGCTCAGCCACGGCACGTCGCGGGCACGGGCTTTCCTGCCTCATGCGCCGGGAGCATCCTCGCCCCCTTAGGCATCGGTCCCCTGCGGCTCAAGGCGCTGGCGGCTGCTCTCTCGCCTCCAAGCGCCGGAGCCAGGACTGTGCACATGGGCTGGCGAAGGCTGGTCTCTCCGGGGAGCGTGCATGGCAAAAGCAAAGCGAGGTCTGTTCAGAGAGTTTCCACAGAGCTCTGCTCCCCCGCTGTGTGACCACAGATTTGGGCGTTTCGGTCCCTCACCCCACCCGTTTGCAGCAGCTCTGGCTGTGACTGTCGCACAGAGCTTTACTGAGGAGTGGAACCCGGCAAATGGGCGCCAAGCTTCCAAGAGCACATTTCTGAGGTTAATTACCATTCTCTTACTGCTGGGGAGAGCCCAAACCCCATTAGGTGCAACCCGCAYGCCACCGGTCTCGGCACCCGCAGGCTGCCCAAGCGCAGCCTGCCCGGGTCCCCGAGCGACTGCAGCAAACTGAACTGAGGTCTGCTCCAGGTAGCAAAGGTGCTAAAAACTGGGAGAATATCCACTTATATCCATTAATTGCTCATGTATGCCAGATGGGGATGCCCGTGTCTATCAGTGGCGTGGGGTGAAGAAGGGGCAACAGCTCTTGAACACAAACCGCTCCTCATGGTAACGGGTGTTGTGTGGGACTGGGTTTTCAAAGACTGCATGGGACCCCAAACAAGGTATTGTAAAGCATTTCCATCCGCAATGTAGAAACCCCTCTTTTCCTTTTGTTTTCTTTTTCTGTGCAATACCAGTAGCCCCCTCCCCAGCCAGCCCGTGTCGGCACTGGAGCCAGCGGCCGACTCAGCAGCCGCGCCCCGCACCCGGCCGGTGCTGTGAAATCAGGTTTTGTTCCATCCCAGACTGCCTCTCCTGGTGTCGGTGCCTATTTTGCCTAACCATGAAATTACTAGACTGCCCTTAAATACACTCCTGCAAATGAGGACACCGGAAAAAATGCAATAATTGTGACAGTAACTCACTAGGCCAAGCCTGACATGTCTCTAATTGCCTGCTAAAATTGTCTCTGTCTCCTAAAGTGCAAATTATCACCCGAAATGACAAGAATAATGAATGAGTAACTCTGATGTAATGCAACAATTAGCCCTTAAAGACACTGTCTAATATGCTAATTCTGAACACCCACTCCTTGTTATTAAGTGGCTGATAATTATTTAATTATCTATCTGCCAGGATGATTTACTTCGTTTATTTAGCTGCAGATGCAGAGCAATAGCACTCAGGTTTGGGGTCAGGAGGAGGCATCCCAATCACTGGCCGGAGTGCCTGCCTCCGCGCGCCGTGTCCCACTGCCTGGCTGTCTTCTCTAATCAGCAGTGTCAACGAAAGCAACAGCAAACAAACAGGCTGTACCTGTGTGCAGAGAGTCCCTGCTGCTTATAGGTCAGAGAGATGTCAGGCGAGATCTTCAGTGAGAAATTGCTATTTCTGCTTTTATTCCGTGCTGTCAGAGCCGTCCTGTTGCAGCGCACGGTGATGGGTGAACCTCCAGCTTCTGCTTTGGCTCCGCTCGCCCGGTGGATTGTTTTCTGGCAATTTTGCGGTGATGTGTTTGAAGGTCAGAAAGCACCTTTGTGCTGGAAGTGTCTGCCATCCCTAAGTAGCCCTTGCTGCTTCATATCGAGGCAAGGGAAGGCAATGAGACCACCAGGCATCTTCCTGCATCACTCCCATCTCCCAGGAAACAATTCGTCAGGGAGAGCAGGCGAGCACTATAAGATGCTGGCTTCATACGATCCCCTTGGGCCAGCGAGAGGAACATAAAATCTATTGACCCGGTCCAAGCGGTTTGACTTGGAGTTCAGGAGTGACCACAGTGACATTACGGCGGCAGAGGGCTGTGTGACACTCTGGAAGGAGAAATGAAAGTTAGTGTGAGCTGTGTCTGCGGGAGAGATGCTACGGCCTTAGCTAAATGAAAGCAAGATGAGGAAAGCCAAAGACTTGCCATCAGAGACTCAATTCCTTTTTTATTCAACAAACTCTTCTAAAAAATTTCGATTAAGTGCAGCCTTTGTAAAAAGAATAACTTTCTACGAGGTGTAAATCCTTTTTTGCCCTAAACACTGTCTAGGGGGACTACACTTTCTGTGAATTAACACTGTCTCCAGCAGTCAGAGGCTTTTTTAATTAGCGGATAGCCCGAATCCTTCCCAGATATATGTTCCGCTTCCCTGTTCGCCTATGACTAATACCAGAGACATGCCACAGCTTTGTTTATTGCAGCTATTCTGTATCTTGGCCCGTCCTTTCTTTTGTCCTGGGTAATTAAAACACAGTATTTATACCCAAACGCAGGGTACCTGTGACACCTGCCCTGCCCCTGTGCCCCCGCCGTGGCTGTCCCTGGGTGGCTGGGCAGCGGGTCCCCGGCCGGTGACATCCTGGTGACACAAGGCAAGGGACCACGTCCCGGGTTTTGGTCCTGAGCCGCCACATCTGAGCGTGCCTTTAATGGGATACTTGACTGAGGTCACCACATTCTTCGCTCAACCTCATTAATGCACCATTGGCGATGCCATTAAGGCTGTTGAACTCGAGGTCCCTTCAGTCCCAGCGAAGCCTGGGCGTACCGGCGGGACTGCTTGTTTTCCTGCATTAGGCTTCACGTCTCCGCCGGTCGCTGAAGTGCAGCCCCTGGAGAGGCTCTGCAAGGCTGGAAAACATGAACACGCGGCTTTTCCCAGCATAATCCCCTTTCCTCCCCACCACAAGCGTGCAGCACCGCTGGCCTTGCTGCGCTGCCGGCGGGCTGGGGTGTCCGCTGCCTTTGCTGTTGGGGACTGCTGCGTCTGCCCCTCACGGCGCCCGAGGGCTTACAGGTTTCGGTTATCTTGCTGCACATAATATGAAAGAAAAAAAACCAAACCAGATTATGGGCAAAACACTTTGGAGAAAACCTGTGCCCCTGAGCTGGCGGCCGGCAGCAGAGGTGGCCAGAGCATCCGCTGCTCACCAGCCCCACGGCGGAGGGAGCTCGCCTTCCCCGCACAGCCCGGGCGGCATCGCCCGCTCTGGCAGGAGAGGGATGGAAAACGCCCCCGACCCAGCACTGCTGCCCACTGCATGGATGGGTGATGAACAGGCAGCGTCGCACACCCTCTGATGCTTTGAAGCATGTATTTTTGATGCAAGCTGGAAGTATGTTTTCCTACCGAACAAATCACTCTCTGGCTACGGCAGAGCAGAGTGATGGACACGGGGGGAGGAGGGCGAGCGCGCGAGCTGGTTTCTGCTCTGGGATCAGGACACCCACTGSAAAGCCCTCAGCTATCCACTCTGCCCATCTGGCAATTAGCATAGCATTATTTATAATGTTTAATGCACTACCTTGCTGTAATGAAGAAGAATTCTGGTTCTCGGCTTCTGTGGTGAATTTAGTTGACTTTGGAGATTTTTTAATGCAGTAATAACTCCACACTCCCTCTTCCCCAGCGAAGCCAGGGAGCTGTTCATTATCTGGATTCTGTCTAGAAAGGACTTTTTATCATCAAATTCCCAGGACAGGAGCAGAATTTAATCTTCCGACTGCAGCTGAGCCAAAGAGCAAAGCCACCTCAAGGTCACCTGGCCCGAGGGGCGGCTGGGCAGCAGCGAGGGGACCCGGTGGAGGTTACGGGGCAGTGGCGGCACCGGGAAGGTGCCAGCCCTGGCACAGGGACAGCCCTCGCTGCCCTCCCCACTGCCATTAACGTGACTCACCCAAAAATGACACTCGGGCAGGGGAAAGGCAGGAGGTTTGTGCTCCATGCCGGGCTCTGAGCAAGGCAGTGCTCAACTGCGGTTCTCTAGGGAAGGGGAAAGGGGATGCACGGTGCCGTGGGTGCAACTCCCTCCCTCCCTCCCACTGTGGCTGCTGCGGGATGCCTGCAGGTGGGCAGGTGCCATGCAGGGGTGCCAGGCACCGTGCAGGGGTGCCAGGCGCCGTGCAGAGG
>JAYKAV010000100.1:1283119-1366978 GCA_035582835.1 Phoebastria nigripes | reverse complement strand
CACTGTGCAGGGGTGCCAGCTGCCGTGCAGGGGTGCCAGGCACCATGCAGGGGTACCAGCCGCCACAGCCCCCCAGCCTTGGCTTTGGTGACGAGCCGGCACTGTCAGCAGCGGGGGGAGCGGCTCACAGGGATGGAGGATGCTCCCAACAAATGCTGGTTTTCCCTCTTTCTTGCAGCATGAATACCAGGGGCTGGCGGCTGCAGGCAGCCGCCTCCGGGTGATGGGCTGCTGCGTTTCTGCTCCCTGCACACCTGCGGTCACAGGTTCTCCTAAAAACCCATTGCTGAGGAGCAGAAGGGAGACTGGGCTCCTCCGCTGTCTTGGCCAATTCTTGATTTTTTTCCGCAATAATTTTTCTTTCTTCTTTCAAGAAGACTTCTTTCCCCCTCCCCCTTTTCTTGTGAACCCCCCCGACACGATGAGTTAAATATCAACTACAATAAGTCAAAAAATTCTGACAGAACCAACAGGCCCAGCGCCCATTTCAGACTCTTCTCAAAGTGATAACAATTAAGACCTGGACAGTTTGATTTTTTTCTTCTAAACAAAGAATTAATGATGCATGAGAACCTGGGGGAAAATTGCTAATAATTTATGACGGCACTTTTAGGTATGGGTAGTAAGTTTTGTAAAGTGAGGGAAAGATTTGAAAGGTAAACACTTTGAACAGCAGCCTGCGTAGCTGCTCTGTCAATTTAGAATCTACTACATACCATTAACCAACCTAAAATAACTCCTATGGTAATAACCCTTCAGATACAAATGCTTGTGCAGACAAAGGTATTATTAAGTTAAATTACCCTAAAAGTGTCAGATTGACAGAAAGGTTCAGTCAGTGGTTTGGCAACCAAGGGCCTAAGTGACGCGAGTAAACAGTTGCAAATGCTTAGTTCCAGGAACCCAGTTTGCAAGGCTCAGAAATGGGATTTCAGTTTTCTTCTGCAAGTATTTTAAGCACATTTTCTTCTGGGAGACATTTTAGTGCCTTTTGGAGAGGGCCGGTGCTCCTGGCCTGTTCTCAGGGACAGGGCTTGAAGGACTTCTTGCAGAGCTAGGTGATAGCGGGGCTGGCTGAAAGGCACCAAGCAGCCCCGGCACAGTCCAGCCCACGTCCCTGGGTCTTCCTGGCCGCGTTGCACGGCCTCTTGTATCTGCCCGCAGAGCAAAGCCTTGGGATCCCTGCAGAGAGGGATGCTTGGGATCACAGGCTGACCTCTGGATGTGCTTCCTGTGAGAATTCACTCAAGAAAGCAGGGGTTGGGGCTTAGCAAAAGCACTTGTTCACCTGAAACACTTGCATTTCCATGGCGTTTACCTCCCCAGCAGATTTACAGAGAACACCTCTCCTCAGCCCTTGTCCTGCTGGGATCGCCCCTGGTTTGAACCCTACGCCGACTGCAGGTGACCAGTTGGCATCCAGCCCCGACTCTGTCCCTGGGGGCTCAGCTGGAAGGTGGTGCATCTCAGAGACCCCACGTGCTGACCCCCAGCCCTGGTTAGGGTGTTTGGGTGTCATTTAGGAAAGTTTGCAGCATCTTTCTTGCGGCACTGGTGGGGGGCTGGAGGCACAACGCCCACTGCCAGCGCAGCCCGTGGTCCCCCGGGTGGGACATTCCCGCTGCGGGGTGAAGCATCACCTTGCAGACAGCTAGCCAGGCTGGCACCGGGGCTTTCCTAAGAGCTTAGCAGCTCAAGAACCAGCAAACCACCCCTCGCTGCAGTCTGGCACTTACCTGGTCTGGCTCGGCGCTGAGGAGCCGGGGGGCGCCGGGGGGCGCCGGGGGGGGCCGGGGGCGGGGGGGGGGGGGAGCCGGGGGCAGCGGGGGGAGCCGGGGGCAGCCGGGGGCAGCCGGCCCTCCCCTGCCCCGGCCGGCTGCGCCTCTTCCCGCGGCCGGCGCTGCCCGAGCCCCGCGGAGCATCGCGGGCGGAGCCGCGCCCGGGGCCGGGGCAGGGTGAGGGGCTGGCAGCCCCCGCAGCCCGCGCAGCCCCGCAGGGCGGCTGGGACCTCGGCGGCTGCAGCCAGGACGAGTCCGTCTGTCCGGCCGGGAGTGCGGGGTGCGGGCCGGGTGGGGGGCGGGAGGGTGCTCGCCCCCCCGGCGCCCCCCGAGCGGCTCCTTACCCGAGCGGCCCGAGCCCGGGGGAGCCCGGGCTGCCTCCCCTCCTGCAGGGCTGCAGCAGCACCAGGCTGAGGAGCCTTAATTAAAGTTACTGKACTTGCTTTTATTATAAAACATGCTCGTCTCGGCTCCACTGCTCCGCTGAGAGATTTCAGCTCCAGTGTCGAGCTGAGGTGGAAAGCATATTTTAAGAGAGAAGTCTAAGAATTACTGTTCCCTGAGATGTCCTGTCCTCCCTGATGCAGATTCTGACTCCTGTTCCACACTCTGAAGCAAGATAAGCCATAATTAATAATTAATACCAAATAATCCCTTACATTCCTAGAGCTCCGCTCGTCCTGAAGGATCCCCCGGCTCGAGCTGTTCACGGGGACGTGCAGGGAGGGCACCGGCCGTGGCGCAAAGGCTTCTGCCGCATCCTTGGCGGAGGCACCGGGGACCAGCCTCACGGTGAAGTCACTTGGATGGGAGCAAGGTAGAAAAACCTGGGGTCACGGTCMTGTCCCTGGCCTCGGCCACAGTGGGACAGAAAGGAAGAGATGATTCAAGCTCCTGTCACTGCAGAAAGCTGTTGGTGTGGATCCGCAGGGGCTAAAATTCATGGCAGGGTCTGAAATGGGGAGTGGCAGGAATGGGTGGAAATCCGGCTTTTTTAACAGTGTGAAGTGGGTGTTTCCATGGGCCTGTGTTGTCTGGACGTTGGGCAATGCAGGTGGGACCCAMGCTGCAAAATGCGGTGGAGACCCACCTCATTGCTGTGACAGTCAGTGGAACGTCAGACCGCAGCGGAAGGGGTTTCCAGCCTCGGTTTTCTTCTCTACCACATCTTCCTGGAAAAAAGAAAGACCGCGTCTGTAGTTACAGACCATGGGAAGTTTGGAGAATTTTAAAACATTCCTACATCCCTCCAGTTTTTCGGTTAAGGGTGAGCATTCTCAGGATGAAATCCAGCCGCGGAGGCTGCCTGGCCCCGATGTGTGCAGGTGGGTCGCGTCCTTCCCAGAGCCCCGGTGAGTTTTGCATCCTCTTCCCTTCAGCAGGAACTCCAACAGGTGGATGCCACACCATTTTCTCTCCCTTTCTCTCATTTTTCTCTTTTTTTGCATGTTTTTCCCATCCGGAGGTACGTTTGAAATCTCCCAACGTCAACTGGAATCAGCTCTAGCTTATGCCTCGGCTAATAAATTAAAAATGCCACATTCTCCCAAACTGCATTATTACCGTTTATAATTTTGATTGTTAATTTGCATACGAAAATTAGTCCTGTGACATGTGTGAATTTTATTTTATTCTTGAACTAATTATAAACAAGAATGCCACATTATTTACATAACTAATTATTGTTCCTTCTGTTCTCCCATTTTTAAATCACAGTCCCATTCTACATTGGTTAACGATGCAAATGAACAATCGGAGAACATTTCTAAAGTTTCTGAATTTGTTCTATTTGCATCAAATACAAATTCCTTTGAATGGGAGATAATATGCTTTTCCATTTTAATGGACGTAAATCAGGCTGATCTTAATTTATAGTTAATTTGAATGAATAATTCCTGTCTACCTGAGTATATTTTTTCAGAGGCCAACTGTAGGTGTTTATTAACCCATAAATCTGCTTTTTGCTATAAACAAAGGAAAATTTTGTCCCCAAAAGTTATTTTCTGCCTTCATTTTGAAGCCGGTCCTCTCGTTTCGCTTGCTACCTGCCTGCCTCAGACCCGCCGCTCGCCATGCTCCTGAGCACGCTGCTGGCTGGGAGGGCGACTCGGCGGCGGCCCCGGCCCCGGCCCCGGCCCCGGCCCCAGCCCGGTGCGTTATGTAGGAGCAGCACAGCCCCGAAGTGTGGGGCTCCTTTTATCCCTATTTCTGCGATCCATGCATAGCAGGGCTGCCTCAAACACCACTAGGTCAGCACCCGAAGCAGCCCCCGTGCCCCCGGGGACGGCACCCCTGACATTGCCCCTGGCTGCAGCGGGGACGGGGCATGCCCGTGGCCGGGGGGAGCACGCTGCCCCGCGCTCTGCCAACCAGCAAACTGCTGGCCCCACCGAGGGCTGCGAGCCCACCCACTCTGCGCATACAGGGAGAGCAGGCTAATTGGCTGTAATGGGATTAGGAACCTAATATGTTAAGATTGGAATGAGAATTTAATAAACTCTAATGTGAACGTGGGAAAAAAAAAAACCCAGCACAGCTTCAAATACCTCCTTGTGCCAGAAGGGAAGAGATAGCCGTGATTAGACCAGCAAACCAGGATCGTCATTTCCAGGTACTCTGGCAAATTTTAATCACGCAAGTCAGACATAAAAGAGACGGTGTTTAAAGCGGGATTTTAGGCCCAGAGAGGGGCTGGAGCCAGCTGGGGCTGGTGTGGGGAAATGCTGCTTAGCCTGGTTCCCCATCTCCAAAYGGCAGCGCTTTGGGTAGGAAACAAGATAGCTGAAGTGTGGGGCTGTTCCCCCCTCGCAGGACTCAGTGACTCCCCTCCGTCCCGCCCTGTTTCGCAGGAGGGTGACCCCGAAGCCTCTGACACCCCAGACCCGCTCCCGGTCGGGGCTGGAGGTTAGAGCTCGTGCGGCTCTCAGCAGCAGAGGCTGACCCGAGGTCGGGATGAGAGACATCCTTAGGCTTTAGGGAAGACGTGTTCGAAGGCATTTGATGAAATTAAAATATCYAGGGAGGTAATTAGTCCAAATTATCAGGACCGTTGCATAGTGAAATGTTGGGAAAGTACATAGATACTACAGAATCCTTAAAAAATTAGCAAGAATGGTACAAAGCATGAAGCACCAGGATAAGTAAATGTCTGAGTCCTTTCTCCCCGGTCCAGATGGTCTCCACACTTCCTTGCTCGCTTGGCTCCAAGCACCCCCAAGTCAGCAGGCACCCCGGGGTGCTGGCGCTGGAGCACTGGATCACCGTGGCAGGGAGAGGCCGTGCCCCCCCGGCACCTCCTCCAGGCTCCGGCCGGCCGATCCGCCAAAAGCCTCCCTGCCCACGGGTACGACCGGCCAGCCCGAGGGGCGCGGTGCAGGAGAGCTGGTACGTGATGCACGTTTTTAAAATGGCCTCTAAATAAATGTGTGTCTTAAAAAAAAGAACTCTAAAAACATATCTATCTGATAATCATTAAATTGGCTCCCAAGGAGCCGTTATGTTCTATGTGGTAGAAAATATGAATTTTAAAATAGATCCTAAATACTGCTTTTATACGATAGAGCGTTACAGCTCACAAAGAGCCGTCACAGTCTAGCGGGTGGATAATACACATCTTAAAAAATTGTCTCAATTCTCGCACACTTACAGAAGTGATAAATCTCGAAGCTCGGGAAGCTGCAGGGAGGCAGCCCCTGTTCCCGAGCTGGCAGTGGGGCAGGAGGCCAGCCCCGGCACCCCAAGCATCCCGCGGGACAGTGCGATGCTCCCGTGGGGCTCCCGTGCCCAGTCCCACAGCCGCAGAGGCAGCACGGTGTGAATCGGGGCTGAAGGCTTCCTGCGGTGCCGGCAGAGCGCCAAAAATCATGTCCTGGTACCTGCAAACCCATGCAAAGGTGTTGTTGAGCTGCACAGGGACTTGTATTCCTGCATGTACATATGCAGATTTTTAATTTACCTGGGTATTTTCCATATTAATTTGAATAACACTATACAATTCATGGGCCAATATTGGAAGACCGTGCTTAAAAGGTCGTCCTTACCCCAGCAAGTTGTCACTTCTGCTTGTGAACTTTCTGCCGAGGCAAATTTGCATGAGAGATAAATGGCATTTTATTGAGCTCCACTTTTTTATTGTTTTGAGTACAATAAAGGTTCAGAACAGCCCAGGGAGGAGGAACCCATATTACTGGGGCTGCCCCATGCCTGCACTCCCAGCACCCTGGGCCAAGTTCAGCTCTGCTAAGCGCTGTTGCCTCGTTTCCTGCATTTAGAAGAAAACAAAATGCAACGGACAAAGTTTTTATTCAGCTTTTATTCAACTCTGATCTCTGCATGACAGGGGAATGGAGCTATTCTATCGCTCCTGTTTAATATAACGGGAACCCAGAATAATTGTTCCTGGATTCTTCAGGCCGGATTCAGCTCCCATTAAAGTCAATAATTAGATTTTCATCATCAGTAATTGGAACTGCTGCCCAGCCAGCTGAGCTGCTGTCCTCTGTAAGCTGTGCACATGGCTGGGATGGTCTGGGCTATCTCAGCTGCTGCAGGAACAACCAGCACCGTGATTTTTTTTAAACATGCTCTGACTCTTACAGGCAAAATCCAAAAATATTAGGGAGATACTTTTCTTCCTAGTGTGGTATGAGCCCATCAGAGGGCATCTCTACCTGCCCCAAAGGTGACACCGCTCTCCCGAGCCAGCAGCAGGACATGGGACCATGCTGGACCGACCAGGTGTGGCCCAGGCAATCAGTTTTAAATCGGGKGATGGTCTTGCCAGCTGCCCACCGGCCAGCCGTGCCTGCTCCCCACTGCGTGCTCCCGGAGCAGGTTCCCGCACTCCCGGCTGCAGGCAGGGCTGCCGGTACCTGCCGTGGGGCCAGGGAGAAGCTGGGTGGGTGCCACCTTGCGCGGTGGCCAAGGTCAGGCTTGGTGCTGCCGCAGGTCCTTGTCCTGAAGGGTGGGAGGTGCCAGCGGGTCATGCCTATGGCCCATCCTCGCAGGGAGGCGAGGAGGACTGGAGCTCATTTAGCTGGAAATTTCAATCAAATTAGTGACCTGGAGCTAGTTTTTGGTTTTACTAATGCAATTAGAGAATCTAATTGTATTAATCACAATCATATTATATTGCCAATAATTAAATTCCCTTTGACACAATTGTTTACACTTCCATTGCTTATTAATTAGTCTAACATGGTTAGTCACTTATGTAATGGGGAAATGACTCCCCGATAGCCCCTTGGAGTCACTGGGCAGGAGCTGCTCGGGACGTGCAGCCCCTCCTGCAGCTGGTCCTGCTGCGGGGCAGGGGCAGGGGCTGGGGCTGGGGCTGGGGCAGGGGCAGGGGCAGGGGCTGGGGCTGGGGCAGGGGCAGGGGCAGGGGCTGGGGCTGGGGCAGGGGCTGGGGCAGGGGCAGGGGCAGGGGCTGGGGCTGGGGCTGGGGCTGGGGCAGGGGCAGGGCTGAGCCGGGGGATTTCCACACTTGGGTCCCCACTCGTACAAATGCACACGCGTGAGGGAGTCCAGGGGCTCAGAGGCCGCCTCTGGAGATCGGGTCCAGACCTGCCTGGCCCTTCCACTTGCCGTGATAACGAGGTGATAACAGGCAAGGCAGGACCAGCTACCGACGCCTTTCCTGACAGATGTTTGTCCTTCCTGTCCTGAAAAGCCTCATTATCCTTAACACAAAGCCGAATCTCCCTTGCTTTCATGCCGTCCTCACCTCCTGCCTGCAGGAGCCAGAAGTGCATGACTTTCTTCTTCAGCCGCCTTTTACATTTCCAAAGCCCATCCTCTCCTCTCCCCTCAGACTTTTCTTTTGACCAAACAAAAGCAGCGTCCTCTGTCTTTCCTTTCACCCCCTCATTCCAGTAGCTCTTTAGGCTATTTCACGTGGCTCTGCTGAATTCCTCTGCACCAAAGAATTTGTAAGTAAAGATACAAATACAAATGGGGAGGAAACTCTTCTGAATCTGATGCCAATCAACAGAGGAAAGGGTTGGGAATGCAAAGGCAGCAGGCTGTCTGGGAATGGCCATGAAAAATAAAATTCATAATCCCTTGAAGGAAAAAAGGAAGAAAAGCAAAGTGAAAAGAGTGGACTTTTAAGAAAGAATAAATTCAGAGAATGCATAGGTATAGTATCCTTGGAAACAAAACTGATAGAAATACCAAAAGAAAAGAAGCCAGTTTCTTAAATAAATGATTTTAATACACACAAACAAGCCATCTCAAAATACAGGAATCACAAGATTCTTAGTGACTTCAAGTGCACAAAGGAAGCGTCCAAAAAAGCAGAGATCAGACTGAGCTGCTGGGGTAGGGATGAAAGCACAGCCCAGGTACACACGAACGCCGAGCGGCTGAGGCAGGGGATGAAGCACAGCTCGGGCGGTGGTGAGGGACGAGCATAGGGCTGAACATCACCGTCACCGGGAGAAAGACCAGCAAAAAGGTTCCTTCCCCATTCAACAGAGATGGGAATCTGCAACAGGTGAAACTGCTCAGCTTAACTACAATGCCTACAAAAACACTGTGAGGAAAAAAAAAAGTAGCAGTGAGGAGATCAGAGGGAGATGGACGATGGTGGGCAGGGCAGGTCAGGTCAGGTCAGGTCAGGTCAGGAGCCAGAGCTGCCCTTGCTTTTGGACAGCAGTGTCGGACCGGCAGCATCGCTTTATGGTCAGCCAGGCTGCCCTCTCCTCCCAGTGCCTCTAGCTGGTGAGTTCAGCGTTTAAGGCAAGGGTTTTGTTGTTACTGCCTCTAAATGCAGGACTTTGTGCTTTCTGCTATATGATTTCATCTTATTTCTGTTACTTAGGTCAAAGAGGTCATCCAGTGCTTCCTATATGCTGAGCACCTCCACGAGATCTGAACTGAGATGTCTCCATCTCCTTTTTCCTTAGAGCTCAAGTTTTTTTTTTTTTCAGAGTTCTCATCCTTTTCATGGCTTCTTTGCCTTGATCGGAGATATTTATGATGGTTCTCTGAAGAAGGTGGGATACGAGGGGCAGCTCCAGCCAGTCCCTGACCCTGCGCTCCTGGCCCGCGGCAAGGGCTGCAGAGGGGTTGGTACAGGCAGCAGGCAGAGCCAGGCAGCTGCCTGCGAGGCGAGGGCCATCCCGGGACAAGTGCCAGTGGTCCGAGCACAGGGGCACCGTCCCGGGGCGCAGAAAGTGGCAGCTGGAGGGGGGCCTCGCTTGGGAATTTGGAGGGGGGAGAGGATTTCCCAGCACAAGTCGATGGCTGGGTGAGGGGTGTTTAGCACAGTGGTTGCAGCACAGTTAATTGCTAATTGGATATAACGTTCCCTGTGATAAGCCCTGTCAAGTTGTATCACCACTGCTGAAGTGAATTCATCACTTCTGCGTTGCTCACGGAGTTGCTATTATTGTAATTATAATTACGTATTTCATATTCTCCTTCAGAATACCTCACAGCTGCTAGCTAATTAGCTCTCGCATGCCCCTGCTCCTCCGCTTGGGCCACGCTCCCCTTGTCCTCCCCAGCCAGCCCCCTGCTTCCCAGTTTAGGGGTGGGGAAGCTCACTGGGGTGCAGACACGATGGGAGGGGATTAATTGGAGCCGTCCGAGGACCGGCCTTAATTGTTCCCCGTCCCGGGACCCAGCCTTTCCAAACAGCAGCAAAACAGTTTGAGTGTTCGCCCCACACTAAAGGCTTGGGGCAGCGGGCAGTCGGTAAACAGCAAATAATTTCTCAGTGGCACCCCTGCTCGCTCACTCCTGTGCACTAAACGTTTGATGTCCCTGTGTGCAAAATGCTGTCGACAGCTCGCGCCCACTGCGCGGGCACAGCGTGGTCTCACCCTGCCCTGCGCTCCCCAGGTCTGCCCGGCTCCGGCTGCCTTGGATCCCACTTGTGATTAGAAATTGCAATTCCAGACTGGGAACTTCTAATAACGGTGCACAGAGGAATGCCTGCAAAGCTAAATTGCTTAATTTGCATTGTCTTGGAATATTTTTGCATATCATAAAGATCTGTATTTTTGCTTTGCCCTTTTCCCCCTTCCTCCCCTCCCCATCTTTTTCATTAGGAAATGGAAGTGCAAAGCCCCACAGGTTAGATTAATCACACATTGCACCTGAACAGAGATTTGCCTAATCCTGTGCCAGTGCTGGGTCTCTGGAGGTGGCACTGGCCCTGCGAGCGGGGTCCATGAAAGATGAGGACTTGACTGCTGAGTGCTTCTGCAGCAGTCCCCCACCTTGGCCCACGGGACCTCTGTGTCCTGCTGGTTCAGGGCAGCAGGAGCTGGGTCCTGCTTTGGGGAATTGGGTGTTTTTGCAGGATTTCCTGGCAGGTCAGCTCTGTTTGGAGAGGTGTGCTGCAGCCACTGGGAGCCAGAGAGGGGGAGCAGCCCCTGCCCCGGCTGCTGGCACCGCACCTGGTCCCTTCCCAGGCGGGACTGCCGTGGGGCTGGCGCTGCGTGACCCACACCTCGCTTCCAAGGACCTGCCAGCACTGGGAGCCTGCACCCAAGGACRCACTGGAGATGCCACCTCCCTCCTGCCTGGGCAACCGAGGCAAGGGTGGGCGGCGTGGGATGTCTCTGGGACACATCATTTTTCTAAGAACAGATTCAGCTTTTTCAGACTAAAACAAATGTCTGTTAGTCTGCCTGTGCGTGCTTGCTGCTTAGCCTTCCCGTGCTCCCAGGCTGGAGTTACCAGCAGTAAACGCGGCCAAACCCTGCTTACTATGCATCGGTAATGAGAGTGCAGGGTTGATGGATGCTTGCTGAGCCGTCCTTCCCCGAAACAGAGGCCACAGGGAAAACAGAGCAAAGTAGGAGGAAAATCTGCTGGAATCTAATTGTGGAGGCGGGGGAGATACAAAGGGAGAGGCAAGGATTGATAGCTGTCTGGTCTGCTGCACCTTTGAGGAATCATTAACATCTGATTAATTAGTTAAGATCCGCTTTGCAAATGTAAAGCGCTGTACAAGTGCAAAGTATAAACGGGATGATCCAGAGTAGCTGGCAATGGTACTCGAGGTAATGGGAGATACTTTAGAGGAGAGGCGGGGAAGAGGGAAGGAAGAAATGCCAGTTGAACATGTAGCTGTGAACTAGAGAAGCGCAGCCTGAGCTCCGGGCTGGCAGCGCCAGGGGCTCGACTCGGTCCGAGGGGGCTGTTACCAGCCACAGAGGCTGCGAGGTCCCACGGGCACGGCCGGCGAGGGAGCTCAGCTGTGCTGTGCTGGCTCTCCCTGCTATGCCCTCTTAGTGCTGCTTTACTTAAAAGGCTGCTAATTATCTCCTAGGGTAGTAATGATGCTGCCATTATTCCTGCAAAGTGATCCGGTAAGCAGCTGGTGGGTGCTCTCTGTTTGGACTGAGGTTTGCACCCTCCATGCATCCTCCGATCTCCCTCCTGTAGAATGAACCTGCGGCAGAAGGAGAGACTCCTCCCCTGGCACCTCCAGCCTTGCTGGGCCCGTTTAGCTGAGCCTTCTTTAGGTCTGGGGTTTTTTGTTCCTGTATTAAAACAAACACTCTGAAGCCTCCGTGCATCTGTCAGGGGTGAGCAGTGCCCACCCAGCACCGGTCACGTCACTGCAGGTGCGTGCAGGTTGTCAGCACCATTTTTCCAGCACAGTTCAGGTTCCTGCCTGTCCCTGGCGCTGCAGGCTCGGGGACACCAGTGGGGTGTGGGGGAGCATCCCGGTATCGCTGACCCCGGTATTGCTGTCCCTGGTATCGCAGGGTGAGGCCAGCCCCGGTCGGGGTCCTGGCTGCTGCAGCTGCCTCACATGGGCTGTTTTGCAGGCAGGCAGCATCCCGGCCCCTGCCTGGATCCTGCCCCTGTGGTTCTGCCTCTCCCCATCTGGGAGAGAGAGAGGACGACTGGAAAGCCTTTTGCCAACTCCATAACCAATATCTATCCTATTAAATAGTTAATACACTTAGATGTATTTTAATAAACTCTCTTTAATGGCCATACATTAATTGTCTGATTAATTCTAATAAATCCTTATTTGAGATGCTTAATTTAGAGTGTGACTGATCRTCCTGTCATGGATGGATTATATAATTGTTGTCTGGAATGAGATACTTTGGAAGATACTGGACAAAGGCAGAAATCTGGGAACTTCTCTAGTAATTGAAAATCACATCAGCATGAAGAACACTGCCTGCAGCGAGCAGGGCCGGGGTGCGAGGCAGCGGGAGGCAGCTGCCCTCCCTGCTGCCACGGGATGGGAGAGCCGGGAGGGATGAGCATGTCCCATGGGATGCAGGGAGAGGCTGTGATACCTTGGTCAGCCCCAGGTATCTCCCTTCCTCTGGGTCCCTGTGTCCTTTAGCAGGGGGACCCCAGCCCTGCCTGGACCCCGGTCCCCGTTACCGTCAGCCGTGCGGCGTCCGGGCAGGGGCAGCTCGGGATGGCAGCTGGGACCGAGGGGGGACATCAGCACCCGGGATGCGAGGGGCTGTGTAAGTGTCTGCTAATGGCCCTGGAGGACAGAGGTGCCTCCGTCTGAAGGCTGGCAAAGGCACCCGGCCAGATGGATTTGATACTAATTTACTTAAAACGGGAGGTGATATCATTTAGGAACCGCTGGCTGTGTTATTGAATTTGCTGCTCATTCCCCGAGGAGCAAGGAGAGAAGCAAAGGTTACCCGGTGTTTACACTTGGTGACATTTCTATGAATAGCTGTTAAAGACCAATTTTCTCTCTTGCTAGTGGTTGCAGAAATGCCAGCTGAGCTGTGCGAGGCAGATGCACCCGGGCCCCCGGCTGCCCTGGGACCGGCTGGGGTCAGGGAGGTCGCCAGGGACCCCAGACTTGTGCCTGAGCGGGTCCCCGGGCCACCACCGTGGCCGGTGCCGGATGCCGCAGAGCATCGTGGCACCCATCACGGATACAGCGGGTGCAGGTGCTGGTAGCAAGGCCGCTGCTGCAGGAAAACCCCTCTGGCTAAACCTGCCCCCCGGCCGTGCGGGGCTGGGGGCTGCGGTGGCCTGGGGGGCTGCGGCAGCACCGGGACCCCGGCCCCGCTCCCTCCCCAGGGCTGCAGCCATGCCCTGCCCGGCGCCGGGGGAAGGAGGCTTGAAACTGCGGCTGGCCCGAGACAGGACTGAGATCAAAATCTCGCTTTTCAGTAAATATAAATCCCTCGCGGTTCAGCTTGTGGAGATGTTTCACTTCAGCCATTTCAAAACATGAGGGTTCAGTGCTGTCCTCTGTTTACATACTTCTACTATAAATTAAGCAAATATCAATACAGACTATGTCAAACAAAATCTGAAATGCTTTGTTAAATGTCAAAACACGAGTGCTTTGACACCGAAGTGTTGATGTTTCACTGTTTGCAAGGCTCTTTTTTTGGGAAAAACGAAAAACTCGAAGCTAACCCCTTCCCAGGAGCGTCGGGGCCAAACTCCCTCTGAGAAGCTCAGCAAGAAATTCCCAATTCTCTTTGCTTTTGCGGCTGTTGCTCCCACATTTCAGTCCCAGGGTTTCACCCCCCTTCCAGGCGCCCCAGACCCCGTGCCCGGGGCAGCCCCTGCCCCGTCCCAGCGGGGCCAGCACCCTCCCCTCCCGGCCTTTCGGGTTTGCCCAAAGCTGCACACGCAGGCTCAGGATTAATGAAGCATTCTGCAGACCGGGGAGGGAGGAGGGAAACCCAATGCACGCGCTCTTCCTTTTTTTTCCTTCCTACAAATTCTGGATTTCATTTAGTGCAAGCTCCGGCTTTTCAGTTTATCACGGCCAAAGTGAATTTGTAATCATACAATTATCCTCCTGCTAAATTAATATATTAAAATGTTCAAACAATTGTTCCAGTAATTAAACAGACAGATAYTAGAGAAAATGAAGGCACTTTAGTCCTGCTCTCTGGAATGTGCTGACCTTTCCCCTTTCTTAGCTGCTACTCAGACAGTGTAGAAATGACTGGATAATTGGATGGTTCATGTTCTTCTGAAATCACCGAAGCAAAAGAAAGACGGAATCGCCCCAAAGTTTGTACTGCACCATGCTGTGTGATTTTGTTAATTAGATGGCTTTTTTTTCTCTCCACCTACTGTTAAAATTTAGAAATTATCGTCTACAAAAATTGTCAAGGTCACCCCTTAACCTTGGCGGGGCTCACGAGGGTGCGTCCCCTCTTAATTACAGCCTGCGCCGTGCCRGGACACCGACCCACCATGGCCGTGTGCGAGCTGGGGGGGTGGCCGGCGCTGGACCATGGCACAGCCGGTGGCACTGCGCGCTGCCTGGCCACGAGCCTCCGGGCACTGCTGCCCGGCGGGATGTCCCTTCGCCAAACCGCCTGCGTGGCATCGGCGCGGTGCCTGTGAGCGTGACAGCCACGGGAACAGAGCGGGGAGCTCGCGCCGGGAGATTTGCAGCGGGGGAGAGCACTGCCGATTTCTTGCAGCGTCACACAGGCGGCCGTGGAGCTCAGGCCAAACAACCTTGCTCTGAGCAACGGCAGATCTCTCAGCAAGACATCTGCTCTTGATTTGAGAACTTCAAGGGATGGGGAATCCAGCACGTTCCTAGCTACAACATCTCTAGCTGAGCTAAACATCCCCTTGGTTTAAAACACATCCCGTCTGAATTTCCCAGCTTCAGCTCCCACCGGCACATGTTGTGCCCTTCTCTGCGGGGTGAAAGAGCCGCCGCGACCGGCAGGCTCGGCCCCATCCAGGGTCCCTGGCGAACGGAGCGTCCCCAGCCCCAGCGGCCGGCGGCCGGGCGGTGCCGCTGTCCTGGCCGGCTCGTCCCCCCGTCCTGCGGCTGGGGCTAGCTGTGCTCGTGGGGCCGGCGGGACTTGGTGGCAGTGCTTCCCGCGGAGACAGCTGCCACAAACCACGGAGAGGTGCAGGAGGAGCCCTGCCGGGACCTGGTGCCATTGAGCCACACCGGGATGCCCTGAGCCAGGTCAGGGAGCTGCTCAGGGGCATTCGGACACGAGAAGGGGGAAGGCGCCGTCCTGGGGTGCAGGGCTGGAGGGAGGGTCCCGTGTCACCCCTTCCCTGCAGTGCCCACCCCAGTGACAGYGCTGGGCTGGACCTCACCCCATGCGGGCACTGCTGCCCGCCATGCTCCCTGCTTCCCGTGCCGTGGGCAGGAGCTCTGCTGGCACCAAACCAGCTCCGGGAGCCCACCGGGACCCTCAGCCGGAGAGAGGGAGCAGCTGTGGCAGGACAGGGGTGCTGGGGGTGGCTGGGGGACAGTGGTTGCTGCCCTGTCCCACCCTGGGCTTGCACAGCCCCACGCCCACCCCGGAGCGAAGGAGCCGACCCAGAGGCTGTGCCCACGCTCCTGGGTGCTGCAGAGCCGCAAGTGCGTGTGTCGGAGCCCAGCAACGTTATCAATATTCAGCAAACAGAGCAGGTGCTGGAAACGCCGGGCTCTTCTGGAGGAGCTTGCACGTCAGGACGGTCAAGTGGCTGCTTTGGTTTCCATTTATCAGCTCTTATTTTCAGGGCCTTACAGTTYAGACAAACTAGTATTAGCCGGGTTCATGGGGAGAGTATGCAATGCAGCATTCAGGAAATCAGTCATCTCTCACCACTGTCAGAGACCAGCTTACAGACAGGCATAAATAAAACTTCTGTTGTCTTGCACCATCACAACACACCAAAGCCGAGGAAAAAAAATGCAACAGATAATTTATTCAGCAAATGTTATCCTTTCATTAGCTGCTCACAAGCCAGTGCAGACACTCGCCACTGATGGCATCCCTAAATAACACCCGATTCCTCCTCTGAATCGGCTCTGAGAAGAGCACGTTCACTGCCCGGAGCCCGCGCTGTGCTGGCCGCTGCATCCCCGCAGAGAAATGCAGGGTACGACCGCACGCTCACAGTGCTGGGCTCCAGTGGTCCTGTAAAAAYGCTGCCTGAGGAGCCAAGCCAGCCCCCTGCAGCTGCAGAGCCAGGGCAGGGGCTGCCCTGCCTTGCTGCTGCCTCAATTATCTGTAAACTCATTTGGGCTTATTTCTATTCTCTGAACAGACGACTTGTATAACTCACGAATGCAGCAGGAACTGTGAAATGCTGATTGCAAATGCGTGTTCCTGACTTTCCAATTGAATATTACCTCAAATGCATCTTCAGTAAATATTTGCCCTCATTTGTATTTTCCTTGTGTGTTTGCATCAGAGAAGCACAAGACGCGTCGCTCTCTGCACACAGGGACGTGGCTGCCGGCTGCCCGTGGGGAGCGAGGGGCTCGGGGTGACCCTGCGGGAGGGTGGGGAGCGCTGTGGCACCGGCACCGCAGCTCTGTGGCACGGCCCTGCCCAGCGTGACAGCAGAAACGCGGGCTCAGCCCCGCAGCCCTAGCGTCCGCCCAGCCCTGGAGCCCTGAAGGGTTTTGTGCGAAGGCAGCTCACGGAGACGCCGCTTGGCTCGGCGCTGGCGTGGCGGGTGGAGAGCCAGCACCAGCCCTGTCCCCCCGGCAGAGATGTCTCAGCCACATGGACATCCACCCTTTGAAGGTGGCAGCATCCCAGCCGAGAGGGGCCGGCACATTCCAGTGACGGGGTGGAAGATCCCATTTCTGTGGTGGAAAAACCTCCTTCAGCCGGGTCGGATGGGAGCGACGGCGTGAGCTGGGCTGCAGGTGAATCCTGACTGGGGACGAGACTGTCGCCCCTGAAGGATGCTCCTGCAGCTGGAGAAGGACCTTGCTGCCTCACGTCCAGGCACAGGGCTCTGGAGAACATCTGCTGCCTTGTGAGACCCCCCTGCCCCCCGGCCCCCCCGGCTGCCCCCACTGCCTGCGCTGCAGCAGAGCCATTGCAAAGCCCCAGCCACCCCCTGCTCACCCTCGCGGCAGGGTCCCGGGCACGTCCCAGGGGTGCCCAGTGCAGGAGAACGGGACCTCAGAGCTGGCTTTGAACTGTCATGGGAATGCAGAGAAACAAATAAATAATTCTAAGAGAAATGTTGACTTCTGGGGGGGGCACTGAGCAGGTGGGAGAGAAAACAGACTATGGATGCCTTCTCATCTGCTTCTATAATGAGCACGCGCGCGCGCGYGCACACACACTCTCTCTATCTATTTATCTATCTATCTATCTATCTATCCATCTATCCATCTATCTATCTACCTATCTAATTATCCATCTGTCTGTCTACCTATCTACCTCTATATCTATTTTTTCAGAATACTTACTTATTTTTTATCACCTTTCTATTTTCTTCTACTGTATTTTGACTGGCCCTATAAAGTTTAGAGGGAGTTGTGACCTTTTCCAATGTGCTACAATTAATTTTTACTTCAGACTTATAATGAACTACTATTATCCATCACATGCAGATCACTGCCTTATACTAATAACTCATGCCTCACTGTATCACCAGCTGCACTAAAGGTTAGACAACCCGTCCCCTTCAGAGCATTCAGACAKGCTTGCTATATTTTTTTAAGTGCAGGCAGCTTATTAGCCATAACCGTGTGTGGAATAGGAGCAGAAAGGGTCCACTTGGAGCAGCTAGCTGGAGCATGTCACGCCGTAAAGCTGTGCCCGGGAGTAATATACTTTTAGTGTATTTTTAATTGTGCTGCTTTTTTTCAAAAGATAACTGCTAAGATGAGACGAGTCGCTGTCCCAGGGAGATCATAGTGACAACAAACAGAGCTGTGACAAACTCCACGGGCAGTGCAGACCCCGCTGCCATGGGGCAGGACCCCACCTTGCAGCTGGGGGCTGGGGCTGGTGCCCCCCGGGCTTTGCCCTCTGCTCACCTTCCCCTCCCTCCCCGTGGCAGGCATCCACCTGTGGATACCCACCCTGCGAAATCCCCCTCCACCTCCACCATGCTCGGCTCCGGCTCCTCGTGCCCCTCTGCCATGTCTCCTGTCTGGGGGCTGCGCTGGCCAAGACGGATGCTGCCCATCGCAGATGCTGCCCACCGCAGATGCTGCCCACCATGGACGCTGCCCACCATTGATGCTGCCCACCGTGGATGCTGCCCGCCGTGGATGCTGCCCGCCGCGGATGCTGCCCACCGTGGATGCTGCCTGCCGCGGATGCTGCCCACTGTGGATGCTGCCCACTGTGGATGCTGCCTGCCGTGGATGCTGCCTGCCATGGATTCTGCCTGCTGTGGTGCCGGGGGCCCAGTTTCCTTAGCAGTTGCGATGGTGGGGAAGCTCTGCGGGATCCTTCTCTCACCTGGGAGGATTTCTCCTGCTTCATGCAGCGTGGTGAACAGACTGAGACGCGAAGTCTCCAGTTCAAATGCAATGTGACACAACCTAATGGAGTAAATACAGGTACAACAGGCACTTAAGGTGCTCATAAACTATGTATTGTTTCTTTTTGGATTGCACTGATGTTATTGCAGACACTGTATGAAGTCTGAAATAGGATCGCAGCAACTTCACTGCTCCCTTTCCCAGCTCCTTTTACTGAGGGGAAATTACTTGGCTGACATGCTGCCTCCCCATCTTTTAAATGTATTTATTGTTCTATAACATTTCATACACTTCATATGCGTTCAGGAGAGCAATTCAATATACCTGCCAGAAATGAGAGACGCATCAAGCACGCAGAAGCAAGGGAAGATAGTCGAAGCCCAGTGAAGCTGCAGTGCTTGGTGACACGGCGGCAAGGCTGGGCACGGACCGGAGGTCACAGCAGGGACCGGGCACCCTGGCTTTGTGGGCTCAAACCTTACTCCCGGACTGGACTGCTCCATCGCCTGCCCCCCCAGCTGCCCTCACCCCTGCTGCTTCTGGCAGAGCTTGGGCACAGCYTGCTCAGGGGGTCGGGCTCTCCCCTCCACACATCCCCTTGGCCCCTTGGCATTCACAGCCTCGTGCACGGAGCTCGGGAGGGTTCACAGCACCACAGCGGCTGCGGTCGGAGGGGGACACGTGGTTCCTGAACGTGGCGGGACGGTGGGAGGCAGGAGAGCCTGACGGTGTTATTAGTGATATTAGTTACTAGTTAATAGTCCCTTTTTGCTCTGCAAGGTGCAGGACCCAGCACTCAGCCCCCATTAAGATTCGGTGACAAGTACAGAAACAGTTTAAAGTATTGAAATAGAAATTGCTGGCGTAACAGGAGATTTAATGTTAAAATGTTTCAATAAAATAAACCCTTAAAAGCTCCCATTGCTTCACAATTGCCCTGCAGATCCTTGTTAACTTTCTATATATAATACCAAGGAGCCTCATGTCCAGCAGCCGGAGTGCCAGGGACACTAATGAGAATATCAGGGATAAGAGGGACCCACATGGCTGCACGCACCGAGCACTGCTGCTGCCAGCTAAAGCTCGTGGCTCTTAGCAGCTCACAGGGCACGGTGGCACTGCTCTTCAGTCCCTGTGGGTGGGAATGGAGGGAACCAGCACAGCAAACCCTTCTCTCCATGCCCCGTCCCTGTAGCTGTTTGCCAGCACCACCCTCCCAAGCACTGCATCTCCCAGGGACGGGGCAGTGGTGATGCTTTCGGGGCAGAGCCTGGGGTGTTCTTGTGGCCTAACCAGAGCAGAAGGATGCCCCAGCATGTCTGCGAGCTGAATCGGCCCTTCTCTGGCATGGGCATGGCTGCCGGGACATGCGGTGTTTGGGAAGGATCCGAAGGCAGCAGTCAGGGCAGCCAGAGTCGGTTCAGCAAAGCCTCCTGTTCTCCCTAGTCATTAGCATGCGAATGGGTTCGTTTTGTGCTGCCTCCCATTCCTGTTGCCATCCTTGGCACCAGAGCCGAGAATGAGAGTTTTGATTACTCATCTAATCTGCAAAGGCAGCAGTCAATGGCACAACTTGGCGTCACCCCTCTGCTCCCATCGTCCCACGGCCGGGTGGCTCCTTGGCACAAGACCCTCGCCAGAGGGGACGCTGGCTGCCAGCCCTGTGCCGTGCCAGACCCACATCCCGGTAAAGATGTGGCACATCCCGGTAAGAACGTGTCCCATCCCGCCTCTCCTGCAGCCCCCGTGTCCCAGGAAGCCTGGTAGTGCCTGCCCATGGGTTACTCACGCCGGGTCTGGGGTGGGAGTGCCGTGGCAAAGGGCACATCACAGGGATGCCCCGGCACGGCCCCAGTGGGAGCATCACCAGGGCAGGACTGGCCAGGCTGGGCTGGGCTGGGCTGCCCTGCAAGCCCCGGGGAGCTTGTGCTCGCCCCAGGCGATGCGTGTGCATGTGTGCGCGTGTGTGTGTGTTTGTGCATTTTTTGGCACAAAGTACACGCCGTGCACTTCTGTGAGGCTTAAAGTAGACCTTGCCTTTAAACACTCTAAAGCGCACTGTTTAATTTGAATGAAATACACTAAATAGCATGGTGTCAGGTGTAATTACATGTTACCAGCAGTGTGCCAGAAGTAAGTTGCTAACACATTGGCATGGTTACTGTACACTTGGGTGAATTTCAAATACAGTTTTGTTAGTATTGGATCTAAGGGAAAGAAGCCAAGTCTGACTATTGAGGAAAACAAGTGGAAGTGCTGTAGACTCATTATTCATCTCTGCTCCTGTAGCTCTTGGATCGAATAACACGCTCCTCTTCCATTGTAACRGAGCCTGCTATCTCACCGGCTGCCTTCCCTCTCCCGCACCCCGGTGCCTTGCCGCGGGGCTGCGGGCACGGCGGGAGCAGCCGGCAGCAAACCGCCAGCGAGGAGCCCGGGCCACCCCAGCTCGGCAGCACTTTGCTCTGCAGCGAGCAGGGAGACACTGTCCCTGGGCTGACCGTCCCTGCCCTGACTTTGCTTCCTCCCTCCTGCACTGCTACTTCGGTTCTCCCCTCACGCAGAAAACAGGCTGCAGGTGGGTAGGGGCCCATCATGCCGGGCACCGACTGTAATCCTCGGGAGGGACCTGCTTGGGTGCAATCTCTTGGTGCTCAGAGCCTGGGTCTCTGGCACTTTTGCAAGGTCAAGCCATGACTCGGTGACTGGCAGAGACGGGAGCAGAGCCAGGAGCCCCCCCCTCGCCGTGAGCATCCTCCCGTGAGCATCCTCTGGCGAGCCCTGCGCTGCTGGCTCCTGGTTCCCCTTCCCTGGGAAGCACCAGTGGGCAACAGCCTGTTTAGAGCTGCTGTCGGGGATGGAGGGGCTCTGCTTTGCCCGTCCATGGAGCCGCTCCCGGCACGGGGCTGCAGCCGGCCCTGGCTTCAACAGGTGCCGCGGTGCTCTCAGCTCCCAGCCGCCGCTCACCGCGCAGACGAAGCTGCCATCTGGCTGGTTACGGGACTCACATTGAAATGGAGCTATGGCTCCCTAAGTAAAATATTGATGAAGAAGGCCTGAAGCTAGGAATGAAGTAGCCTGACTGTATTTCCTTCCCATTTTTAATAGCTCACCGCTTCATGCCAAGAAGACTGAAGTGTGTTATTTGGTTCTGGATGAAAATGATTTCAATCAGGTAGTGAGCCTGTCATTTGCATCTTGAATAAATAGGTTCTAACAAGAAGAGATCTGTTTAATGGAGAGATTTGGGGAATTCAGACTGAATCCTGCCTGACTTAAGGTCCTGAGACAATAATTGGGATGAGCAGACTAAAGCCGAGAGCTCTTCATGGGACTAGACAGCGTATGAGGGTTTAAGTAGAAATTGAACCGTACAACTCTGTCAGTGCATCTGGAATTGGAAATGGGATGTTTATAGGCCTGGGAATTGGCGCTCCCTGCACAAATTGTATATTGTGTATAATAAGCTGGCCTGACTTGTAATGAGCGTGGCTGGAAATTAAGAGACATCATTACACTTTGAGCAGCAAATTGCAGGCTTCCCCGTTACGGCAGAGGCATTGGCTCGGCTCCTGCCACCGGGTTAGCGGCGCCCACAGCCGTGTCACTCGCACCGCTGGTAAAAGGCAGAGCCAGGCGGGACCCTGAMGGGAAGGCAGCACTTGCGGGGGCTCCACACTGCCTCGGGAGCACGTCCCCCGTCTGGGGATGGGGACCCTCCTGGCAGCAGCTCCCGCRCTTCCCAGGGAGCCCCTGCTCTCCTGGGGCTGGCACTGGCAACCCCTGTGCCACCCCTGGACTGTGCTGCTCCTCCTCCTCCCTCGTGGCTGTGGCCAAGGAGCTCGAGGCAGAGTGGGAGCAAAAAGGAGAAACAGGCATAGCTGGAAATGGAGCCCTTCGGCTCCCGGGTGAAACTCAGGAGCCAAGGACGTGCACTTCAGAAGAGTGGGAGCTCCCGTGGGAGCTCCCAGTGTCGGTGATTTGGTGGGTGGTGTGTCCCGGAGCTGAGCGAGGCAATGCCGCGCTGAGCCGTGCCGGCGGTGAGCCGGGTCTGCTGGGAGCGGAGCCGCGTTACAGGAGCACAGCTCCCACAAGGCACCGTGGCAGCAAAGGCCTTGCAAAATACTTCCATTTTTGGCTATAATATTTTGGCTTGGGAGAACTGTGCTTTTCAATTAAAAGTGAAGATTTTTAGGAGAAAACTGATGTTATTTGTAAATAAAAGAGTAAAAAACCTCTGTTAGAAACCAGTAGGTGCAATATTTTTCAGCGGCTCCGAAACAAACCAAGTTCCTGCTCAAATTGTTGCAGGTTGATGAGGCAGGATGGGCATAAGTAGAAAGAGTCACAAGACTTTATTTTTTAAGCCTGTTTTAAAGTGCTGTGAGCTGATGAGGAACCCATCGGAGCCAGAGCCTCCCCAGCTGAGCAGGGCTGGGTGCTGCCCTGGCTGAGCAGGGCTGGGTGCTGCCGCAGCTCCCAAGTGCTGCCATTCTCCACAGCTGACTGCGGCGGTGCGGAGAACAGCTCCAGAGATGTTACGCTCACCCTGTCAATGTGTACTTGGGGAGTCCTTAATCCACGGGTCGCTGACGTGATAAACAATAATGTCTCTTTTGGAGCTGTTACGACTTATCATGTTAATGGGCACTTAGGGAGTCTTTAATTGGTGATTTGTGCATGCACTGTCACAAAATTTTAAAACACATTTACCATCATTTCTGGGGTGTTTTAGAAGCACCAGTTCACTACACTGAGAGATGAACAAGCAAACCCACCTAAAGTCACCCGCCCCACCTGTCCGCCTGCTGCTTCAGGCTCCATCTCACTGGGAAAGGGCTGTTGCTGCCTTTATAAAACCTATGAAGAACCAGGCCAAGAAGGTAGCGGCACCAAGAGGTTCCTCTTGGCAAGCTGCTCTGTGCCGGCGGCGAGCCCAGCGGGTCCCGGGCGAAGGCTCGCTCGCCGGCTGCGGTTTGCCTCTCCGGCAGCAAATGAGTCCTGCTGGGGATTCACCAGCACAGGCACAGCCGGGTGTCGGGAACACAGATTAAAAAGTAATAATGCCGAGAGCTCTACAAACATCCACCCCAAAGACCTGTCGTCTTCTGTCTAATATTTGGTTTTGAATAGCAGAATAAAGAAATCTTCCTTACTATCAGGCTGAAACTATTTCTGCTCTGCCCCACCCAGGTGCAAAACGCATGGCTGAATTACTGAGTTATTGGTCTAGCACTGGGGTAACTGGGTGAACTGGGCAGCCTGCAACAGAAAGGAGGTCAGAACTGCGGGTTCACCTTCCAGAGCAGGTTGCCCTCATGGAGAT
The DNA here is from genome assembly GCA_035582835.1 of Phoebastria nigripes. Taxonomy (NCBI): domain Eukaryota; kingdom Metazoa; phylum Chordata; class Aves; order Procellariiformes; family Diomedeidae; genus Phoebastria; species Phoebastria nigripes. The sequence goes on along the minus strand of JAYKAV010000100.1, from coordinate 1,343,691 downwards.
GTTCACCCTGCAGACACCAGACCCCGCTCCGAGGTCCTCCGGAGGGGGTCTGTCTGTGCACCCCGGGCACAGGCTGCGGGGACACCCGCCAGCATGATGCCCAGGGACCGCAGGGTGCTCCCGAGCTCCTCCCGGGGGCGGTGAGCACCGGCGCCAGGAGAAGCCATAATTAACGGCACCTGCCCTCGCTGTCAAGTTCTTCTTCATTAGGAATAAAGCATGTGTCAATGCATAATTAAAATTCTGCATATTTTTAAAACGGTGCTTTCTAAACAGAGCTCCAGTCATCTGCAGTGATTATTCCAATCAGCCCGGTGCACTCGCTGTCTTCAGGTGAGTTCATCTCTCGCTCTTCCCATCTCTATTTTTTCCCTAACTCTCCTCCCAACCTTGCTGGTTACAGGAGTGGATTGAGCCAGAGGACTTTAACTGATGAAGTTACCATAGCAATGCTATTCGTCACTGCTTTGCCATTTCCAGCTCTGCCTACAGCAGATCATATTCTGCTTTCTGTTTATACAAGGACCTGACTGAGAGCAGCCCCAGTGCCGGCCGGCTGCCCGGAGAGCCGCCAGCAGCCAGCGAGCCCAGCGGAGCTGGGACGGGCGATGCCTCCCCCGGGGCACCAGCCACCAGCCCCCCGGGAGCGCGTCCCGGCACTCTCCAACCCTGCTCCCCGGAGGGCTTGGGAAAGGGCAGGCACCGCGTTTCATAAACCCTGCAAGGGAAAGCAAAATCCAGAACAAAAGAATAATGCTGGATGCTGCTTAGTACCTGCCATCAAACAGTGGCAGCCCTAAGTTAATTAAGAACCAGAACCCCTGGGGAGAGCTGGCGCTGGAAGATGCAGACAGAAGAAACCCGGCTCCCGGCTCCCTGAAGGAGCGCAGGCACTGGTGGGACTGGCCCCACGTGTCCTCGGTGGATTTGGGAATGGGGTGGTGCAATCCCGCTCACCTGGGAGCGTGCAGGGCTGTGCTCAGGGCAAGAGCCTGGCTGCAGCACATCCTGCGGGGACCGCGTCCCTGCCRTCCCCAGCCAGTGCTCGGGCAGTGCCCCTCCTGCGGACCCTCCGGGGAGCTGGCCCCAGGGGACCTCCCTTCGTCCCCGTCCCTGCGGGCAGGGTGGGGAGGGGGGCCCAGGAGTGCAGACACCTCCCCGAGGTGTCCCTCGCACATGTTGCTGCGTTCGTCGCATGGAGCAAGTGCCCAGCTGCATGAGATGAAAATGAACGCGGGGCTTCCAGGGGACGTTGAGCGTTGGTTATTGTTCTGCCAGTGTGAGCTTGTTCGCATGAGCATCATCTGGCAGCCTGGGAGGGAAAGAGCACGATAGAGTCTGAAAAATTCATTGAAATGTTGGGTTCCAGCCAGAGAGAAAACATCGCTGAATGGCAACATAAAAGGAAATTGTCCCATAACATTCAGAGAGCACTTCAGTATTTGTCCTCTTTATTTCAAAGTGTCGAGGATCTTTGGGAAACACTCTGGAATGGGACTTTTATAGATGGTCTAAATTAAACTTCACTTAATATTATAAGCAATAAATCCTCATTGTCAGGTTTTGTTTAGCGGGTATAAAAATGATTGGTAGGTGCTGTAGCTTTTTCCTGAGACTGGAAGATCAGTGTTTTTACTGTACAGCTTTGTCCTCAGCGTGTGAGAAGGAGAGACCTCCTCCAGCCCTGGGCGCATCCCGGTGCGGCTCTGCAGGCAGCTGCCCGCTGCGTGGGTCGTCTCCCACGCCCYGCTCCTGCAAGAAGACAAGCCGGGAGGCTCCTGCAGTTTTGGGACAGATGCACGTTTTCACGTGATTCCAGGAGCTGGAGCTTTGAGGAAGCCACCAGTTTCTTTGAGGAAGATCACAGGCAACTCAGGGGCTTTGGAGGCTCCGAGGGAGCGCAGGGAGCTCATCGCTGGTATGAGGGGTCTTTAACGCATGGAGCAGCCCTGGCTGCCTCCTGGCCCAGATGCTGTAGGCGGGCACTGGAAGTAGCAGGGAAATTACCTGGACACCACAGACCATATGTRCCCTGGCCTCTTCTTTTAGCCGGTGTGAGGCAAGTAAAACAAAMGAGAGCATTGAAATATGAAATCCTTTTCCTTGCTTGAGCTTTGTGCAAACTGTGGTTTTACTGGAGTTAAGGAAATACATTAGGTCATTTTTTAATTTTTTTTTTTAAACTCTGACGGTATCTCTAGGTTTAGCTGCCTGTCCCTTGAGGTCACCAGTCCAGAAAACCTGAGTCCTTTTGCATTGGGAGTGACGCGGTTCCTGTGGCTGTGCCGCTCGCTGGCGGGCACTGCTGGGCTCACCCAGGGCTGCAGGATAAAGCCCGGGCAGCGCTGCCTGCCTGCGGCTGGCACCCGGACGAGAGGAGGGATCCTCTTTTTTCTGGAGCCTGCACAGCAGCGTCTGCCAGCAGTCTTTAAAATGATAAAAACCAATTTAGTACCGTTTATGATGGAGGAATAAGAGAAATCATATAACAATTACTTACAGGAGATTTACCCCATTCTATATATTTAGGCTGAATGTGGCATTTCCAATGACGTCCCATCTGTGCTCCTGGGCCAAGCCGCTGCATTGGGGATGCAATTTCAGAAGAGATCTTTAGGTGCAAATTGATTTTGCTATGAATATTTATGCAGCGTGTGAGGCTGCGCGTGTGCTAAAGGGGGAAATGTGGGGCTCGGCGTGGGATGCCAGAGGAGCTGCCTGCCCTCCTTTTGCCTGGAATAATAATTGGAATATTTATAATCTTCCCATGGATKAAATGCCTGCAGGGAGGGGGTGTTCCTGGCGCGGCCGGGCTGCTGGAGGCGGCTGGGGTGGGACGCCGGGCGACGGCGGGGCTTGCCCTGCGGCTGATTTGGAATGCACACAGCATCCCTGCACGGTGCATTCCCCGGYAAGAAACCCAGGAAAGACAAGAAAAATGAAGGCAGGCGCAATCTCATTTTCTGAGGGCTGCAAGTCAGCCAGGAAATGGCTATTATTCCATCGACACTGTCGGTATTAAGTTATTTCCTTCACTAAATACGAGAATGTTCATGAATATCTATTGAGTTCCAGGTACTGGCGTCTCCCAGCACTGCGGCTCACTGATTGTAGCTTTATATTCCTCCGACAACACACCTCAATCTCACATTGAAGTGAAAGACAATAGTATTTTAAATTGGTTAATAAATCTCTAGATTGATGCTCCTGGAAGGCCCAGGAACTTCATCTCTATTACACGAATAAAAGTGATAACATTTTAACCACTGAAGTGCTAGGAATTTGGGAAGATCCTTCCCAATGCCCTTCAAGGCGGCCGCGTCCCCGCGCCGGGAACGCGTGTCAGGTGCGGCCGCCACCGGCTCTGTCTTTGTGGGGGGGAAGTGTTTGTTTTTCAAGAAATTAATCCCATCCGGGCAGGACGAGGCAATYGCGCTGTCTTGGCTTCTTTTTCCTTACTCAAGCCTCCACTCRGGCCCATATAAGGAGTGGAAAATTCCCTTTTAACACGCAAAATGGAAGCGGCTCAGCTCGCCCGTGGCAGCTGCGGCCCCGCTGGGAGCCTTATTTGGCTCTGGGGATCCCTCTGCACCTCGTCCCGGCCCCGGCCCCCTCCCTGCGCCCTTCCCAGGCGCGAGCAYGCGGGGCGTCGGAGGGAAAAATGCATTTATACCCCGGGCATCGCCCCCAGCCCGGAGGGGGCTGTCCCCGTCCAGCGATGCCGCAGGGTCCCAGGCGTGCTGCCGGCTGTGCACGGCTGCAGCACACTGTACACCCCTCCGCGGGGTCCCGGCTGGCTGCACCTCTGCCCGGCCCCACGCTCCCCCGGCGCTGGTTTGTGCATCCCCCCCGTGTGCTGGCCACGGCTGAGCTGTGCCAGTGCTGCAGGTGGAGTGTCAGTGGGCAATTTTCCGCTCCTCTCCTCCTCGAGATCTCCTTTTGTTTGTGTGTCGGGAAGCGGAGCGTGATCCCTGCCTGCTCCCGATACCAGCCTGCGCGGCTGGGGTGGAAGGTGCAGGATGTGGCCCCTCGCGGTGGTGCCGGTGCCAGGCGGTGCACAGCCCCGGTGAGCACGGCGTGGCTGGCACTGCCCCATACTCGCGATGGTGCCTGCGCTTGGCACTGCTGATGGCACTGCTAAATAGGATTTGGAAGAAATAGAGTCCTCTTACTTCTATGAATTCTTATAAATTATAGGGAGATGAGAATATTTTAATATAAACCAGAGTATTTCAAGTACAAAGAGCTGTTCTGAAAATGTATTGAATATTTTTTCACTGATGTTTAGTGTCTGTAAGATTCCTCAGGGAGYTTACAACAAGTGGAATACTTAAGGATATAGTGGCATAGGTTCTTTCAGTATTTTCTTTTCAAGGAAAGTAACCTCTGAATTATCTAGGAAGTACATGAACAACATGAAAGGAAGATTATGCACAGAAAGAAAAAAATATGCAGAGAATTCAATTATGCAAAAAAAGTGATGTGCTTTGCTTAATTCCCCAAACACATCCCCACACAGTAGTCAAGAGAGCAGAACTCAATGCGTGCAGACAAGGTTTCCAGGTCACCCTCCTCGGCTCTTTCTGATCATTTCTTGTTACCATTGCCTCTGTATTGTAGGGTGCTTTGCAGGCATTAGAATATCAGGGTTCGTTTATGTCTCTCTCCTGTGCTCTGCCAGGGCAGGGGACCCAGCGGGACCCAATTCTGGAGAGAATCACTGTGGAAAATCCCACTGTTTCTGGTGGCTGGGGCCAGCTCTGGCTCTGGGGTTACAGGGCAGCTTGGGTCACGGCCCCCCAGACGGGAGGGGAGATGCTGGGGGGTTCCCTGTCCAGCTACACCCTCCTTATTTTCTGTGGAGACACACTTTCTGGACCCATCATGGCCAGTTTTGCTTCTTAAAGCCATTATTTACCATACAGACGATGTAACGCTTGCTCTTCAGCCTTTAGAGCTTCCATCCGTTGCGTGATGCAGCCGATCAGCTGGCTCCAGCTTTTGGAGACCACGATACACCCGACTGCCCTCTCTGCTCTTGGCCTTTGCACGACACACCATGCATCCCTGGGGATACTCAGACAGGTTATAGATAAAGTTTAACAATTGCTAATTTGCCTTTAGCTTTTCTTAACCTGGAAGTGTCCAAGAACGCTGTTGCAATGCTGCAGGCTGGCTGCGCTTGCACGGAGCATCACCTCCATGAGAGCCTGGACCCCCAAAGGGTGCGGGCAGCGGACACCGAGCATCGCCGCGCGTGGCCCTGGGCATCCTTCCCTCCATGGCCGGATCCAGCCCTGTCAGCCCCCCAGTTGCAGCTGGGTCTGTTCGCAAATGAAAAAAAAAATCAATATCTTTCTGCCCGAGCAGCTCAGCGTGACTGCCGGCGGCAGCGGTGGGCACTGGCCAGGAAGACCGGGGAGGCTCGGCCACAGGATGGTGGGCACAGTGGGTGGGAGGCACCTGGGTGGGTGGGAAGCACCCGGGCCCTGCGCAGGGGTGATGGGTGATGGGTGATGGTTCTGCTCTTTATTTACATGTGCTTTGTCCAGGCTTGCTGTGGGTCCAGGGCCAGAGGCCAAAGGCAGGGGGAAGGCAAAGAGGAGCTTTACAAAAGYATCTGAGCCTTTAAAAGCCCAGTTTTTGTTGCGCTAAAGAGAGAATGGGACAATTTAGGTGTCCAGCCGGAATGAAAGTTTCCTTTCAGATGAAGAAGAGCTTGCTCTGAACCTTTCCTACRCCCACCACGTGACCCCAGCCTGCTCTCCCCATCCACCATTAACGCCTGGTGCCTATGGACACCGCATCCACCCGTCAGCCCGTTCACACCTCCATGAGGGCTTTCGCTGCCGACTTCATCCTCTGCATCTTCTGCCAATGGAGGGACCCTGAGGAGCCCTGGAGCAGCCGAGCCTAAGGACACATCTCCTGCCTCTCTGATGTTCCCCTTTCCCAGCCAGCAGCCCTATTCGGATATCTCCTACTTGGCAATTGCTCCAACTGCTTTTCYCTGATTTTATTACTCTGCAGACACTGCCACTTGCAGCCCTGTTGTGGCACAGCCGCTACTCCCCCAGCGAGGTGACCCGGCGGTGCCACACGCTGCGGCTGGGGACGTGCCGGCTGTCCCACGGCGGCTGCTGAGCATCGGGGTGGCAGGCAGCATCCCCCCGGGCTGCAGGGCTGCGGCTGCATCGCGGTTCTGCACTTGTTCCATTGCTGGCTTAAAGAGTTTTGCAACTAAAACGCCTTTCCAGCCCTGCCTCAGTTTTATTCTCATCCCTTTCTTTAGCGGAAGAAATACTCAAGTCTAGAGCATCTTCAGGCCAGGGGATCCCTCCCCTGCACCCCAGACCCTGCTCTTGCACACACCGTGCAGCCAAGTCAAGCAGGGTTACTCCAGCCGTGGGAGCTCCTTGGTCTCTTGTTGCCGGTGGCAATGTCATCAGGCAACCTGGCTGCTAACGAGCAGGGCGGTGTCACCCTCCAGGGCTGCGTCCTCGCTGGCTTGGGGATCCGCAGAGAACAGGGCTGGATTTTGCCCGGTTTGCACAAGCGTCGTGTTTTTGTCTTCGCAGTGCCCTATGAGTCAGCAGGGACGCAGGAGGTAATGGAGAAGGAGGGTTTCCCTGTTCAGCACGCGGAGGGGAAGAGGCGTTGGGAGCAGCACAGAACAAGAAGTTCAAAAGGGACATTTCAGTCCACTTTTAAATAAACCTATTCTCTTTGTGCCTACAGCAGTGGCCTGCTGTGCCTGTGCAAGCGTAACTGCAACGTAACTACCCAAAAGCGGGGCGGGCCCCAGAAATGTGTGATGTCTCCAGCTATAAAATACTCGAAAAAGGAAAAGCAAAGCAAGGAATAAGMAAGTTGCTTGCGGCAGGGTGAGCCCTTCCCTCCACCGCCGCTCCGAAGGGCTGCGCTGGGTTTCCCAGCACAGGTGAGGGTTTGCTGTCCGCTGCCCAGCCCTCCGGCTGCCCGCGCAGGCAGCTCCCCTGGCAGGGTCTCTGCCGTGGGTTTTCCAGCCTTCCCGAGGCTTCTCCTCTGGATCTGCTCATTGCACAAACTGTGCCTGTTCTCTGCCTCAGCATGCCTAAGATTTTTCTATTAAAAAAAAAAAAAAAAAAGTACTTCTCTACTGTTTCAGGGGAGCAAGGGAGAGCAATTTAACAACGTTGTGGCTCTTCAGAAAATTTTCCAGACGACTTTTCCTTGCACACGTTTGGATTGGTTTCACACCCGCGGGTCTCTTGCAGGGCGGCTTCCAGCTCTGCCGGGAGGCAGCGCTGCGGCTGCACCCGATGCCCGGCCCGGCGTCCCCCCGGGGCAGGGCTGACGGCACTCGCTGCTGCCCAGCGCTGGAAAGCAAAGTTCTGTTTCCATCCCCAAAAAGCGGGGCAGGGCCGTGTCTGCAGGGTGCAGGCTCAGCCCCGAGGCCGCGAAGGAGAGGAGATGCCAGGTAACACGGSTGGCTGCCTCGGGCACTGAGGGAGCTAACCACTCTCCTGCAAATTAACATTTGCCGCTTCGATGCAGCGGAGTTTTGATAACACAGGGATGCTGTTTGTTTGTTTATTTATTTATGGCCCCATTAGTTGATACATTTGCATCGAGTCTTGGAAAAAAAAAAGTGTCTTCTCCGAATGGAATGACATGAATTATTTCGACCTAACTTACTAATTAAGACCTCATTAGCAGCCCAAATTTGTGATAGATCAGCAGTGGACTTGGCACACTGGTTTAATTTAATGATTTCTTGCATTACTTTGTTAATCATCTTTAGTCTGATTTAATTTATGCCAATGTGACTATCCTAATTTCTAATTAAGGCATTGATGGCAGGGACACCACCACCGCATAAGAATTTCAATCAAGGATAGTACAAAAGTGGCCCCTGCTTCTTATTTCTCGAGGGATGGTGGGTGCTCCCGGCCTGCTGCATGCTGGTGCCTGCAGCCCCGAGTCGGACACCTCCGGCTCCGGCTGGGATTTCTCCTCCTATTCCCCAAGGCTGAGCTGATCCCAGCGCTCTGCAAAGCGCCGGTCCCTGCTGCAAGGTGCCGGCGGTCCGGGCTCGCTTGCTCGGGCGGGAGGCGACGGGCGGGCGAGAAGTGTCGGCATGGGATCAGCCGTGGAAAATTAGCGAGTTTGCAGGAAAGAACATCTGCTAATGCAAAACGTTTATGCTAGTCGATATAAATTTATTTAGTGCAATAAATGACATAATTGAATTTTTATTTCCTTAATATATTTCACTAAAATAACTAATATTTTGAGTATCCCTGGCCTACAGATGTCTTTCATAGGAACGTATTTCCTGTAATATTACTCTTGTATAAAACTGACATTTAAACGGTTTAATAAATGAGCAGTTGTTTGACTTGTTTCAGTTTCAACACATTCTGGTATATTAATAACATGTATTTCAAAAGGAAGCTCGATAGACCATGCTATAAAAATTTGTGATTTATTAGAGATACATTTGCTATTAGTTGGGACAGATACTCAAAATGTCATTAAGGTTAAAATAATAATCAATCAAACTAATTAGATCCTATTTTTCATATGCAAATATAATTAAGCATACATTTCTCAATAACTTTAAAGAGAATTATTGAAGCTGCACAAAGTGTGCTGAGTCCTTACTTGAGCTAATGAAATGACAGCGTCTTCACTTGCATATGCAAACAAAATTGATTAGCCACTTTGCGCTTCGCCTAATATCTCAGGGAGCGGCTGGGGGGAGCGGGGGCTGCGTGTGCGGGGGCTGTGGGTGCAGCCGCCCGGGGACCCCGCCACCGCCCTGCCCGGCCCCTCGGACCCCCGCCTCCCCCGGGACCGGGGCCGGGGTTCGGCCGGGGTGGCGGGTGCCTTTGCCCTGCCCCGGTGTCCCAGGCGCCTTCCCGGCGCAGTTACCGCGCGGGGCTTTGCAGATAGTACCAGCATCTGCAGATATGGCTTACCGTTGTTTGCTGATGTTTTCTCTGGCAAATCATTCTGACTGTTTATTTCAAGGGAAAAATACCATTTTGCTGTGAGAAGGGTTAATAAGAGATGTTTATTTATGAACTCAGCATATTACTGTTGCATAATTTGAATACAGTGCCTATGAGCTTTTTTTATTGCATGCTATAATTTCATTTTTAAAGCTTTCCCTATGCCATACTTTAAAAATGATATCGCAAACAAGAAATAAATTCTGTTTTGCAGCTGTGCTAACTATATTTACCCATGGGATACACTATTTTGTCCTTGACATAAATCCCTTGGGATTTCACTCAGAATTACTTTGGCATGCCACATTCACTGCATCAGGGTATTGTACACCAAGTCTATCACAGGGACTCTGGCTGAGCAGCCGGATCGCTGCGAAGAGAAAGAGGCACTTGTTTAGCATATTACCATGAAAATCAGTCAACTCGCACATTAACGATTGTGTCAAGAAACCCAGGCGAGGGAAATAAGGGAAATAACTGCGGATTAAACCAGCAAGGATCCCCCAAGCAGAGGCGGGTGGACCGGGGGGGCGATGCCCTCCCACCCAGCGCAGACCGAGCATCGCCGTGCTGGTCCTTCTCGCGCTCGTCCCATCACACGGCTGCTGTGCCCATCCCTGGGCACCCCCAAATGTCCGCGTGTCCTCCCCAGGTCCCCTTCCCTCTGCAGGGTGGGGGACCTCAGTGCTGATGTATGTGACATGCATTTGTTTCATTTTTTTCCAGAATTTGCAGCACCTCCAGGCTTTATCTGCCGCTGCTCCGTATGCAAACAGGCAGGTAATCGATGTCTGAAGATGTGCGCGTCCGTCAGCAGCTCGGGTCCCTGCCCAGCCGCAGCTCTGCTCCTCCACAGCCCCAAGGTGGTTAAGCCGCCTCTGGATATGGATCTTGCTGTTAATTGGGGGCCTCATTTTCTGCAGGTGTCAGGCTCCAGGACATCAGATTTAACGAAATTCAGCTTCCCCACTCAACTGTACAAGCAGAAGCACCGGAGCTGCCATGAAAGGGGGTTTGTGCCTTTTGCACATGGCGGGAACCGGTAGCAGATATGACACTGTCAGCATCTCTCGGGGGACGAGCATATTTTTGTCGATCATGTAGCATCAGGTTCTCGTGTCACTGCATTACGGAGCTTGATGGTACTTAATACACCATGACAAGGTGTAACATCAGAAATGGAACACAAAATGAGATCAAACGGCATCGTGGTCCCCAGAGGGCCCGATGAAATCCAAGGTATGGAAATTTGAAGGGAAAAAAAATGCAAACTCTTCCCCCCTGTAGAAACCTTTTGAATCCTATTATCCTGGGCAGCCAGCAGCCAGGCCGGGCTCCCACGGGGAGGAGGATGTGGGGCCCCGTGGGGCGGCCGTCTCACCCTGTCCCCGCACGCCACAGGACCCGCAGACCTGCCCGGGGGAGCAGGGGCACCCTCAGCCCYGGCGCTCACCCCGTGCCCGCTCCCCCAGGCTTTCCTTGCCGGAGCAATCCAGCCCTCGACACGCACCGAGAGCTGCTCGCCAGCCCCTCCACTTCAATATCCAGTTGATTAAATGCCCCCCCGCCTTCATATCCATGCAGTAACATCACAGAGGGGGCAGAGCAACAGGCTGTTGGCTACGGGCAGGCAGCTCCGGCTGCAGAACTGCTGGCACGCGCGCTGCCGCTGCCCGCGCCCGGCTGGGGCAGGCAAAGAGCTGGCGGCGATAAATAACGCAGCGGAGGCAGTGGGCAAGGATGGTGCATGGGGGGAGACTGGGGAGGAGGGGGACCGGGGGAGGACGGGGCGTTGGGAGAGCAGGCTGTGGGGTGAGGAGCTTCAGGAGGAGAGCCAGAAGAGACCCAGCAAATCCATCAACGAGGAGGGGGGCAGAGGGGACCCACCCTGGGGGTTGAGTGTCAAACTGCTGCCATGTCCCCTCCCGGGGCTGAGCAGGGTGACCCCAGGACCAGGGTCCTGCCCCGGCTTTGCCGGGTGCCTGCAGGCAACGACTGACCCGAGTGGGCAGTGGGCAGGGAAGGCGTTTCTTGGGAGGCACTCTGATGGGGAGTTTCTGATCGTACAAGCAGGTTCCTTCAGGAAAACAGGTTAAGGACAAAATACTTTAGGGGAAAAAGAAAAAAAAAAAACAATTTTTCACATATCTCAGCAATTTTGAAAAAAGGAAAGAAGCCATTTTTCAGCAAAGAACAACTCTTTTCATTTGGAAAATGTTAACCAGATGTTCACAAAAAGTACGTCATGGAAAGAATGAATGAGATCCCTTGGTTGGGACTAACCTCACATCCCCGAGGAGCTGCTGGGCTGCGCTGCTGGGCTGCTCTTCACTGAAAACAAAGGCAGATGCACTTTGGAAGCCACCACTGGCGAAGGAGTTAACACCCAGCGCCCGATGGACGTGGTATAAACCGCAGTGGGTGAAGAGTGTAATTGCAAACACACGCTTGCTGTCCCGAAGAAAGGTCTTCCTTCCTCCCACGTGGCTCTCAGGCACCCGAGCCCACACTCGGTCCTCTGCTGAGTCTAATTTCATCGACAGTTCGTAGCCCCAGATGCCGTCACTATTCCGGTTAAGAGCAGCCGCTTGCTGCTCTCAGTAGCTGTGTCTCACCCTCATGCTCTGATTAAAGCTCCTGTCGAGCAGCTCCCGGTGTCCCGCTCCCGGCGCCCTGTGCCGGCTGAGCACAACTGCTCGCGAGCTGCGCAGGCACCCTGGGATGCTTATGGGAACGCCGGAGCCGCTGAAAAATCAGTAGCGATTCAAACGCAGAACCACTGAAGTTTGCAGAGTTTTAGGCAAACCAGTGATGCCATTTGCAGCCCGAAGCACCATGTGCCTAATGGCACTGCTGCAGCCACACCGTGTCACTGCTGTCCCCATGTGCTTACGTGTCACCACCACGGTGGTCACGGTGCCTGGCTGTGGCCAGTCAGTGCCGAGCCGGTGGAGGCACCACCGCCCCTGCCCAGCAGCGCTCTGTGCTGCTGCTCTCACTGCTGCCACGGCCCCTGTTCCCGGCACGGGCACCGGCACACGGCTCCCACCTCACCCTGCTGCCACACGAGAGCCAGCTGCCCCGTGCATGCCCAGTGCTGGCCTGTCCTGCACCCAGCCAGGGACGAGAGGGCTGCAGCCCATGTCCCCAAAGCCCTGCAGCAGAAAGGTCCGCACCAACAGTGCCCTGGCACCTCCACCGGCTCGCAGCCATGTGCCCGGCCAGGCTGCGGTGGGTGCTGGTGATAGTGGACGTACCCAACCTGCTGCCATTTTAACCTCTTTTTCTGCCCCTGCAGCTGGAGGGAGCCGCCGGACAAGGGGTGGCTCGGTGGGGATCTCCTCCTGGCCAGGCTTGCTGAAGTCCTGCGCCAGACCGGAGCCCCCGGCTTCAGTTCGCCTGGCTGGCCCTGGGGCTGGGGCTAAGCTGGAGGCTGGGGAGCTCTCCGGTGAGATGAAGGGCAGGTGATGACTTTTTTTTCCTGCMAATGATAATTGCCACTGTGGATGCATTTGCATCAGGAAAAACCTGCACAGGTACGCACACCCCCCCCCCCAGAGCTGTGTGCCCGGCAGAGCCGGAGGCRGTTTGGGAGCAGTGGCAGCAGCGCCGGAATCGGGGCTGGGCTGGAGCCAGTCAGTGCAAATTATGCAGCAAGCCCCAGAGCATCTGCGCTTTTACACTCTTGTCTCTTGTATTTTTTTTTAGTGGCAAAAACTAAATCCAATCAGAACAAAAGGCCAAGACAGCATCTAAACAACAGTCAGCGCTCTGCAAGGAGGGCTAACAACCATGTGCAGGGATCCTGGTGCTGGTTAAATGAGGAGTTTTCAGCCTCTGGCTTCACCCAGGGCCATGAAGATCAGCAAATTGCTAATAGAGCTGAACCTTCGCAAGCAGCTGAAGGGAGAAAACCTGCCAGAGGCTGCTCCTGCACTGCTCCCCGGCCCCAGCAGCGTCCCAGGTGGTGGCCAGCCAGGTCCCCTAAACCCTGCTAGCCCCGAAGTGACAGCAGCGCAGACCAGGGGGTGAACTTGTAAATAAGCTGCGATACAAACCGGCGGGCGGAGGGACTTTGCCACACTGCAAGGTTAATACTGCAATTAAGAGACTTTGTCTATTTATTGTGAATAATAATCATCGTTGATTTTTCTTTGGATGCGTCAATCTGTCTGTCTCTCCACCCATCCACGTTTGTGCTGTCTCTCTTCTTCTCCTCGGACTACCCGAGTTCATCGCTCTTGCAGCAGAGCAGCACCTTGCAGAGCGGTTCGTTAGCATAAATGGATTATGATGTTGCATCTGATGAATAGTATCTGTAGCAGCTGCCGAGGGTACAGCACAAACAGGAGCAATTAACACGGCTTCTGAATGAAATGATAACCCAGGACTGCCAAAGTGAAGCTCTCCCCACGCCCCGCAGTGAAGCTCCCTCCAGCCGCACAGGATGTATTGAAGCAAGAAGAATGGCTCGCTCTTCCTCCCTTCTAGCTGACAACTTGGCAGTATGAGCTACTCACCCCTGGTGTCCCCGGCCCCTGCTCCGGGGCATCTCCCAGCCGCCTCCCCACAGCCCCATGCTCCCCTCTCCCCTTTTCCCAGGGCCGCTCCCTGTCCGTGCACCCATGGAGGCTGAAGCTGGGCGCCGCAGACAAGCAGCCCAGCTGCCACCTCGGGGATGGACCTGAGCACGAGCGTGGCATCTGGGACCAGCCGGCTCCTGGGACACACTGCAAGCCTGGTTAGGAGTTAGCTGTCTTTAGGCAGTCGTCTATTAACTGCCAGGCTGAGGGGCACGGACACATCCCAGACAGAGCAGGTACAGACCTCCCCATCCTCATGGCCAGCGTCACTGGTTCTGCTGCACCACTGCTGGGCAGGGTCCATTCCCGGCAGCCACCAGCAGCCTCCACCAACACAACCCCAGGATCCTTCCAGGGGCATTTCTGGGGCTCGTTTGCACAAGCTTTAGTAGCAGCAAGCATCCTCCCTGCTCCCCAGGGCAGGGGAGGACAGCAGGGTGGCCTGAGGACGTGCTGGACCTCTCAGCAGATGGCCGCGAGAGCTGCGATTCCTCCGCGCGAGGGGCCGGAAGAGACGCCTGCGAGATGAATGCCTGCTGGGGTGGGCTTCGACAGTCATGTGTCTCCATTTCATCACTAATATACACAATTAATAAACTTAATTACACGTAAAATTGCGGCAGCTGAAAAATGAGTGCAATCCTTTCTCCTCCAGCTTTGCGCCAAGCCTTCGCCGAGGACACGGGGTGCAAAGGCGTCACCGCAGCAGCCGGCCCCCCCCCCACTCCCCGTCCAGCCATGCGGCCGGCGTCCGAGAGGTGAAGCCTGGGTGTGTGTGGGAGCCTGGCACGAGCTCTGTGCCGGGAGGTGATGGGAGCCATGCAGACAGCCGCGTGGCAGAGCTTTTCCCTTCATTTACACCATACCCTGTGTTTGGAAACTCTCCCCGGAGCCCCCTTCGTCTTCGGCAAACCTCTCCCGCAGGGCCCGTTTGCTGGGTCCTCAGCGCCGGAGCGGGCGCGGAGCTGCCTCGTCTCTCTGATTTAGGCTGGGCAGGGACGTTTCTTTGTGTCTGTGATGTGCTGCTTGCTGCGCAAAATAATCAATCCCTGTTTGCTGGAGGATTAAATGAGTCCACGGTGCAGAACATCACCCCGTGCAGGCGGTGCTGATCCCTGACACCCTGCGCTGATCCCTGGGGGCTTGGGAGAGGAGAGGAGAGCGATGTCTGTCCCGGAGAGGAATGGGTGCATGCGGGGACGTCAGGGCTCACCCTCTGCAGGGCTGCAATGCTGCACAGCTCCCTCTGGGTGGGCTGTCGTGGGAAGATGAGAGAGATGCACGGTTGGGTCACTTGCACCTCGCATGGGCATGAGCAGCCCACGCGGTGCAGCCGGGAGGGTCAGGACACTGGGTCTGGAGGTCTTCATTGGCCACCATCTCCGGTAGGCTCATCCGGAGGAGAAGGGGTTAATGGCTTCCTGCAGTGCCGCAGYGCTAAAGTTCATTACTTTTGCTAATTGCTTTGAAGTCAGTGATTCAGCAGCTAATGGAAAAGGTATCTCTAGGTAATAGATTAATTGGCAGCTGCTGACCAGTTTGCAACAGGGTGTCGGGGAAGGGGCTGCAGCCCCGTGCCGAGCCACCTGCGCCAGGCCACCCAGCACCACCGCCTGCGGCAAAACATGGTTTCCCAGTGCTTGGCTGGCAACGCCGCACTGCAGCGGGCTGGTCCCAGCCCAGGAGGTCGCAGGGAGCTGCAGCTGGGGCTGCTGTAACGGGCARCTGGGCTTCACCTGACAGCAAGGTGGCCAGATGCTGTGCTGGGTGACAGCGCAGGTAAAGGCTTTCAATCCTGCCTCGTGACAAATGCTTTCCTTTAATCTTCAAAGAATTAATGTGTTGAAATAATTTGAATGCAGCCCTATTAATGACACCACCCGTGTCACCAGAGAAGCTTTACTTTCCCATGTAATAAATGTGGCCATAAGTACTTTGCAACCATATGGTGATTATGTTTAATAGAGGACATTTTCTGTAATTAAACAGTTTTATTAAGGCATTATTAGCCCTTTAAGTTGAAAAATAGCTGAACAGAGGTGTAATAAGGTGCTAGCATCTGTATTTAGTGAACAGATGGATGGGAAGCTCCCATCCTTGTGCCAAGCACCCGGTCGCAGGGCCGGGAGCCGCACCGTGCTGCGAGCTGCAGCCGGGAGCAGTGACATGGTCTGCCTCGCGTGCTGAATGCCGGGCAGCTCCGGCTGCAGTGGGTTTTGCTCACTGCCAGCAGTGGGGCTCAGGACCCTGCCATGCAGCCYGGAGGGCTGTGCCGCGCGTCTGGGGTGCTGTTACCGATGCACGAGGGGGCTGCTAGCTGCCGACCCTGCTGGCACCCCGTTTGCAGGCACAGCACCAGGGCTGTGCCGCCGTGTGCACCCAGGAGCGTGGCCGGGACACCACCACGCTGGCAGGCTCCGGCTCCCCTTCCCCAGCACTGATTTGAATAATTCAGTGTGGCCTTGTCTCGGGGGCACCCTTGTCTTCAGTGAAGGCAAATCAGCAGCCTGGACAGCCTGTTAAGAGGGCCCCAGCCTGCTGCCTTCTTCTGTAAATCAGGATTAATGAGACGGTGGAGGAAACTCAAAGCCCAGCACAGCTCTTCTGGCAGCTCGTGCCGCGCCGCAGCCAGGCTCGCAAGTGGCGGCTGCCTTCATGTCCTCGGGCAGTGGCGGTGCCAGCCAGCAGCGTGCCGGTAACTGGGCCTTGCCCCGCTGCTCCTCCCCGCTTCCCACCGCAGCCGCGGGTTCTCTGCTGCCGGTGGTGGGGCTGTCCCACCGAGCCCAGCCTCTGCCATCACACCCCCGGCAGTGCCACGCAGCCATTGACCCCCCAGCACGCAGCCCGGGGCTCGGCGGGGGGAAGACGCTGTTTGCAGATGAGCAGGGTGGCTGGTGCAGGGGCACAGCRTGGCAAGGTGGACTTGGCAGTGTTAGGTTTACAGTTGGACTCAATGATCTTAAAGGTCTTTTCCAACCTAAGTGATTCTTTGATTCCAAGGCACCATGCTGCCTTAGATCAGGTGGGATCCTGCACGGACCAGGTGACGGTACCCAGGGGGCCAGGCTGGAGCATCCTCTTTGGAAAGCAGCTGTGCACGGTCCCCAGCCCATGGTGGGCTTCAGCCCCACCTTTGTACCAGGAGGTTGTGCCAGGGCCCCTTAGCAATCACCCTGCCATCGCTCAGCCATGCTCCTGCCAGAGCTGGCAGCCAGGGTCTCCCTTTCAGCTGCCCTTGCCCTCTCTTGCTGGCACTCATCATCCTCTCGGCCCCAAGACTCCCCTGGGAGCAGGACAAGAGACAGGGAAGAAACCCCGCGGGAGAGCTGCCCGTGCCGCTGCCCTGCGCTGGCAAGCTGTGCCCTTGCACCAGAGGAGGGTTGGACGAGCGGGGCTGGGAGGGATCCTGCAACGCAGGCATCACATTTGGTGCAGTTTTGGGGTTGTAAGGAGRTGCAGGGTTTGTGTTAGACCCCACCAGCTCTGGGGAAGAGGAGCCGTGGGCACAGCCAGCTGCTTGTGCGAGCACTGACCAGAGGGGAGAGAGGCGTGACATTGCTGGTAATGTTTTTTTCTCCATCTGAATTTGTGCGGCCTGTCCTCTAATCATTTGTACGTTATCCATCATCCTCTGCTCCCCATCCCTGCTGTCGCACAGCTCCAGGCAATCTATCTTACAGTTAAAAAATTGTCTCTCTTACACAGGGGCTTTCAAACAAGACAAATAGAAAGAATAAGATCTGGTATTGAGATGCTGTGTACAGGGTGTGATACATAAAGCGGCGGGTAAAAGATCCCATCTGATTGTCAGGAGCAGATCTACGGCGCTGTCAGCGCGGCGCAGTCCCTCCGGAGGGGGACAAGCAGGATTTGGCCCCAGCTGAGTGGCAGCATCTCCTCGCCGCCACAGCCCCGGGAGCCCGAGCAGCCCGGCTGGCCCCGGCGCGGGCACCGCGCAGCCGGACCAGCTGTCCTCGGCGGCTTTCCCAACACCTGAGGACGAAGTCTGGCAGCCTGGCGCAGAGCCCTCCTGCACGATCTACCTGCCGTTCCCAGTCTGCTGGGACTGACCCCATTGCTGTTGCTGCTGTTGTTAGTCAGCTTGTGAAACCACTCACATCTCGGGTATTTTGAACTTTGCTATCGGATGGTCCAGATCGTGTTGGGCAGGAGAGGCAGGGAGGGCAGGCAGCACCGCGGGCCGAGCCCACCACAGSTGCTCCAGGAGTCGGATGGAAATCTGAACACAGAGAACAGCTCAGACCTGACAGTCGGGGTGAAGCTGTGTGTTTCTGGTACCAGCAGAGATGTACCTGGCCTGTGTTAAACTCTGTTCCTGCAGCAGCTGAGTGTTGCCTTATAGGATTTCTCTCCTTTCTGTAATAAAGTTACTGTAATCCCTGTGCTCTTTCTCTTCCCTGGGCAGAGCTATCCGGTGGTGGCTGATGCCACGGGGAGCGATGCCCTCGGTGCAGCGGCTGTACCAGTGCTCGCATGTGCAGAGCTGATGGCGACCTGTGCAAACACTGGTGTGACCCCAGGGAGCCGGCCTGGGGATCGAGCTCCCTCATTGCTAACTTGGTTAGTTATAGTCCTAATAAGATGCTGACAAGACCATCGACAAGCCATGGAAGATGAGGGGTGCCTGCCAAGCACCCCGCCTCCCCCAAAGGTTTTCTGCTAAAACACACCTGCTTTTGAGGTGGAGTGGATAAATATATGCTGAGAGCCTGTCTGTGTCTGCGCACGCTCAGAATAGCTGAAGAATCAGGATGAAACACTACACGTTCCCCTGCCAGCCTGGTTCCGGGGGGTGCAGGGTGCCCAGGGAGCTGCGGCTGCTGGCAGGAGCTGTGCCGGCGCCGGGCTGTGCAGGTGCTTCCCGAGCCGGTGGGGAGCAGGGGACGCTGCGGCTCTGTTGCGATGCAGAACCTCGCTTTTTCCTTGCTCCCTAATGAGATAAAATAAATTTACGTGGTGCCGGATTCCCCCCCCTTCCCTTCTCTCGCACTAAAGCAAAGGCAGTTTTACGCTAGTTTAGACAACCTCCACTCCCGCCTGAGCCGCGAAGCTCGCAAGCTGCCTGCATTTTTATGAGCTGACTTGTTATATGTGGTGGAAGTATGCAAAATATGTCAAGCCCAAGCAGAGATTTGAATTGAAATGACTCTAATTACTTGTAATAATTTTTGCATTCCAACATAAAACAATGTTAAAAAAATTCCATTACAATAGTTAAAAGACAAATCATTTAGCGAGTCCCTTACTTTATTGCTTTATTAGACAATTTACTTTGCAACATTTTGAACATGTGATTGGGCGATCGCCCAGAGCTATTCCTCTGTAACCTGCATTAACAGAGAGTTCAGCCCTTGTCATTAGCCAAAAAGTCAAACACCAGCACTGTAGGACCAATGGCCTTGTCAAATTAGCCACCATCTCCAGTCATTAGCGTGCCACCAAACTGGGAGAAAAGCTGGGTCCTCTTCCTCGTCCCCTTCCTTTCTTCACCTCTAAAATAAGCCGGGTTGATTCCTTCTTTGGTGAGAGCGGCTGAGGGGGAACACGGCTGCGGCAGCCACCGGGTGCGGCACAGCCCTCCATGAGCACCCAGCGCTGCCCAGCCCCAGTGCAGGATGTGGGAGCAGGGATGGATCAAATGGACTTTAACTGGTGCAAATATTCCTGGGGGATTCATTGCAGCCTTCAGCTGGAAGCTGGCTGTGGGCGATACCTGCAGCCCCGGCCGGGCAGCCGGCCGGAGGGCGGGGTGAGGGGGGTGAGGCGTCCCTCGCCGAGGCTCACTGGTGGCCCAAAATTTTACGTTTTCTCAGTAGGAAACTTCTCTGAGCTGGTCACGCTGGCTACGCGATGCATTTGCAAAATCTCATAATGATGCTAAAGCAGAAGGTGTCTCATTATCTGGAACAGAGCAGAGTTTTAGCAGCAAGAGAAACTAAATAATGTCTCCTTGCCGCAATGAAACCGAGTCCCCTCCAGTCATTAGGAGTCACCCGGCTACCCGGGATGACTAATTCGGCTGCAAGCACCAGCTGATGGCCCATAGCTGGTTTTTAGCACTTTTGGGTTCATGATGCCATATGAATAAAGCACTGTCTGTTTTCTTTTTCTTCCTTTTTTTTCCTTTTCTTTTTAATTCTCTATCACTGCACTGGGAAGGCTGTTAAGCCTTCCAAAGCCCAGCACTAATCTCTTTCTCTCTGACCGTGCCTGATCCAGGCAGTTTAGTGCTCAGCTTTTCCCTTTTCCCGCAGGCACCAACACTTACAAGTCCAGTACCCGCTGCAGAGAGTCCAAGCGCTATTACATTTGCATTTTTGCAAATATTTTCCATTTTGCCGCTAAGTGTAATGTGTGAGGGGGCAGGGGCACCCTCTCCCCGCCCAGGGCAATGCTGACATGAGAAGCAGGAGGGAGGCAGCGGAGCTGCCTTGTGTGCAGCAGCGACTCCCGGACCCTCCGAACCAGGGCACGGGGAAAGGCTCAGACCTCCCTGTGCTGGAAGAGAGACGACCTCTGCCCGGCTGCCGCTGCCTCTTCTGCACACGTGGGGTTTCTTCTGCTCGGATGGTGCAGAAGGCGTTTAGTCCAGGCACACCTGGAAGCCCTTCCCCACGCGTGCTCAGGCTCGGAGCCGCTCTAACAGGGCGAGGATGCCCAAGCGCTGTTTGCGATGCACCCGCCACAGGGACCATCCCCTCAGCAGGGCAAGAGCAGGGAGTGGCGTGGTTCAGGGTAAGCAGCCGGACACATGGGAGGGATGATTCCTCAAATAATCCCAAAAATTTGAAAACACCCTCTCCTAAGAATCTTATTAATTATAAACTTGCATTCTTTTAAAATATTAATAAACACAAAAGATGATGTAGAATAAAGAGAAATAAACACACATCAGGAATGCCCATTCTCACTAGTATTTTGGAAAATTTAGCATAAACCACAAGTACAATGTGAAGAATTCACAGAAATGAATTACATCATGCATCTCTTTTCCTTATACATTTCGTTTCCAAATTTTTTGCAACCACAACTTGGATTTTCTTGCCATTTGATGCTGTTATGATGGTTTCAGTGTTCAGGTCCTCATTAATCTACATTCTGCACGTGGTGCGATGCACGGCTGTGGCACACGTGGCCCCCACGGCCCCTGGGGCTGCAGCTTCAGCAGCTCCATTGCTGCGTCCTGGCCCTATCACATCTTGCTCCACATGCAATCGTCTGCCTCAAGCCTGACCCCCGCGGTGGTGGAACGGGACAGGACGGGACGGGACACCTTGCTGGACCTCACCCAGAGCCAGCCCAACCAGCCTGGATCGCAAGCCGTTTCAATAAGCCAAGATCAAGAAATGAGGCGACGCGGTGCAGGTGTGGAGGTGCCAGGGTTTGAATCTCTGCAGCTGGGTGCCTGTCAATCTACTGTTTTTACAGAATCTGATCCTGGTAGTTTGGGCTCCAAAAATACTATAATTTTTATTGTAAGAGTATAATAAAAAAAGATAAGACGTTGCACAAACTGCATCAGCAAATTCATGGGAAATTCCGCTCTGAAGGTGGGGTTTGGGATTCCTGGGTTTTTTGGGGAAACAAGAAGTGACTCAAAACGACCCCCCCTGGCAGGGAAGGCAGGGTTGCCATGCGGTGGTGGCCTCGGCTCCCCACAGCACCACGGTGCTCGGACCACCGCAGGCACGTCCCAAACCTCCCGGCAGCTCGAGCTGCTTCCCCCTTCCTGGGGGCAGATCAATGGTGCGGTGCGGGTTCACCCCACGCAAACGGAGGGACCGGGCGATACACACAGCACCCGCAGAGCCCCGGGGCAGAATTAATCTCTATCCCAGCAAATCAACATTCATTTATGCCAATTTCTGTCTTATCGTGAAGTGTGCGGGATAGATGCTGATGACTGAATGGATGATTATGAACCATTCCTCCCACTTACACTGTGCGCGTCAGCTCAGGAGACCCAAGAGCRTTTGCTGGCTTTGCTGAGGGGGTCAAGCAGTGACCAAACCTGCCTGCACGAGCCAAAGCAGGCAAGAACTTTCAAAAGATCTCCTGGCTTTTGAGAAAATCCTCCCCTGCAGTCACTCAGGCATGCAGCTTCTGCAGACAGAGCTTGCTGTGCTTTGGCGTGTCTGCGCACAGCACTAAGCGCAGCGGGGAACTAGTCCCTGCCCGGGCCCTTGGCACTGGGATGRTGGAAACAGCCCATTGGGAACCTGCTTCCAATCCCAGCGGTGGTGGCAGCGGCGCGGTGTCACGCTCGGCACAGCCAGGCAGGGATGCAGCCTCCCGCGTGCCCCGGATGAACCCTGGATTTGCAGCTCCTGCGTCCAGCCCTTGTCCCTCTGCAGCCTCCCTCTCACCCCAGCCCCTGCGCTGCCGCTGGAAGCCGCTGACCTGGGAGGCACCTTGCTGAGATGCTTCACACACGCTGGCCGGGGACCCCCAGGGATCCTCAGCCACGAGCGGGAGACCCTGCTCTGTGCCCGCTGTGGGGCCAGAGCGAGCTGTGGCTTGGCGAGGCCACCCGTGCCACCGAGGAGCGTTCCAGCTCRCTGCCCGCATCTTGGCTTGTGTTTGTACAGCAAGGGAGCTGACGCGCACCAGCCGTCCCACCGCTGTTCCCACGCTGGTGACACGCTGCAGCTCTGCGCGCGGTGACGGGGGAGCTTGCTCCTGCAGCAAGCTCCAGCTGCTGCTCTCACCGAGCCGTGCCACGGCAAAAACCACCTTCTGCCGCGCCGCTGGTGGGATTCACACCAAGAGAGGACTCGTGTGTGAGGGGAACACCCGTGCTCGCCATGGCACAGGGGCTGCACCCAGAGCAGGTGCTGGGCTGGCCCTTGGAGCTCACACACACGAGCAAGCCGAGCCCAGGCGTCTCCCCTGGCTCTGCTGGCTGGCGCAGCTGGTGAGGACGGCGGAGACGTGCGAGGTGTTTGCTGCTGGTGAGATCCGTCCCCGGACTTTGCATTCAAAGCCTTGGTGCAGGCAGCCGCTGAGCTGGAGATGCGGCCTCTGGATGCATGTAAAACCACAGGCGGCTCTCTGCGTGCCAGAGCCGGGGCAGGACCACCATGCACCGCACACCTGCCCGTACCCGCGTCTGCATCAGCAGCATCCTCCCCAGGGGCTGGTGCCCACCCTACACCCGGGGAGCTGGTCTGGTGGATGTGGCCGCAGCTGCCCTGCTGCAAGGCGCTGCCGTGGGGCGGCTGGGCAGGGAGCCCTCACACCTGGGGGGGTTTGGCCCCGTCACAGCGCGGCGCCGTGCAGACAGGGGCTGTCGTTGGGCCATGGTGCCGGTGATCGTGAGGAAGGGAGCGTTAAGCACGTGTCAGCGGCAGCCAACCTGGCCCTTCATTTAGACAGATTAAGCAAGTTGCTTATTGCCTGTGACATAATTTAGATGAATGGTGTGGGTAATCCATCAGGCAGACCCCTGCGCAGGCCCTGCGAGCAGCCGGTGGGGGATCCCATTACCTTACATGTGTTAACAGCCAAACTCCTTTGTATAAACAACAAAGTGGCTCTCCTGAAAAGGCCGATTTTCCCTCATTGTCTGGGAGAGGACTGGCGGGTTGGCGGTGATGGATGGCGGTGGCTGGCAGGGTGGGATGCGGCCGTGCCGTGGGTGAAGAGGGACATCGTGTGGGGATGCGCCGATGCACCGCAACGTGCCGTGCCACCGCACTGCTGCACACCGCACCGCTGCACGCTGCACCGCTGCACTGCTGCATGCTGCACCCCCCCACATCGCATGGCTGCATCACTGCATGCTGCACACCGCATGCAGCACACTGCACCACTGCACCCCCGCACGCTGCACGGCTGCACACCGCATCACTGCACACCGCATGCAGCACACTGCACACAGCACCGCTGCACCGCCACTCTTGAGCACCCCCCCAGTAACGCTTTGCCCAGGCTGGGTCAGCAGCACCCGCACCGCTGCCAGGCTCCCTGGGGAGCACCGGCTGCACCAGCCCCTGCTGCCGGCACCTGGCTGATGGAAGCCGCATCTGAGGGGAAGCTCAGCTGCTCTGTGGGGTGTTTTCCTCCCCCTTCACTGTTGTTGCTGGGGTACAACTGAGTTGTGCCCTTGTTCCCTTCCTCAGTCGCACATCAACAGGTTTCTAGCTGCTTAAGCAAAGCGATTTGGGGAGAACATTTATGGCTTGTTCTTCGTAAATTCTGAGGTGAGACCTGACTAGTGCAGTGCTGCAGGTGGGGAATCAAAAGCTGAGAAGTCGCAAACCCGGTACATTGGGGCGTCCCCAGTAAAATTAGCTGGGCTGTAAGACACCCCTTGCTTGCTCTGCTCTCTGCAGGGTGCAGCGAGCGCCGAGACCAACGCGTCAAGACATGCAGGTGATATGGGAAAACACGAGCTGTAGTGCTGGCGGGATAAAACTGCAGGAGAAGCGGCAGCTTTCCCTCTCCCACCCCCTCGCGTGTTCGGTTCGGCAGCCCCACTGCTGCGTGCCCCCGGGGAGGCTCGGCAGGGGGTCCCGCAGCCTGGCTGCAGCAGCCTCTCCTCCCTCTGGTGTTACGCTCAACGGTCCCACGGAGGCTGAGGTGTCCCCGGGCTGCGGCCACCCTCGCATTAGTTAAACGAGGTTTGGTGGGGGGGTCAAACCCCATGACTGGAGCTGGGTCACTCCCCTGGCAACAATCAACATTAAAAATCTCATTAGGCTTTTATTAGAGGCACAGAAAAGAAGGAAAGCAGTTATAGCATCTTCAACATTGAGTATTAAGCAAAGCTTTCAATTAACAAACCATTTATTTCCTCTCCACTTGGCAAGAGCCAGGCTTTAAAAAGGGGAAAACCAAAATCTTTCAGCCAGCAGTGGGGATGGTGACACCATCCTTGGGGCATCAGCTGAGAGTGGCTGGTGGTGCTGCTGCTATTGTTGGAGCTGATCTCGCTTCCTTGGAGACAAAATAAGAAAAACACACACAAAGGGGAGAAAAACAGCAGAGAGAGAAACTGCTGCTTCGGTGTGTGGCAGCCAGCCCTGCTCGCTGCCTCAGTAGGCGTGGAGGGAGCAGCATGGGGACCCTGGCCCAGGGCTGCTGCAGGAGGCAGCAGGGAGAGGAGCACGGGCGCTGGGTGGCAGGGGACGAGCCACGGCCGGGGGGCCATTGGACTGGTCCCCCGAGAGCCAGCTGTGCCAGCGAGGCATCCCCGGGCATCCCTGCTCACAGGCATCCCCCTGGACAGGCATCCCTGCTCGAACCGCCCACCTCCAGGAGGTGAGGTCTCTCTGGGGTCTCGGGGGGATGTGACGGCCATGCCAGAGACCTGATCAGGAGGTCTCTGAGCCCTCATCCCCCGGCACCGCGCGCAGAACCAGCACAAAGTGCCAGAGCACACCCAGCAGCTGAGTCGCCAAAGGTCTTCTCCATCAGGAGAGTCCCTGCCTTGCTCCAGCCTTAAAACCAGCCACCAAAGTCGTTTCTTGCTCCTCAACTCCCCACCAGGAACATTATCCCTTAATTGCTGCATTTATTCAGACTTATTCTGTATATCTAACAATAATGAGTATATTAGATATGTAATTATTACTGTCATAAACGTAATAGTGACAAAACAATAATTGAAATAGTGTCTATGAGGATAATTCACCATTGCAATTAATACTGCCCTGCTTAGTTAATATGTCACAGTTTAAAATAAATGCTGTCATTACTCCATTACTAATACTGTGTTATAATAATTATTGCGGTAATAATTAAGTGTCTATAGTGATCATGGATTGCCATAGATGGGAATAAAAATCACCGTAAATAACACAGGAGAAATAGCCACCAGAGGAAGAGGTGAATTCTAGCAGAGAGCTTGAAGTGGGGATGCTCTTTGTCTGCACCAGCGCGATGAAATTCATGAGCAGCGGCTCTGCTCACTGACCCCTACCTGCCCCAGCATGTCAGCCACCTCGCCGTGCCGCTCTGGCAACCCGGGTGCAGCCCGGTGCCTGCCGGCATCATCCCCCAAGGTGCTTGAGCATCCTTGCGTGGCACAGTGCTGGGGAGACAGGTGGATTTGCTGGGTGGGATGTGCATCCCCATGGGGTTGTGGTGAGTGGGGGGATGCACAGTGCCTGCAGCATCTTTGCTTTCCTGGGATGCCCGGGGCGCATCCCGGGAAAGCATTAGCCATCCAAAGCTAACACCAACCCTTTCTAACTCCCCCCAGTCTATGCTGGATGGGGGTCCCTCTCCCCAGGGGGGTCACCCACAGCCAGCTCTCTGCCATCTCCCTGCTGTTGCCAAAGCATCTGGGATGGACACATTTCTCCAGGGAAATGTCACCCAAGCAACAGCTCTTCTGCAGAGGAGGGTCCTGCACTGTGGCTGAGCGTGTGAATAAGCCCTGTTGCAAAAGATGGGAGGATAAAAGACCACCAGCAACAGCAATAAAAGGCAGATCACCTAAGCGCTGGCTAGCAGGAGCACAGAGCAGGTTCTTGTGAGCATCTCCCTGCTGCAGCACCTGCACTCGTGCACCTGAGATGCCCACAGGCAGCAACAAGCTTCCGCAGGGATGCCCTCTCCATTGGGAAGAGCTGGGTGAGACTGGACTAGCTGCCAGCTTGGCAGGTTGCTTCCAACACCTGCAAGGAGGCTTTAAAGCACACGCTGCTGCTGGCATCATCAGTTGCTCCACTTTGACTTTTTTGGTACAGAAACTTTCACAGTGCAARCTCTCCTGGCCGGTTTGCAGTGGGGCAGGGTTGCTGGAGCCCCGCAGCGGGGTCCCCTTCGCTGCTTTAGCCCCCTGCCCACGCTTTCCTCCTGCACCTTTGTTGAGTGCATTTTCTACCCAATGCAGGTACTTCACAATAACTCAACTTTACTGGAGTTCAACTCAATTTTCTCAAATTAAATAAAATTTCCAAGTGTCACTCACTAGCAAACTATCAGTTGGAAGGTGGTTGATTTTTCTAACCCTATCTCTGGTCCAATTACAATTTTTAATCTATATGTAGATAATGGTGAACAAAACCCCTGTAGAAATGTCAAGAGTGAGGAGGTTATTAGCTTAGTTTTAATTACTGTCTATCATTCTTAGAAAACCGCAGTAACCTGATAAATTAGGTGACAGCTCTGGTTGTAGGAGTTTAGGTGGGCTTTAAAGGCAGATGGTTTTTTTAACCAGAGGTTTTTGGGGGTAGGCTGTCCTCCCAGGCAGGCAGCATTAGTGTTAGCAGATTTTGCCAGGTCTCCTGCCACCTCCCCATCCCGGGAGCGGGCACCCATCCTCCTGCAGCACCCTCCCCGCATGCAGCACCCAGCCCTGATGGCCGGGAAATCCCCCGTGTCTTCTGCTGGGAAGAGGCTGGCAAGGCACCTTATTTGTTCAAACCATCATTTGAGGTGAGTTTTGTTTCTAAATGAGCAGGGGATGGCACCCAGAGCTCGTCTCATTGACAAACAGTGTGTCCATTGCTTTTAAGGAGACAAGCTGCCATTTGCTCCCCTGAAAAGCACATAATATGACAGGTGAAATGTCAGAAATGAGACTAAAGGCTTGGGGAAAACATTCTTCAGCTGTGAAGTATTCCCGCTAGGAATGTTAAACTGTAGATTAAACGCAAATGTCTCTAAAAGCCTGGAACGCAGCACACTTCATCAGCCGCGGCCCCCGACGTGTACACACATGCATCGCCACACGTGTGCACGCGGGGCCATTTGGGGTTGGACTCGGCGCCCGCTCCCGGCGGCTCCGGAGCTGCCGAGACGGTCCCTGGCCAAGGGCAGGGCAGGGGATGGGGAAGCAGCATCGGCGTCTGCCTCCGCGCTCAGGGCAGGGGCAGGTTTCGGGCAGGACGGGGCTGATCTCCTGCCTCCACGGCCAGCACGCTGCCCCCAGGGTCTGCTCTGGAGGGCTTCCCAAGCCCTCGCCTCCAAAGATGCCAGTGGGCAACTGCACGGCTTGGAGAGGGGCTGGGCTGCTGGCACTGCCGCGGGGAGTCGGGGGGATGCTCCAGCCACGGCGAGGGCCCCACACACTCCCGTCCCCGCGCAGGGGCTCTGCGGGCTCGCAGGTCTGCGGGGATCGCCCTGCGTGACAGGGCTGTATCCATCAGCCAATAAACAGTTCGTTGCACTGAAAGAATTATCTTTGCTGGCATTAAGGTCGGCTGTAACACAGACATTATTACTAGCGGGAGGCATATAAGTAGAGCCTGTGGCAGATAGCAGCCTGTAACTCTTTATTATTTATACCGAAGCTCCTGGGAGGCAGAGGCGTGGGTCCCCGGAGCCTGCAGGGACGGCTGCGTTTGCCCCGTGCTTCGTGGAGACACCCTGGGACGGGGCATGGGGAGCGGAGAGCTGCGATGCCGGGTCCAGCCGCAGATCCTCCCGTGTGCTCCTGGCGATGGGGTCCTGCCCCTGGCCCGGTCTGTGCACCGCCCAGAGCCCTGCTTTAGCCGTGAATAACGTGGGAGCGAATAAAATCTGGAAGACATTTAGGGACACGATGGGGTTTCAGCTCCGCGCTCAGCTGCGCCCGGCCATGTGTCGGTTCTGCTTGCTGCAGCCCGCTGCTCACGGTGCTGCCGGTGCTGCCGCACAGTGAAAAGCATCCCGGTGGCAAAGCACCCCGCTGGCAGCTCGGGCAGCCAGCGCGGGCGGCTCGGCTCGTGCTCAGTGAGCCGAGAGCCCTTCAGGAATTCACTAGCTGTATCCTTTGTGGCATTAAGCTCAATTTTTCTCTAAATAAAACTCCAAGGAATGCGTGCATGCTTACCTGCAGCACGCTGCCCGGGCTCCGGCAACTCCCGCCGAGCCCCGGGGCAATGTTAAATGCCCACACGGGTCAGAAAACCGCTGCTGGCCCGGCCACCTGACATTGCTGTGGAAATCCTGATGCCCTTCCACACTTTCCGAAATTAAACTGTGCCTCCGCTATAAGTTGTTATCAAAAATAGAAGCATTTTATCTATCTTTAGTACAGAACACAGATTGCATGGAGACATTCAATTTGGAGTCAATTTAAATTTCAATTGTCTGTGAAATCTAAATCAATAGGCTATAGTTCAATGGCGCTTTAATAAAACAGGACATAACAGAGAAATCATTAGGGATTACATATGATAAGAGATTGAAAACAGTGTCTGTGTAATGGTGGAGGAGCCATTAGAGAATTACCTCAAGCATTTGCAAGTAAACCAACAATCTCCTTCTCCTCCTGAGACTAACAAGAAGACTTAATTGTGCTGCAGCGGCTAAAAATGCATCTCTGTCAGCCCTTGGATTGGTAGACGATTTACAGGGACATAAAACCATCAGGGTGCTCCGTGGCTCCTCGGCGCGGGTCGGCCGGCTCCGCTCCCCGGCCGCCTCTCATCCCCCGCTGCCGTCCCTCGTCCCTTGTCCTCTGCCCGGCCGCGCTCCGGGAGCTGCTGTGCGCGGGGGTGCGGCAGCGCTGCAGCTCCCCTTCACGTCCCCAGCAGTGTAATCACYGTCCCCCGTTAACGGGAAGGTAATTGAGGGTCTGGGCAGCTCTGGACACACCGCCAGGTATTTAGAGGTGGTAACTACCTGCAGTGATATATTACCCCGGGTTAAACCTCCCTCTGATTTATGTGGATGGTGCGACATAGAGCAGCTCCCAAACAGCATTATTTAACTTTTATTTGCATTTAATAATAATTCACTTTTCCTTAGCTCGTTGCAAATTATCACAATCAGACTGAAGATGAGATTGGATTTCATCAGCCTTGGTTCCCCCCTCCTAGATGAGAGAATCATCTGCATAGAAATGGTGTTCTTGGGGTGAGAGGGGAGGACAGCGATCACTCATCTGCCGCGCGAGCAGCGCTGGCCCTGACCYGGCTGTGCCAGGTCTCCTGGCGAGGCGCAGGAGCGGGCGCAGCCGTCCCGGTACCGCATGGGAGGGTGACCCTGGGGGGCATCGGCCGAGGGGCTGGCCAGGGAGAACGAGCTAATGCTGAGCGCAGAGGAAGGGGCATGCCACAGCTGTGCCGATCCCAGCTGCTCTAAGAGAGGTGGAGGCAGCGAGGGGGGGACGAAGAGAGGAGATTAGATCGGATTAGATTAGATTAGATTGGATTAGATTRGATTAGATTAGATTAGATTAGATTAGATTAGACTGGACTGCGCAGCATTGCACCACGTTGCACAGCATTGCACRTCACTGCCTTGCACAGCGCAGCACTGCATTGCACAGCATCGTGCAGCATCAGATGAGGTTGCACAGGCTGCACAGGAGCTGCAGGCGAGACCGGCCCCTCCCCGGACCGGAGGATCGTGTCCCTGATGCTGGCGGGGGGATGCTCCAGTGCCGGTCCCCGGGCCGCTGCCCTGCCCGCTCGCTGGGGCTGGCCCTGTGCACGGCCTTGCCAGGCAATGGCCCCATCGGCAATTAAACTAAAAGTAGTTTTAATTGCTGCAAATCCCATTTGCACCAGTCTAGGGGGGAATCAAGGCAACAGGAGTCACTGACATAATCACGAGAGTTTTGCAAGGTTGTCAGAAAAGCCTCAACAGCCAAACCCAAAGTGTCCCCGGCCAGCGCAGGGGGACACAGCCAGGGCAGAGAGGGGGGGGTGTGCATGTGTGCATGTGTGGATCCATGGAGGAGTTTGCTAGGCAGAGATTTAACACGGAAGTGCAAGGACTGAACTGACACAGCAATCTCCATCCCTCCTGGGTGGTGTGGAGCAGCTGCACGGCCCCGGCGCTGCCCGGGAAGGCACCGAGCTGCTGCTYGAGCCACTGCCGGGGGGCAGAAAGCTGTGCAGGGCCAGAGAAGGGCTGGTTTTGCCTATTTTATACCAGCGTGACAGGGAAAAAAATCTAAACCCAAGATTAGCAATTTCAATAACAAACCAAGCGAAGTTAAGGGCATTTGAAAAATGTTTTTACAACCTTTGGTTAACCTGCAGTAACAGCTGTTTGAGTGTGTATAAATAAGACTATTCTGTGGAGGAGACAGGAAAAATTGGTTTTATTTTAAAGGACACTGTTTGGCTCCCGCGGTGCAGTGGCATCTGAGGAAATATTGTGTAGTGGCGACTGCGCGTCATGTTTAATACTCAGAAATGCAGCCATGGAGAGCAATACATTTGCTGGCTCCTGACAGCTGGAAAGCTGGGGTGTATTTTAAAATCAGCTTCTCTCTCAGAAGGAAAATTTTGAGAGGGATACAGATGAAAAAAACCTTCAAAATGGCCAGGATGCTTTCCGGCTGTGAGCCGCCCGGCCAGGGAGGCGAGGGTCATGGCGTGGGGAGGCTCGGGGGACACGGAGGAGGCTCGGCAGGGGCTGCCCGGCTCTGCCTTGCCGGCAGCACCGCAGCCGTGTCCCCAGCGCATCCCTCCCACCCACGCCTCGGCTCGGGACCGAGGTGCTCCAGCCCTGGGTGCTGCCACCCACCCTCCCGGCACTGCAGGGACAGGGGCTGCCACCTGCCACAGCCCCGGGAAATACATCCCCTGGAATAACAGCCATAAAATACAAATAATCCCCACTGCCCCTTTTGTTAGAAAAAATCATGGCCTGGCTTGGAACCAGAGACATTCTTTTCTCCACCTGGAAATAAAAGTGTCACACTGCTTGCCACTTCAAACCCTGCCAGAAAGGACTCGGGAGTCCACTAAAGAGTGAGACTTTAAGCCTCGCCRTTAAGAATTACAAGAGATCCGCTGGGCAGCGTGGAAATACAAGAAATACTACAATGCCAGTGCTAAAACCTAATGAGAAATGGAACAAGCTGAGACAGAAGCTTAACAAGAAATACTGGACAAGTCCCCCAAGAAAAACTACAGGCAGCAGTGGAGAGGAGCTGCCAGCCGGCTCTGCAGCCGTATTGATCAGGGCCGGAGAAATAAGAGGAGGCCTTTGGAAAGTAGATAAACAGGGAGATATACAGCGGGAGAGGTCCAGAACTGATGAAAACAGGAGAAAATGCAGCTTAAATCAAAGGGCAAATACACAGAAAGAGAAAAGGTAATAGGTTTTGTGTTTATGGCTAAAGAGGAGAGTTGTGGGGAGGTGATCAGACACAGTGGTAATTGAAAAGAAATGGAAAATGGAGCTCAGTATAAATATTTTCTTGGGAGAAAGTGGGCTGAAAACTTGAAATAAGCCATTATTAATATCAGTTGTAGCCCAAATCTGGGAAGAATATGCAGGGAGGTGTGAGGGAGGTGGGGTGTGGGCAAGGGATGGGGAGTGAAAGTAAGCGGTTACGGTGCAGAATGGCTTCTACCTGCCCGAGGTGGCCCATCTCTAAGCTGTGCCGGGGCTGGGGCGAGGAAGGTCTCCTCTGGCTGGGCAGAAGGCTGAGCATCCCCCTCCTCGCCTGCTCAAAAGCCAGTGGCAATGCCCCGCTGCCCCAGCCTGCGGCATGCCCAGCCCCTCCTGCCTGCCCTGCAGTGAGGCGATGCTGCTGCGGCTCTCGGGGCTCCTCCGCAGGGGAGCGGGGCTGCGATGAGCTCCTGGGGCAGGGATGGCGTAGGGCTGGGATGGCGTGGGGCAGGGATGGTGTGGGGCAGGGCTGCAGGGTCCTCTGCCCACGCTGGGGCAGGAGATGGGCATGCAGCGTGGTCCACGACCCCTCTGCCCGTGCAGGGGGACGCTGCTGACTCCAGGGGCAGCACGGTGTTAACCCCGAGGTCGCGGGGGTCCAGGGCTCGGGACCGAGTGGAGGGTCCCTGTCCCTCGCAGCCTTGGAGCGAGGGGGCCGGGACCCACGGCGTGGCCGTGCGGGGCTGGGGGACCGCATGCTGCTGGCTGCTGCCTGCCTCCACCTCCCAGACTCCAGTGTCATAAAGCAGGGAGCCGATACACAAATTTTCCGCCTCCTGCCTACTAAATCTCGCCTGTCTCTGACTTGCTGCAAGACGCACTCACCAGCATGCAGAAAATATGTGCTGGGTGTGGGAATTTGCAGCCGCCTGGCTCGCTCCGTCAGTGCCGGGCAGGGGTGGGAGGGTCCCGCGCCGGGGTCCGGGGTGTGCGGCGCAGGGGACTGGGGGCTCAGCCTCCCGCGTGTGCCCCTTGCACACCCGGGGCCTTTCCCGTGCGAGGGCAGGAGCAGCCAGCTCTGCCCGCTGTCCCGGGGGCATGAGCCCCACTGCATGGGGGGGAGCTGGGGCCAGCTCTCCACATCCCACCCGGCTGCAGGGGGTCTGGATACGTGCATGGGGCCCTGAGCCCCAGGCGGGGTGGGGGCTGGAGGGGCTCTGGATGATGGGGGGCCCATGGTATCCCACCAGGTGCAGCACACCCATCCCTCTCCCAGAGGGGGATTTGGGGGGGGGCTTCGCAGCCACCCCAGCCGGGGGGCTATTTACAGGGAGGGCTGCATTCCCCCCCACGCCCCTCGCAGCTCTCCAGCCACTCTGCTGCGGTTGCCATGGCAATGAGAGAGGGAGGAAGGTTCCCCTTCGCCTCCCGTGATGCTCGGCGCCAGCATTCCTCCGCATGGCCGTGGCTGCGCTGCTGGGCCGCCGCTGAAATATTAATCAGAGCTAATTGCCAGGAAGCCACCCCCATCCTCCATGCTGAGCACGGCAGCTGCCGGCACAGCATCGTCCCCAGCCCACGGCTTGCCCTCCACGGCACCGTGCCATCCCTGGCGATGTCGGGAGTCCTGGTGTCCCCAAACCTGGCCCGGACCGGGGCCAGCCATCCCTGTGGCAACAGAGCATCATCGGGCTGGTCCCCTGCTCCTCCTAAACACCCCCAAACCCCCTCACACCACACGGCCAGAAAGACGATGCATTTCCCGCATCTAAAAAAAGTAATTAAACAGAAAGGTCATTCTTATTTATTCTTTTGTTACGMAAGCCCCGAGCTACCAAATAGTCAAATTAGGTCTTGGAAGTGTTTAATGAAGGATCGGGGCTGGAGGCAGGGGCTGGCGGGAAGCGGCGTGGGGCTGCTCTGGGGCTGGGCAGATGCTGTGGAGACGCATCCCAGGGCAAGGGGAGGGTGGGAGGGTGGGAGCCAGCAGCCCCACAGCTCTCCCCGGCCGGGCGTTTAGCAGCTGCTGCTGCTCAGGAAGAAACTTGTGTCTTATCGGGAGGCAGATTAGGGAAAAGCAAAGCAGGGCAGCGGGCAGGCTTCCAGGAAAACAGCACATTAGTTCAAACAGCCGTTTGTGTTGCAAAGACATCCACATACAACGGCGGGGCTGCCCCAGTGACGGCACTGCAGGGTGCACCCTCGGCGTGGCACCCGGCGGGCACCAGCGCTGCCGGGCAGGGACGGGGCGGCAGCAGCGCCGCAGCCGCAGCCTGATGCATTACCCATGCGAGAGTGCAATATTCGCAGGGGAAGAATTTTTTTTAATAGGGCCCCATGGAGACATCAGAGCAATTTTCAAGGAGGTTTGAAGCCACCGGGAAGCTTATTAGATCTGTTCTGCAGAGTTAATTTGATGTTGGTAATCAGTGAGCAAGTTAAGCAGTTAAGGAGATAGTGGCTGCTGAATGGTTTGGCTGTTTAGCCTGCTTGTAAGCAGTGGTTACTAATGAGTGGTTCATGAATATGAATGAGAGATGATTACAGTGTGGAAAGGGCAGTCAGCAAACCATAAACTTAATTTTAATCTTTTTATTATCAAAGTCACGTTATTAATAATAGACTTTACATTAAGACCAAGCTTCATCAGCCAATTACTGCACTCCCTTGCATCCCCCGGCAGCGCTCAGCACCAGGCTCCGCGGGGGGCCGAGGACGGGAACTGCTGCGCTGTGACGTGCCCATCACCGGGGCATCTGGTCTCCTCCATCAGTGTGGGCCGGACCACCGGCGACCCTCACCCAGGGCCAATGCTTGTAGAGTGGTACAAGGAGCCAGGTGCTGAGACCACCCCGTCCCTGTCCTGCCAGCCACGAGCATCCCGGTCACCACCGCCGCCACGGGGGTGGCACATGGCCACTGAACACTGTCCCCTGCTCCCACAGTCCTATTGTCTCCGTGTCTAATTAATTGTAATTATTTTCTTATGGCACTATTGATACAGGCTGCTCGTGTAATGAGGCAGCAGTTCCTGTGTGAAATGCTGAAGCAAGGAATGTAGAACATGTTAAAAAATATTAATCTACAAATGAAAATGATTTTAATTGGATTCTGCCTTTGGGGTCGGGTCACTGTTACATTTTCAATCAGAGTTGTCCAGTCAGCAAAGCGGCTGCACAGCCCTTTCAAATGGAAACGGCGAGTGGCTTGCAGAGGTTAATAGGAATGTTGGAAAATAAATAGGTTATTGATTGATAATAACAATAAGCTGACTCCAGTCCTACCTTGGTGACCTTCCCTCACCCAACTTAGAGAAAACTCAGTTAGCATCTAATTATGGATCGCCTTACAATCCCACGTATTAATGAGAGCACGCGGCAGCGCGGGCCAGGAGCCCGCTCTCGGCAGAGGGGAGAGCCCCAGCACAGCCGGCCGGAGCAGCCGCGGCCGCTCCCGAAGGCACCGTGCCCCAGGGCGACGGTGCAGGGGACCCCACGGCAGGGCGGACCAAGCCTGTTCACCAGAAATGGCCCTGAGCCCTTCCCCAGCCCTCCCCGCAGGCACCACTGCTGCCGGGGCCACCCATATCTGCCGGGCTGGTGGGAACTGGGTTTTTGTTAGTGGGCTTCTCGCTCGGGGATAGCCAGGCTGATCTATCACCAGCAGTGATCACCCGGCTGGGCGACTGAGAGGCTTTTCCTTTGTAAAGCACCCCCGCCTGCCAGGAAGGCGAGTGCCCGCGAGGTGCCAGGGGGTGATGCTCGCCCGGCTGGGGCGGCCGCCGGCGCAGCCACGGTGCGCTTTGCTCCAGGCAGGACTTAAATATTTATTCTGGTGCCCAACCAAGTCTCAGCCGCTGCCTTGTTCTGCAAAGAAGAAAGGATGGTGGCTTTGCACGTGCGGAAGTTTGTAACTGATATTTTAATTGCTTCAAGATGTGCCAGGATGTCCTGTCTTAAGCTTTGGCTTTACTCATTATTCCACACATGGCTTTCGGCTCTGTTTGCTGCAAGATATGAAATAGTCATAACCATCTGGGAAACAAGTGGAATCCAGCCGGTTGGCATGGCTCTCRTGGAAGGAGGCTCTTCCTCACCCGGAGGAAGCAGCCGTGCAGACCGCCCGGGACAGCAAGGCACCCGCTTAAACCCTCCCCACAGGGAGATGCCATTGCTGCCTGCACGGCGCTGCCTGCACGGCGGTGTGTGGCAGCAGGGTGATGCCTGCGGCTAACAACAGTTTTCCCATTTAAGGTGCATTGGCCCTTCCCTGCTTTCCCCTGGTTTCCAGGGCTATTTCGGTGCAGACCCTCCCAGGACGGCGGGCAGGGCGACCCGGCAGTCCCAGGCACAGCTCCCGGTGGTGCACGGCTCCCGGCAGTGCATGGGTCTCTGCAGGGTTCACCCTGAAATGGGGCTCGGTGACGCAGGAGGCAAAGCATTAGCTGATGCACATGTGTTTCCCCAGCTGGCACCACCACAGCCCTGGTGTAAACACCATTAAAAGGCACCCAGAAAGTTCCTGAAACGTGTTTCAATTTGCACTGCCCATCTTTTTATCATTTTCAGAATATTAACTCGGTGCAGCATTAGTTGTGGGAATGAGAAGTGGCCAGAAATAAATTAAACCAGGAGAGAAGCGCAGTTTGGGACTTCATGATTTTAATTAGTATTACTTCCACCTTCCTAATGAGGTTAGGTCAAGAGGCCGTGTGTGCAGCCGCATTTCAATCCACACCGCGACACTCGGGCCAAACACAGCCCCCCCGCGGTGTCCCAGTGAGGTGCTGGGGATGGCAAACAGGCGGCACTGCCCAGGATCAAGCTCCAGGACTTGGGGAAAAACCTCGCCAAGGGTCAGTGTGATGGGTGCATTGCATGGTTACAGCCCTGGCACTGCCAGCCACCTCCAGCACCCACGGGGTGAGCACAGCTCTGTTTGCCTCCCGGAGTGAAGGTAGGGAGGGGAAAAATGGAAAAATTAGTATTTTTTTTTTTATGTCATTTTTGTAGATCTGGGAACAGAGACACTAAACCTCCCCACGCAGTGTGGTGCAGCTGGGACTCGGGCAGAGCTGCGGGCATCAGGATGTTTCACAGCTCCTGAGCTACACCCACCCCCAGTGAGCATCCCATGACCCCCAGGCTCTCTGTGCACCCGCTCAAGAGATCGGTGCCAGCGCAGGCAAAGCCTGGCAGTGTGAGAGCCAGGGGAAGGGGGAGAGACCCGGGAGTGGGGGCATCTGGCAGGGTTGAACCTCCCCCTGCGGCAGCAGCAGCCTCCCGCACTCTTGAGGCTCCGGACACAGCCGTATTGCCACGTGCTGCCCCAGGACCTGCTCACTGGGCTAGCACCCTGCCCACCTCCCCAGGTCCCGTAGCAGCTCCATGGCCAGCACTGGGGCGTTTGGGAAAGCTGGTGGTGCTCAGGGCTTTCACAATACCGCTGGCAAAGCCCTTCCTGCAGAGACCCTCCGCGGCTCCCTGCCTGTGGTGGCAGAGGCACCCGCGCCGCTCGCAGCCGCTCACAGAAATGCCACATATCAATTTCACAGAATCGCTTCGCAATTTGATGCAAATGAACAACATTTCTCTTGCTTGTACACATTTTCTGTCAACATGTGTTTGAGAGACTTGCTGTGACATGTCAAAATGCTGCTTACTGGGGGGAAAATAAACACGGCGGTTTGGCTGCTGCCTTCCCGCACCGCCGGGAACGGCTGGGCAGGGGCCGGAGCTGGGGCTCCCCTCCCCGCAGCCGCGGCAGCTGGTGGCTCTCCAGCCTCCCTCCCAGGAGAGGGCCAGGCAAGCGCCGCGTCCCCGCTCTGCGTGACCCTCGTGCCCCGGGCTGGAGCTGCCGCCTTGTCCAACCCGCCTCGTCCACAGCTGCGGTGTCTCTGTGCTTTACCCCGGGCACGCAGGATGCGGGCTGCTGCTCTGCCGGCTCCGGCGGGTCCCTCCTGTGCTCCCCTGCCTGCTCCGGGGAGGGTCTGGGCTGACCCTGACCCCGCTGGGAGCAAGGCAGGGACACGCCAGGCCCCAGCGCTGCCGCTCACGCAGCCGTGGCTGCAGACACGGGTTTGGGCTCCCCCCACCTCCCCGCGCTGGGCAGGAGCTGCTGGGGGGCAGCCGGGGCGCCGGCCGTCAGCCCCTTCCCCGGGGGGGTTGGGGGGCTCTGCAGCACCCAGGAGGCATCAGTGGCACATCTCCGCCCGGGGCTGCCCTGCGGGACGGGGGGCTGGACTGCTCCCCTCTGCCGCCGGCTGCCGGTGCAGGGCTGCGGGCAGGGCACCGCCGAGTTGCGGGCAGGGCTGCAGGCAGGACTGCGGGCAGGGCTTTCCTGGAGCACGAGCTCCACCTGCCGCCGCCCTCCCGGGCCGGGCCGGTACCGGCGGGTGCCCAGCGCCCCACGGGCAGGGCCGGGCAGGGCCGGCGGCACCCTGCACCCCGGGCCGGCCCCCCGCGCCCCGCAGACGTGGCCCCGCACGGGGGAGGCGCCCCCGCAGCCCCCGCCCGCCGCCCGCCCCGGCCCCGCGCTGCCTGCGGCTCCGCCGAACCCCCCGGGACCCCGGGCACGTCCCCGCCGCGGTGGGTCCCGCAGTTTGGGGACTGCGCCCGCCGGCGGCTCCGGCACCGCACCCCGGGTGTGCTGCCTGCSCTGCCTGCCCTGCCTGCGCCGGATGATGTCACTTCCCCGCTCCAGGGCCATCCTCCGGCAGTGCCCGGGGAGGTGACACCCCCTCTTGCGCACCCCCTGCCCCGGCTGCCGCGGGACGAAGCCCCTTCCCCGCGCCGGGCAGCCAGGGACCGCGGCATTTCTGTCCCCTCCTGCCCTGACACCCCGTCGGGTGGCCCTGGCTGCTCAGCGGGATGCTGAGATGGCCGCGGTGAGAACCGCCTGTCCCAGCCCCTGCATGCCCCACGCTGTGCCCCATGGCATGGTGCGCATGGGAGCTGGGGCACCCCCAGACCATCCTCACCCCGCTCCCCCAGACCCCCAATGCCCCACAAAGACACCAGACTGCGGGCTGTTTGCACACTTGCCATGTTCACAGCAGACATTACAGGCAGGAGGGACATCCTCGGGGCCGTGGGGACCCGCAGGACTCCCGCTTGCACCACTGAGGCAGCCCCAGGACCCCCTTCCCCCGAGCATCCTCGCCTCGCTCCTGTGCCCAGCCCCACCGCAGCCATGCCCGCTCCCACTGCACTGGGCGTGGGGCGGCAGTGGAGTCCCAGCAGAGCAGGGGCAGCCCCAGCCAGCTCGGGCCAGTGTGCCCTGGGCAGGACGGTGCACCCCGGGGCCGGGCGCCATCCCCAGACCTCTGCCCACATCGCTGCTGGGGTGACCCGGCCCCGCGCCCGCCATCGCTGCAGCTGGTAAAGGGGGATGTACACATCACGTCCCGCTTGCGCTGCTGCCTCCACTCTTCAGACAGCTCTGGGGGCACCAGCAAAGGGGGACGGACAGACAGACAGACAGACTGACTCCTCTCCCAGCCGAGGGAAATGGGGAGCAGGGGCAGGGAGCCCCAAGGTGCTGGGGCAGAGCAAAGGAGCAACCTGGCTGTTTTGTGAAGCCTCTCTCACCCCTCAGCCCCTCTCTGTTCAGCAGTGGTGGTTCTGCAGGGGCGAGCAGCCGCCCGGTGGGCACTGGTGGCCTGTCCCCACCAAGGGGTCCCTGGGCAGCACTTGCTGCCTATGCGGGGTCGCACTTGCCCAGTGCATCCTCTGGGCCACCTGGGTGACTCGTGGTCCCATTGCTCCCCTCAGTGACCCGCCTGGGGAGGTCCCCCTGGGCACGGGGCTGTCTGGAAGGCTGCTCTGGAGCTGAAAGGGGGGTCTGTGGGGGCAGGGAGGCAGCCCCTCACGACGGGTGGGCTCCGACAACACCAGCCCAATGCTCATGGTGCTCCCGACCCGTGCAGGAGCCCTGAACCTGCCTGCCCCGATGGACACCCGCCTGCCCTGTGCCCAACCCAGCTTGCCCTCCCGCCCCCAGCTCCTTCCCATCCCCACGCCTCTGCTTGACCCTCTGCCCCCAGCCCCCAGCAGGGCCCTGCCTCCCCCTTCAATCAAAACACAGGAGCATCAGCCCAAAAATCCCCCCTGGTCCCAGCTGTGCAGAGGAAAGGAAGGCACGTGGTTAGTGGGATAAGGTGGAGGTCGGGCAGCCATGGAGCTGGGTGGGATGGAGAGCCCTGTCAGTGTGAGAGCCCAGCAAGACCCCCCAGCTGAAGGACCAGGCTGTGGTTGGTGCAGAGCAGGGATGCCAAGGGGAGGTGGGCAGCGTCACAGGATGAACCCGGCCGCCCAGGGGACCCCGCTCT
This sequence comes from Phoebastria nigripes, assembly GCA_035582835.1. NCBI lineage: Eukaryota > Metazoa > Chordata > Aves > Procellariiformes > Diomedeidae > Phoebastria > Phoebastria nigripes. Next base: position 1,303,753 of record JAYKAV010000100.1, on the reverse strand, counting down.
GGATCTGCCTTCCAACAGCGGGCAGGAGAGCTGCTGGCGGGTGAGACTGAAGCCAGCCAGCAGCACTGGGTTATCTGGGGAGGTCCTCGCCATGGGGTTAGCGAGCACAAGCCAAAGCCAGGAGAGGGCAGCCAGAGCTGGATGCTGTCCGGATCTGTACACCCCCCCGGACAGAGCTGCCCTGACCCTTGGTTGAGGCAGCCTCCCCAAGCCGCCCCACTGCTGTGTACCCCCAGCAGCCATGGTCTGGGATGTCCTCATGAGCCAGCCCCTGTCCCAGCCAGCAGCACGGGGCCACCGTCCTCTCCTGGTGCGCACGGCTTGGTTCTGCCCTGCTGCTGGTACAGCCAACACTTAATGCTGACGGTGTCTTACCACAGATCGCTAGCCTGCACGCCAAACCCATACAGATGGGCCAGGTCCTGAAGCCTTAACCCCAGCAGAATCCCTGTAGAGGCAGGGGACGTTTCTCCGACTGACAGACGGACAGAAAGCAAAGCACGGGCTGTGCCCCCGTCCCAGCCGTCCCAGGCAGCCGGCAGCAGAACCACCCTCCACCGCCCACTGCCCGCTCCTGGCCGTTCGGCTCATGGCTGGGGGGACCCTGCAAGTACCAACTCAGCAGTTAGACGCAGCCCTCGGCGCCGTGCGGTTAGTCAGGACCACGCTGCTGGCAATGGCTTCCACATGCATCAGGGTCACAAGATAAACTGTGGAGAGACAAAGGGAGTGAAGAGAGGAGCCCGGGAGCGCCCTGCAGCCGCCCCGGCGCCCATGTGCTGATGCAGGGAGCAGCACGAGACCATTCCCCATGATGGGTGAACTGGGGCCTCAGGAGAGCCCCGAGCTCAGGCTCTGGTGGGGCTCATGGCAATAGCATCGCTCTTTGGCTGAATCTCTCTGCAAACTGGGTTTGCTGGACTTTTACGGCCATTACACATTGTCCTATTTCCACTCAGCCTCTTTTCATCATTTAGCCACATGAAATTTCTTGGAAAACAGAAGGCCAATAGGGAAATTTTCAAAGCCCCCCAGCCTGAGCATCTTCCTCTCCATCGCACTGAATGGGCAACAAAGATGCTCAGCAGCACTGAAAATCGGGCTGCTGCAGGTTAATAACCAAGAGCCCAGGAGAGGCCACTGTTCATTTGTCATGGCGAATAGAATCCAAGAGTTAAAGTGCAAAGAGTATTTGTTAGTAGCAATAGAGAAACAAGTCAGGAATGATTAGTACAGGTGGTTAGTAACAGAAGCATGGCACAATCAGTCTGATTTAGAGGACATACATACTGGAAGAGAAATGAAGAGAAAAGCAGCAACGGTTAGTTTGTTTAATTCAGTTCAGGAATGTGTTAGTAACAGAGATCTACTGGCTTAAAAAGGAACTGAAAAGCTTCTGCTGATAAAACCGTTTTAGGCTCCTAGTCAGCAGCAGACTCCACAGGCAGACCCGGCCATGGCGAGCTGGGGAGAAACCCCCTCCTCGTGCCGGCGAGGGCTGCCTGCGCGGGGCAGGGGCTGCCGGCTGCCTCTCCTGCCCGCTGCAGGGGCTCGGGCTGCCCGGCCCTGCCTGTGCAGCCTGTCACCGACGCAGCAACACCCGGCACTTACAAACGTACTTACCCAGCTTTTCCGTTCCCCTTTAAAGACAGCGCTGGCTGCCCACGGTTAGTGGGAGGCGAGACAAGGCTGGTTAGTAGGGCATGCGCTGGAGCCGGTTAGTGGGTTAGTCCATTTGCCAGGGGCTTCAGCACCCCTCGCAGAGGGGGCGGCAGGGGTCCCGGCGGGTTAGTAGGTTAATATCCGAGCACAGCGGCAGCATGCAGAGCTGGTCCCAGCTAGCCCCGCCGCCGGCGGAGAAGCGCTTTCCCGGGGAAGGGTCTGCTTGGCTCTCGCGGAGGCAGCGGGGCTCCAGCTCACGAAAGCAGGAGGCGTTTTTGGGCTTTGCCACTGGATTGAGATTTGGAAAGGTGTTAGCAGAGGTTTAGCCTGCGTATTATAACCTAATTTCTGAATTAAATGCTTTGCAGGGATCTGCCCCTATCATCCATGCTGGTGAGGTACAAAATGCCCCGAGCAGCATGTGCCCCCACACAACACGTGTTTCCCAGCCCTGGTACCGGTGAAGACAAGATGGGCTGCACAGAGGAGACAATCCCGGCAGTGCCGGACTGTGACTTGGCATTGCAAGGCTCTGGGGTAAGGGCGGTAAAGGAGCTGGAAGAAGCAGAGAGAGGGAAGGGGTGAAAGCATCGCTGGCAGCGCCTGGGGCAAGGCTACGGGCAGCTCTGCAAGAGCAGGGCTTCTGCTGAGACAGCGACAGCTGCTCTGGGTCTGCACCGAGCTCCCACTGCCCATGGAGGGAGGAGGAGGTCCAGCAGGGAAAACCACGACGTGGAGCAGAGGAAAGGTGCCCAATAGCTTATCCCTCCCCATCAGAAGCTGCTTCTCTGCAGGGCTGCCTGCAGGAGCGGGCAGCTGAGCAGTGCCGATTGCTGAGGGGCGGCAGAAGCGGCGGCTCTGAACCGTGCCCTGAGAAATAAGGCTGGGAAGGGGCACCCAGGGCACCCTCTGCCCCGTGTTCCTCTGGGTCACCTCCTCCTGCAGCACTAGCTCCCTCTGGTCCCCACAAGGATGCTTCTCCATTTTGGACTTCAAGGGGCTGTAACGCCTGCCACAAGCCCGCCATGAGCTGTGTCTACCCTCAGCCCCCAGCCCGCTGCACGCCCAGCCCCACCATGTGCTCAGGGGACGCTTGCTGGAGCGGGCAGCAGGGCAATGGTCGCACCCATTTATGGGACCACTGTTGGCCCCACACAGTCCCACAGGGGCCATGCCACAGGCTTCTCGGGAGGAGGATGCGCTACCCATGTCCCTCCCCGTGCTCCAGGCTGCTCCACAAACCAGGTGTTTTCTCAAAGCAGAGCAGAGGCAGGGTCGCACCGGGATGTGGCACCGGCAGCGCAGGGCACTTCCAGAGCAGAAAGCACCGGGACTTTGCTGACAGAGGGACGGGCAGGATCAGTGGGGACAACCAGGGTCCCTTGGGCTCTGGCCATCATGTCTCCTTGAGGAGCTGGCACAGCTCCGCTCCCGTCCCTTTCCCCTTCTCGCTCCTCCTACATTGCATTCAGTGAAGGGGATGGATTTCATCCTGCCCATGCCCTGCCCATTGCTGGGGAGGGCCCATGGGGAGACCCATGCACTGGGTCTGGCTGGGATGGAGCGGCAGGAGGGAAGGGGACCCCAGCACCTTGCAGGAAAACCGTGCGCACACGCAGACCCGTGTCCTCAGGTGTTGCCACCACCGTCTCTTCAGCCGTGTCCCCCGCAGCGGCCAGGCTCATGGCTCCGGCCCATGGCAGCCAGCACCAGGTCACTCTGCTGGGGCTGGCCCAGCACTGGCATCCGTGCATGGGCAGCAATGGCAGCTCCCGAGCCCCGGCTCCCCTCCGGGCACAGCCGGTCTGGCTGGGCAGGAGCCGGGGCTGTGCCCCTGGGGCTGGTGGCGCTGGGGAGCAGAGATACTGTGAGACCCCAGGCAGCGCAGCAGCCGCCCCCTCCCCACCACTGCGCACGTGCAGGGGACGCATTCCCTTGTGCAGGTGGCCCTGGGGACGGTGTGACCCCATGGACCCGGCTGGAGCCCGGGGAGAGTCCGTGAGGGGATGAGACCCTGGGGAGGAAGGCTGGCTCCCGGCTGCCCAGAGCCCTCCCGGGTTATGAGGGGTGGGGAGAGCATGGGGCTGGCACAGTCCACGTCGCCCTCCCCAGGGGTCCTACCTGTGGTCACCGGCTATGCGAGTGCCGTGCAATGTCCCCCTGTCCTGTCTGGCTGCTCCGCTGCTGCGGCCGCGCAGGGGACTGTGTGTGAACAGACCTCAGGTCAGTCATTAGCAGCTGCAAAAGAAAGTAACCAACGCAGCAAAGGAGAGCAACACGGCGCCGTTGTCCCCAGGCAGAGCCGAGCCGAGCCGGCGGGGGATGCATTGTGCTGCTGGGAGCCTGGCAGGGGGGCCGGGCAGGGCAGGGCAGGCAGGAACACAGGCAGAGCCTCCCTTGGCTCCCCCACCATCCCTGCGGCTCCCCATCCCTGCAGGATTAAACACCTGAGGCGACATCCTCTGCTCAGAACCCCACCGCTGCTGGTCCCCGCAGGGTGGCTGCACGCTGCCCAAAACTGGGGGCAAAGGAAGGGCCAGATCCTGCGGAACTGTGATGCAAGACCTCTGCAGGGGGAGATGCCGTGCCAGCGGCTGAGCCTGCCCTGCACGGCTTCCCCCTCCTGCGTGCTGGGCTGCCCTGGGGAGTGGGGACCGGCCCAGGCGTCCTCCCGGCTCAGGCAAACTAACACCCCTGTCCTGGCGCTGCCTAAGGGCAGCACGGCAATGCCCAGCTGCCTCCTGCAGCGGGTGCACCCCGTGCCCCATGGGTGCCCACCAAAGCTAGCACTGCCCCTTGGCGCCTGGGTGCTCACAGCATCTCCTGTGGCTGCAGGCAGCTGGCRCGGAGCCCTGTTGTGGGCAGCAGCGGGGCAGAGGCAGGCAGGGTGGAGGTGGGGGAGCTCCAGCCCATGCTCCCCGTGGGGACCTGCACTCACCCCCTATGTGGGTCTGCTTGGCTGCCCGCCGCTTGCTCAGGGGCAGCCAGTGCCCAAGGAAATGCCCCAAGGAAATGCTACCTCTCCCTCCTGTGCCTGTCCCCTTGCAGAGGGCGGGGAGCTGGACCTGCCACCAGGCACAGGGGGCACTAGGAAGGACCACACCAGAAATGGTGGCAATGCCCCAAACTGCCTGTCCCTGTCTGCTGCTGGAACTTCCTGCACTGGGGACCGGGACTGCCTGCCACTGCCGCTGCCTCTCCACTGCCGCTGCCACTGCCACTGCTGCCACTGCCTCTGCCGCCACTGCCACTGCCACTGCTGCCTCTGCCACTACTGCCTCTGCCACTGCCACTGTCACTGCCTCTGTCGCTGCCACTGTCGCTGCCACTGCCACTGCTGCCTCTGCCTCTGCCCTGTGGTTAAACTGGGTCACTCATTCCTGCACGTGCCGCAGGTGCTGGCTGTAGCGGAGTGGCCGGTGGCCACAGCCGTGCCACGGTGGGTGCCACTCCGCCTCTGCAGGGATGTGGGCGCATGCGGCTGATGCCAGCAGCCAGCCTGTGCCCACAGCCAGCCTGCGCCTGCAGCCAGCCTGCGCTGCCTGCCCTCCTCCTGCCCTGCCTGCGTGGAAAAGCCACGATGGCAACAGGTCCCAGGGGAGCCGGGCCGTGATGACTCTGCAGTTCAGCTGTGGAGCTGCTATTGCTTCCCGCAGTTCATTGTTGCCGCATGTTGCAGGCACTGCCTGCAGGACAGTCCCTCCCATGGGGACAGCATCCCGGCAGCATTTGCAAAACAGCTGCCATGGGGTTGGGCAGCGGGAGCCGGGCTCAGGCTCAGCAGGGGGCCGGGCGGCGGCAGGCACCAAAGATGCCATTGAGCATCTGGCAAATATATTCCCTGCCTGGATCGGAGCGGGAGGTGCCTGTGGTGGGGCAGGCAGGACATGTCTGCATGGCATGACCACTGCAGGATGGCCTCTCTCACCCAGCAATGAAGCACATCCCAGGAGACAGGGGGGTGAAAAACAATTTTGTGCGAGCAGCACTTAACCAAGCACTCTTCTTGTGCATGGCGGCTGTGAGCTCGAGCTGCCTTTTGCCACACGGGGTTGGTGGCATGTACGGTGCCCCGGGGCTGAGCACCCAGGTGCAGCATTTGGGTTAAACGGGGGCTAATCAAGCAAAGAGAAGGCCGGAGGGGAGTGCAAGCTCCACCACAGGCAGGAGCAGGGAGGTGAGGGCAGCAGGCGAGCTGCCCATGTACAGCAGGCATGCCACTGCTGCAAGCTGCCCGTGTGCTCCTGCCGCGCCGCAGGCACGCTGTCGGCTGCTCTGCTGCCCGTGACCGGAGAGGCGATCTCCGAGATGTGTCTGGGCTCTCCCGACCCCCCAGCTCCTGGCAGGGGGGCCAATGCACCCCTGCCCTCGGCCCTGCCAGCGCTCCCCGTCCCTCGCTGCCGCTGGCAGAGCCCAGCTCTGGTGCTGCCGCAGCGGCGCCGGACGCTGCCTCCCTTTGTCTGCAGCTCTGGGGCTGGGCAGCCTGGGCAGCCCTGGCAGAAGSGGGGGGAGAAAGGCTCCCTGCAAGCCCAGAAGCAACTGAAAACCCGAKTATTTCTGGGCTCCTCCTGGCTCCCCGGGGCAGGATGTAATTGCACACACAAAAGGCGGTGAGACAATGAGGGAGAGAAAATGGCTCCCCAAAAGGAGCCCGGGTAGCATCTGTCAGGTTAACTCTTTGCAGGGGGAAGGGCTGTGCTGAAGTGCCCTGGAGGGGTGCTGGCCCCAGCCTCTCCTCTAACCCCCTACCTAAGATCACCAGGTTTAGGAAAAAATGGTGGTTTCAAGACAAAGTAAACCAGCATTTTGGCTACATTTCCTTCCAGGACCATTGAAAATCAGGCAAGAATCCATTTACCTGTCTCGAGCCCTATTCTTGATGAGGTTTCTGAAAAAAAAATACAAACAAGTGGTGCATCAGTTAATATTAATTTTGGTACGGGGGCTGCAGACGGCGCCCAGCGGGAGCCAGGCTGCCCGGGTGCCGCCGTCCGGACCGGGCATCGCCCCGCCGGGCCGGCTCTGGGGCCGGGAACACGCTGCGGATGCGCTGCTGCTCCTGCCCCTAACAAAGGGAGCGGGGCCCAGGCTGCCCCCAGCCTGGGACCCCTTGGGAGAAGTTGGTGGCTCCTGCCATTGCGTGTGGGTTCGCGTGGGAATTATTTATAACCCGGGAATGAGAATATATTGGGGGGGGGAGGTATTTTTTTTTGGAGACGGAGCTGACGGAGCAGCAGCGCCTGCCGGCCCCGCAGCCTCCCGGGAGCGATGCCCGCAGGACCAGCCGTGTCCCGGGGCAGCATCTCTCCCTGCTCCTGCCCGTGCATCACGCCCCGAGGTGGGGGGCGGCCCCCGGGGCTCCGCCTGACGCCCCTGCGCCCCCAGACCCCACCAGCGCCTGGAGAGGAGCCACATTTCCATCCGGAAAACAGCAGAGAGGAAGGCAAGCGCGGCTTTACCTGATTTCCAGGGGAGGGCTGGGCTCGGGGACCGCCGGGCTCCGCACGCTCCTGGCCGCCGTGCAGCTTCTTTGTGCTGGAGCTTTCCAGAGAGCATCCCTGAGAAAGACATTGCCATGCAAACTCCTCCTCCCCGCAGCCCCCGCCGGGCCCGCCCGGCCCTACCTACGGCGCAGGAGGATGCTGCAACTCCCATTAAATTTTAATGCTGGAAATGCGGCCGAGTCACCTTCCCCCCCTCCCGCACCCCGCCTGCCCGCGGCCCCTCACCGCTCCCTGCTGCGGCAGACCCCGGGAGGGCCACGCAGCCGGGCCACGGCGGCGACCGGCCACGGCCCCCGCCGCAGAGGCCACCGTCCACCCCCTGCCCGGACGCCGGCCCGCCGTGGTGGCACGGGCTCCCCACAGCCACTTGGGGTGGCGTGGGCACCCCATACCCATAAGGCTGGCAGAGGGGACGTGGGGTTGGGGACACGGGGCAGGGGATGCTGGGCAGGCAGCGCTTGCGGGCAAACCACTTGGGGACACGGTGCGTAGGATCTGGCCGTGCTCGGGGGGGGGGGGAAGGGACGGCAGAGAGACCAGCCCAGCCTGGGGACACGTCCATGGCCGCGGTGCCAGTGCACGGGGGGGCCGGGAGTGCCGCAGCCCTGCCCGGCCGTGCCCAGCGGGGCAGACCCCCATCCCGGGGGCCGGAGGGCTGGGGTGGCCCCTCTGCAGCACTTTGCAGCTGCTGGGCTCTTGCATTGTTCTCCAGGTCGCCGTCGGTCCCTGGGGACCCACCGGTCCCGCCGCCAGCTGCCCGCCGTGCCTGGCTGTGTGCTGGCCCCGCTCCCGGCCCCCCGCGTCCCCCCGGGGTTCTGGGGCTGGGCAGGGGCAGGGTGGGCTGGCCAGGACCTGGCTCCCCACCAGATGCGGCCACGGAGGGGCAGGGAAGCTCCACTCCTCCAGGTCTCGCTGACTGGCGGCCCCAGACGTGTTTGTCCTGGGGTGGCAGGAGGGTTTCACTCAGCCCATCCCAAAACTTTTTGTTTCTTCTTCTATTCTGCATTTTTAATTATGATTTCCTGCAGAGAGAATCCCTTCCTGGGCAGCATTGTCTCCAATGGTGGTCCTTCTGCTGAAAATGTCAGGAATGGGACATTTTCATCACATCAAACCTTTTCTCCAGAGCTCTTCTGAAATGAGAAATTTTTCCAGAGCAGCCTTTCCCTGTCACATTTTCAGCTTCAGTTAACCGCTGCTTTCTCACAAGCTGAAGAAGATGGTTTATCAGCAGCCCCTGACAGCTTCTTGCTGCCCCAGGTTTCCTGCAGCGACAGCCCAGGGCCAGGCAGGGAGGAGCAGGCCCTGCCTGTGCCCACTGCGCTGCCGGGGCAAACACGGCGCCGCGAGCCCACGGTGTCACCTCACTGCTCCAGGGCCAGCACACAGCCTGGCCTGGTCCTCTGCACCTCTGCGGGCGGAGGGGCTCGCCTGCCTCTGCCCTGGGCTGCCCGCTCTGCTCTGGGCATGGGAGGTGCTGCGGGGCCGGCGGGTGCTGCAAGCTGGTGTGGGCGCAGGGGTGTGTGCATGGGTGCAGGGGTGTGTGCGTGGGTGTGCATGAGTGCAGGGGTGTGTGCACAGGTGTGTGCATGGGTGCAGGAGTGTGCAAGGCGTGCAGCTGCAGCTTGCTGGATCCTGCAGCTCCTTCCAGCTCCCGAGCAAGGCTGAGGTTCAGCAGTGGCCGCACGGTGTCCTCCTCAGCCTTGCTGGAGCTGCAGCGCGGCCCCGGGCAGGTGCTGGCAGAGCGGATGGGGTCTGCGGGGCGGCAGGGATGTGTGGGTCCTGCAGAGCCCCTGAGCCGGCAGCCGGGCTGGCAYAGGGATGGGACAGACAGCCAGCCCTCGCCAGTGGGATGTGCAGCGCTGTGCAAGGGCTGCACTGCTGCTCCCGCTGGCTCAGCACCCAGCTCCTCACCCCTGCACTGGGCCTGACCACCGTGCCCCGGCCCCGCAGCTCCCCCGGGGTCTGGCAGTGGGGCCGAGGGCAGGCCATCACACCGCTTTGCTGCTCCATATGTGAGCTGGGCAGGGGCTTCGCCTGCCTGCAGTGGGGACATGTGGGTGCCTGTGCTGGCTGCAGGGGCAGAAAATGACAGTTGTCCACCCCATCCTTGCCCCTGTAGAGGCCCTGCTCTGCTCTCGGGCACAGCATCGCTCCCAGCCATGCACCCCCATGGCACCCCCCCCTCTGACTGCCAGCGCGCCGCCTTGGACAACTGAGCCTTTATTGAGCTTTGCCCCTGCTGCCGTGCAGGAGAGACGGTGCCCAGGGCACGCAGCCGGCGGCACGATGGCTCCGGCGCCGGCAGTCACTGCTGGACCCTGCGGATGGACTGGACCTGGCCCGTCTGCACGTGGGAGCCCCACTCCCGCACGTGCTTGTACTCGCCTGCGTGGCTGTCGCTCTCCAGGAGATACTGGAAACCCCGGTAGCCCGGGTACTGCGAGCAGACCCACCTGCGACAGAGCAGAGAGCGGCAGTGGCTCAGGGCTGGCAGCACCATGAAGCACCCCGTGCTGCAGGCGCTGGGCAGCGGGCAGGGTGCCAGCAGCTGCCAGAGCATCCTCAGCTCTGGTGCGTGCCCCCGGTGCTGGGTCCTGGCAGGCTGCAAGCCCCCGGGGTACTCACGCGCCGGAGCGGACGAGGAAGGAGCCCACGGCACTGCTGCCCCAGCCCAAGGCGGGCAGCGAGGGGCAGTCATCGGTCAGCTCCCCCCGCCTGCCCTGGAAGTTCTCCTGCTCAAACAGCATCAGCCTGCTGCGCCCATGGTCCTGCTGCCGAGAAGGGCATGGCATTGGCACGGCTGCCCTGCCCGGCCCCCTGGCCAGCAGCCGGCGGTGGCCTCCGGGGACCAGCCCAGTGGTGGGCTCCGGGGACTGGCCCCGCAGTGGGGAGCCGGGGCGGGGGCACTCACGGCACAGGCGATGGGGCGGAAGGAGCACATCCTCTCCACGTGGTAGGCATTGCTGCCACTCCACGCCTCCCAGCATGGGTACTCGCCGCGCTCCAGCACGAACTGCTGCCCCTGGAAGCCACAGTGCTCGAAGCCTGCCCACCTGCCAGGGGTGGGAGGGGTGGTGAGACCCCCGCGGCGCCCACCACCCCACTCACACCCGGGGCAGAGCCCACCGCACCCTGCAGGGACGGGGCCATTCCCCGGAGGAGGCAGCCCCGTGGCTCAGGTGGCAAAAGACACTGGAGATCTCCATCCTCCAACCCGCCTCCATCCATGGGGTCCCAGAGCACCATGGAGTGGCAGCCCCCTGTGACCCCCACTCACGCCCCGCTCTCGATCTTGCAGGAGCGGACGGTGCTGAAGCCGTGCTCCGGGGTGCTGTAGCAGTCGGCGGTGAACTCGTGCTTCTTGCCCTGGAAGAAAGCCTCGTCCCACACCACGATCTGGGGAGGACGGAGCGGGTCAAGGGGCTCCACGGGCGCAGAGGCCCCAAGCAGACACTGCAGCCCCATGCCTGGGCATTCACGGGGCTCAGGCTGCGTTGCCAGTCCTCCCCAGGCTCCCGTACCTTCCAGAGACCAGAGGATCTCCTGCAGCGGTGGGTCATGTTGGCTCTGCCAGGGCACAGGGGAACGGGACTGTTAAAGCCTGCCCCAGGGCTGGTGCATCGCTGGCCCCCGCGAGCCTGGCCTCGCTGCTGCAGCCTGGTCAGACCCACCAGCCCTGCGCTGGGGACTTGGCCCTTCCCTGGGACTCCCACATCCCAGGCCGGGCTTCAGGTCATGCATTGCATCGGCAGTGCAGGCAGATGGATGCAGGAGCCTACAGCCGTCTGCTCCGCTCTGCGGGGCTCGCTCCAGCCTCTGCCTGGAAGAAACTGCCCTTGGGAGCCTGTGCACGTCCCTTGACCAGTGGTGTGGGAGGCAGTGATGGGGTGGCTCCACGCCAGAGCAGGCGCAGAGCATGGGCTGGGGCTCTCCCAGCCCACCCGGGGCTGCTGTCCAGGCCGTGCGGAGCAGCGGGTGTCTGGCAGGGCAGCCACAGCCCTGGCAGCCGTCCTAGCAGCACGGCACAGCACCGCAGTGGGGTGAGCACTCTGCCTGCCCGTGCATGGGGCTGCCCACGGCTGCCCGTGCCCAGGGAGACTCCTCCTCCTGCAGGCAGATCCCTGAGCCAAAGCCCCGGCACAGGCAGCCCCGGCGCAGGCAGCCCCGTGCAGGTCCCCGGGTGTGCTCACCACGCGCAGGCAGCGCCAGTGCCTGGGGCTGCAGCCAGGGCAGCGCTGAGCCAGGAGCGCTGCAGAGGTGGCTGCATGCCCACGCTGAGCAGCAGTACTCTGCTCCGCTGCCATGGCCAGTGATGCCCCCGATCCCCCCGCCACTGTTCCCCCGTGCCGAGGCGTGTGACAGCAGAGTGGTGCCGCAGCCCRTCCCCAGTGGCTGCCCTTGTCTCATGCCCTGGCTGCAGGACTCGGCAGCCCCTGGCCGGGTCATGCCTGGGGACCGAGGTCCAGCCCTGGCTCTCGGATCCTCCTCCACATGTCCCTGCAACTGCTCCACTCCCAGCACCCAGCCATGTGGGGCAGGGGCAGCTACTGCCAGGCTCCCGCGCTTACCTGGGGTGAGGCGCTGGTGCCCGGGGAGGTGACATGTCCAGCAGCCCTCCAGCTGGGTTTTTATAGCCTCCAGATAGAGACAGAGCCCAGGAGAGCATTACTGAAACCCCTAACTCAGCACATGGTGGGGAGGAGGGACTGGGCAGAACAAAGGCGACTCTGCAGAGAAGCTGATGAGCYGGGACGACGCGGCTCCTGCTCCCCTGGCCCACCAGGCACGGTCTGTGACCCCCGGCCCCACAGCTCCGGAGTCGGGGCATCACCCCTGGGGTCTGCCGGCACTCCTGCCACGTGCCCTGCCCCTGGGACCATGCCCCCCAGCTCTGGCAGCGCTCCTTCTGCCCGTGGGCAGCACTGCCTGCCCCGTGCCCTGGCTGGGGGTGTGGGGAGGTTTTCTCACTCACATTTCTGGGAAGTAGGAGTAAAGATGCGTCTCCACTTGTGGCAGCGCTTGCTCTCCCTGCTAGGACAGAGCAGCTCTCCTCAAAAGCTGGGGGCAGCTCTTTTGCAGGTTGAGCACACAGCAACCATGGAGCATCGTAACAAGCGGGGACCGGGGGCACAGGAAAGCAAGGGGCAGGTTTGCAAAGGCATTAGAGGGACTAAAGATGAAGATCAAGACTTAGGAGGCGCTGCAGCAGCCTCTTGTGTCTGTGCGCAGGGACCTAGAAAGAGCCCGCTGCATCCACATTTTGGGTACCTAAATACCTTCAAGCTTTGCTCATGGTGACCCCCCCACCAAATCGTCCCGGGGTCGTGCTGGGAGTGTGCAGGGCTCCGAGGGCTGGGCACCTTGCAGAGGCACCCACACAGCCTGCCTGTCAGAGCGGGGAGCAGTGGGGCAGCAGCGAAAGGAGGCTGTTGGGCTGGGTAGCAAACCCCGTGTTTCCAGGTAGTGCTGTTTTGGGACAGCATTTGCCAGGAAACTGCTGGGTGGCTGAGCTGGAGCATCCTCCTCCATGCAACCGCAGCCCTGGCAGCCCCAGGCACCGTGGGGGAGGAAGAGCAGGGGAGCACAGCAGCCGGGGGAGCTCACATGCAACCGGCTGCTCCTGGCTGCAGTGGGGCTGCACTGGCTGTCCCCAACATTTGCAGCCCCCAGCAAATGCGTGTTTGGCACAAGTTGCTCCCAGCCTCTCGCTGTGGCCTGAGCTAAACTCAGCTTGCTGCCGGCCACCAGCGCAGTGACCACAGCTCGCTCACTCTCCGTGACGTGCCCTGGCACTGGGACATGGTTGTGTGGAGGCCRGGCTACGGCTGGGTGCACCCCCGGCAGCGCCGGGCAGGGGACGCAGCAGCGGGAGCTCCGCATGCAGCAGGACTCACTAGGGCAGAACAAACCCCTCGCGCTGGGCATGCGCCCGTGCCTGTGCCTGCCGGGGCCGAGTTGGGTCAGCTCCAGCCATCTGCACTGGGGGTGAGGCCTGGGCAACTCTTTGCTGTGTTTGAGCTGTGCATTCCCCGTGCCCCTCCGTGCCGGGGCGGGACAGTGCAGCGAGGGGCTTTCCAAAGCACCTGCAGCCAGTGGCAGGGATGCTCAGTGGGGAGGGCAGAGATTTTGTGTCTGGGGGGTTCAGAAAGCTCTGAGGACAGATCCCTGCTGTCAGCCCTTCCACAGCACCGTCTCAGGGAAAATCACTGGGCTGCCAAGTCCTCAGAGTAACGGCCAAAGCAGCGCAGAGCAGCCGTCAGGAGCAGAGCTCGGTCCCTCTGAGCATGGTTTTCCAATGCCCAAGTCCAAAGGTGCTGGGAGCTGGGAGGGAAAGTGGAGCCAGGAGCAGGGCAGCAGAAGCTGGGGGGTGGGTGAGACCTGCTGATTAACACCCAGGAGCCACAGACGAGGCAGCGCGGTTAAAAAACCCACCCTGGCTGCGAAAGGAAGAGAATGCAGCTTAAAATAGAAATCTGTCTAACAAACATGAAAATGAATGCAAATTGAAAGCCATGAATCATAAAAAGCTGCCCAGCATCAAGGTGAGAGACCAGACTGCGGGGAGTGCCCAGGGGAATCAGGGCAGCAGCACCCGCACCCGGCCATGCCTGCGGGCACAGCACAGCCCGCTACAAAGCCGCGGGAAAAGAAGAAGGGATCAATAAATACTTTTTGTTCGGGATTTTTAGGCAATAGCCCAGAGGGTGCAGCTGGATCCCACCACTGCTGGTTGACACTTCACACTTGAGGGGAATGAAAGATGACRGCAAAACTGAGGGCTCTGAGCTTTCTGAATGTGCAGCCTTGGGTGATTTACTGCCRCCAGTGATGAAGAACCAGCCCAGGAGCACTGGTGCTGGATGCTGTGGGAGGCTGGGGGTATTGCAAAGGACTGGAAGGAAATGAGTGTGCAGGTATTTACAAGATGAACAGGATCACAGCAGGCAAACAGGGAGAGCAGCTGATCGGGGGCTTGGTGGGAGTCAGGGGAAGGTCCCCCCAAGGTGCCTCCCGGTGCGGAGAGTGGCCGTGGGGTGCAGGAGACATGGCATCGCAGGCTGAGCTGCCGCAGGGACCAATGCCCAGCATGTCCCCGGCCAGCTGCCCCGCGGCCCCCTCTGCCTGCCGTCAGTCAGAGACAGCACTGATGCACCGAAACCCCATGTGGGATTTGGTACCGTGCAGTGTGGTGATGGCAAAACTAGGGATGATAYAGAATGAGCACAGCACAGGTTAAATGGGCTAAAAACTAGCTAACATCCATACCAGTGGACGCAGTGAGCAGGGACATCCTCAAAAGAGAACACCATTTTCAGGGACTGAGATGGTTTGGAAAGTGTCAGCTTCGATTATACGTCATTTGGAAAAAACCCAACTCTTGAAGCATTTCAAAACACTTAAGTCTTGCATCCTGGCATCTTCAGGGCAGCGCACTCAGGCGTTTGCGGGTATGGAGTGATGTTTAAAGCAAGAGATTTAGTGTTTAGAGGGGAGAAATGAGCACAGTGCAGCCATAGGGCTGGACACCATGCAGCCACGGGGCACGGGGCTGGTGCACCCTCCCTGGCTGCAGCGGCACTGGAGCTGGGTGCCCGTGCAGGTCCGGTGCCAGGGGCGGTGGGCAGGGGAGGGCGGCATGCCGGCGCCGGCCAGGCTGCGTGAGGGCTATATATGCCCTGTCGGGGCGGCCGTACGCGGGGCAGCGGGTGCCGCCGCACGCTGCAAAGTGGCACGGTCAGGTCTTCTGTTGTGCCGCGGGCACAAAGGAAAATGCTGGGTTCAGCGGCTGGGCACGGGGCCGGGGAGAGGCTTCCAGCTCGCCCAGCGCTTTGCAGGATGTGATGACTGGGCGGCCGCACAGACACTGATGAGCTGGCAGTTCCTTTGTGCACCCGCCCGGGGGTCTGCCCTTGCCAGGCTATAAAGCGGGGGCCTCGCTGCGCCCCGAAACACAAGCCCGCTCACTCCAACAAGAAGCAGCAGCTGCCCAGGTAAGAGGACAAAGTCCCCGGGCACCGGGCTGCAGCCGGACCTGAGGGGGGGAGAGGGAAATGCAGGGTCTCAGCTGTGACCACCGCTGTGGCCACCACATCTGGGAGCACCCCGGTGCTCAGTATCCCGCTGGCCTCTGCTCCCCCGCAGCCGCTGGTGACACTCACCTGTGGGGCCATCGGCAGGGTGCCCACCGGGGGGCTTCATGCAAACTGGGCTGTCCCCTTCCCACCCCCTCACATGCTGCCTCGGTGCCCAGCCGGGCTCCCAGGCACACCCTGTGCAGGATGGCCCCAGCACCTGGTGCAGTGTCAGGCCCCAGACCAGCTGGGGAGAGCAGGGAGCAGCTGGGCACCAGTGTTCAGGGCCGCCCTGGGCACCCCTGCAGTGGTGGGACCACGCTCAGGGCTCTCCTGACCACAGAAGGAGAGTGTGGGCACCTGGGACCTCCCGCAGTCCTCCTGGTGAAGGCAGGACCCCGCTGCCTGTGCCTGCCTGGAGAACCTCCCGGCAGCTCCTCTCCCGGCCCTGGCCACCCGCCCCGTTGCTGAGCCCCCCATCCCAATGTGACCGTCCCCGGGGCAGGGTGAGGGCTGGGGCAGGTGGTGGGTGCCCACGGCCATGCATCCCCTCTAACTTGCTGCTGGCATCTCTGCCTGGTGCCCTGTCCCAGACTTGAGTGCAACACTGCGATGTCTGAAACCACAAAGCCCGCTGCTCCCGGCCAGGCTGCAGAGGAGAAGGAGAAGGCAGCTCCAGCGCCAACTCCATCCCTTGACCCTGCTCCCGTCGCAAACAGCAAGGGCGAGGAGCCCTCCACAGAAGCCTTCAGGGTAAGCCCTGCTGCTCCCCACACGCACGGATGCGGTCCRGGGAGAGGGATGGTGGCAGCATCCCTGGGCCAGTCAGCAGGAAGAGAGCGCAGGCGGCCCAGGGGGAAGGACCCTCCTCTGAGAGCAGGAGGAGAGTGCAGACGATGCCGTCCCTCCCTGCTGTGTCCCTCCTGGGCAGCAGCTCTCTAGGTGCAGGATTCGGGCAGCCACTTGCGGGGCTGCTGCAGGAGAGATGCTTTGGATACCCCTTGGCTGGGAAGTTCGTTGGGGACAACAGGCTTTGGAAATGCTCTCCCCTGGGTCATGGCGTCAGGGCTGGGTGCTGCCACCTGCTCCCCCCGGTCACCCTCTGCGTGCAGGGGTCCTGTGGTGCCGCGGGGGGGGTGGAGAAGGAGGCTGCGCATGACAGGGCCAGCATCAAAACGCTGCAGTGATGCCGGGGCAGCGTGCCACCAAGGTGCTGCAGCGGGGCTGGGGACAAGGGGCAAGCAATGTGAGGACTCTGGCAACACTTCTGCACATGCCAGGCAGCAAAGGCCACGGCGCAGATGCAGCTCCTGGAAAAGCAGCTCCTTCCCAGCCCAGCTGGGGCCCAATGTGGGCACCAGCACAGGGAGATGTGGCTTTGCAGCAGCAAAACTGGGGGCAGGATGAGGCTGTCTTGGAGCAGGGATGGCTGTCAGGAGGGGACCTTCCTGTGCTCAGCCCGTGTTGGGACRGGGCTGCTCATGAGCCCAGCTCAGCTTGCCCGGGCATCAGACCTGAAAAGCTGCAGGAAGCCTTGGAGAGCCGAGGGGGATGCGCGGGGCAGTGGGCTCGTGCATGCCGGGTCCGTGCAGGGACATGCAGCACCGCCCTGCCCTCCTTGAGCATGCCTGTCCCTGTCCGACCCTTTCCCTCTGCCCCCAGATCATCGTCTTCGAGCAGGAGAATTTCCAGGGCAGGCAGATGGAGTTCACCACCGAGTGCCCGAACCTGGGGGACCGTGGCTTCGACCGGGTGCGCAGTGTCATCGTCACCTCTGGACCGTAAGTGACCCCAGCCACGGAGGGGACCGTGTCCCTGGGGATGCCCCGGGGAGGTGGGGACGTGGTTCTGCGGAGCAGCCCTGGGCACAGCATGACGTGCAGGGGCATTTCTCCTGGGCAGAGAGCGGAGCAGGGCCAGCGCAGGAGCAGAGCTGGGGACCTCAGGTCTCCCTTGAGGAGGGCAGGATGGCCTGGGCAGGTGGGAAGGATGCCAGGGCCATTTGTAAAGCAAAGGGCACTAGAGGCAAAGCCCAAGGCCGAGAAAAGGTGTCCATCAGATCTGCTACCTGAAGCTGTCCATGAAATGCAAGAGACCTGTAGATTTTAGAGAAGCCAAGGTGAAATGAGGTGGGTGCCTTGGAGCAGGCTGGTGGCCAGGGCCACCGCAGAGACAAGGCTGGAGCGGGCAGGGGAGGGCAGGCAGGCAGCCCCACACGCCTGCCTGCGCCCAGGCAGCTGAGCAGCGATAAAGGGGCTGGGAAGGTTCAAAAGCCATGGGAACAGTCGACACAGGCAGGGACAAAAATGATCGCCAAACTAGATGATAACTGCACAGATGATCTTCGTGTTGAAAGAGCATCTCATCACAGCTGTGCCCAGCTGGAAACACCGTGCCTGGGAAGGCAGCCTGGYGGCAGCGGGACAACCGGGGGGGCTAGCAGTGCTGCGGGGAGGATGCATGGGACATGGCTTGCCTTGACAGCAGCCTTGAGGGACTGGGCAAGATGACCTGTGGTCACCTTGAATGACACCATGTAGCACCGATGACAACTTTTTTATTAGGAACCCAGAAGATCCAACTCTTCTTGAAATGAAAAGGGGATGGAGCAGCCCCAAAGGCTCAGGTGTGACGCCTGGGAAGCTGCACTAGATATAGAAAGGGTGAAACTCGGAGAACAGAGTGTTTAAGTGTCATTGGAGTCCTAAATCCTCAATCTTCTTGAGAGTCACTGGTGAGACTCTGTGCCCAAAAATTTACTTAGGGAAAGACAAAAGCAAAATCAACCAAGCTTAGCCTTAAAAGTCAGTGTAAGGTCACTGCCTGCAGTACCCGAACATGTCTCCTGCCATTAGGAAAATACCTGTTGGCATCTGCAGAAATAGCCCCATTTTGCAGGAAAACAGGAAGCAGCAAATGCAGGGCTGTTTGAAGGCTTTTGGAGCCCTGAGCCTGTGACATTCACAGCACAGCAGCACCTTGTGGCATTGCTAAAGAGGTGACATTGCAGCTGAATAAGCCCTGAGTGCCCGTACCCTGGTAATGGGATGAATGCCAGAGCTGGCTGAAGCTGGTGCAGTGAAGCATGCAAGCGTGCCAGGATTAGACAGCCTGGGCAGCCCTGGCCTGGGCTCGGTGGTGCAAGAGCGAAAACAGTCAAAGTCCTGGGATAGCGCAAGGACGAGTCTCTGATGCGCAGCGTGCAGGGCTCGCCAGCTGCCTCGGGGTCCCACTGCTCCCTGGGCTGCGGAGGGGAGCACCGCGAGCATGCTGGTGTCTGCTGCCGGCCTTGGACGCGTGCACCAGTGAGCACTCAGCTGCAGGCTCAGTGCTTAATGGCAGCTGCCAGCTCTCTGCATGCCATAGTGCCTGTGCTCTGAGAAAGGTGGGAGCAGGATGGTGGGGCCAGTCCTGACACCTGCAGCCTTTTTGGGTGTTGGGAGCCCGGCTCCAGCGCCCCGCAGGCTGGCAGAGCTGGAGAGGAGCTGCTGGGTGGTATCCGACCTGCTGTTTTGTCCTACCCCTCTCCCCAGCTGGGTGGCCTACGAGCAGGCCAACATGCGCGGGGAGATGTTCATCCTGGAGAAGGGCGAGTACCCTCGCTGGGACACCTGGTCTAGCAGCTACCGGAGCGACTGCTTCATGTCCATGCGTCCCATCAAAATGGTGAGTGGTCCAGGAGCAGAAAGCACCCAGTGGGGTCTGGCCAGGGCCGGATCTGTGCTGCTTGATGCCTCACTGCAGCAAGCTCCAGGGCTTCGGCCACGYGACCTAGCGCCTTCCCCCTGTCTTCCCCAGGAGGCCGAGGACCACAAAATCTCCCTGTACGAGTCTGCTGACTTCAAGGGGAACAAGATGGAAATCCAGGAGGATGACGTGCCCAGCCTCTGGGCTTATGGCTTCTGCGACCGCGTGGGCAGCGTGCAGGTGCCCAGTGGAACGTAAGCCGGGCCGCGGCTGCCTCCTGCCAGGCTCCCCGTCCTCCCCTGTGCCCCGGCTCGCTGCCTGCTGACCCTGAGCACCCACATGGGGCTCTTGGGCACCCAGAAAGTGCCGCATAGCTGTTTTYGGTGGTGTAGCCCATCACCCAGGGGGTTGCACCCAGCGCACGGGAGGCAGGGGGCTCTGCCGGCTTCCCAAGAGCATGCCGGCCATGTCACTGCTGCCTGTCGCTGCCGACCCCGCTCAGGTGCCCTCTGTTTGCTTTCCCTGCAGCTGGGTCGGGTACCAGTACCCTGGCTACAGAGGCTACCAGTACCTCTTTGAGACCGGAGACTTCCGACACTGGAACGAGTGGTCTGCCTTCCAGCCCCAGATCCAGTCCATCCGCCGCATCCGGGACATGCAGTGGGACCAGAAGGGCACCTTCGTCACCCCCGACGCGCCCTCCGACTGAGCGTGCTGCCTGCTAGCTACGAGTCCCGGGCCCCGTGGGGCACCCCTGCCTCCCCTCGCGCTCGCCTGCTCAGCACTTTCCTTGTACATTGCACATTCCCTGGATGTACTCTACCTTGTGAGGCAAATTAAAAAAAACCAGAAGACTAGAGCTGCTGGGGAGTCGGTGGCGTGTGAGCGTGGCCATGGGATGACTGGCTCTGTGTCGGCTCTGCTTTTCTGTCCTGCTCAAGCCTTGTGCTGGAAGCCGGGTGGGACGTGGTGGTGGGTGATTTTCCCAGGGGATCGCTCTCAGGCAGGACCCCCCCACACTGGGGCTGCAGCGGGAACAAGGGAAACCAGCAGCAACGTGCACGGGAAAGGGGGTGGCAGGAGGCTCCCCCAGCCTGGCCTCGCCAGCCCCTGCGGGGCCTCTCGCAGCCGGGGAGGCTCGGGGCACCCCGGGAGCGGCTGGAGCACAGGGGGGTCCCGGCTCCCTCCGTGCCTGCGGGGCGGGGAGCAGCGGGGGCTCACAGGGCCGTGCCGGTGGGTACGTGCCAAGAGGCAGGTCTGCGAGCGGCCGTGCGGCGGGAGTCACCTGAGCGGTAAATAATTAACAGCAGCAAGTGCAGTCAATCAAAGACCAATTCACTCTCAAGGCTCTCCCCCTCACGCGCTGTCCCTCCCCCCAGGCGCTTCTCCCCTTTCCCACCCCCTTCCCCCCTGGGGAGGCACCTTCGGTGGCGTTTTCCTGCGCTCCCACTTTGCTAATTAGCGACTGCGGGGATTGCAGCGCTGCCGGGCACTGCGCAAGCAGCAGCTCCCCGGGGCTTGCTGGGGGCCGGGGGTGGTTGCTGCTGGCGCGGGCAGCCCGCCCCGGGGCACCCCCCGCCCTGGGACCCCGCAGGAGCGGGGCCGCGGGGGAGTGCACGGCCACGGCCGTGTCCCGGCACGGACTCCCCCGTGCTGCCCGTGGAGCGCACGCGTGTCCCGGGCACACGCGGGCACACGCACCCCCC
>JAYKAV010000100.1:1252045-1282749 GCA_035582835.1 Phoebastria nigripes | reverse complement strand
GGCGCCGGGCGGCAGGTGACAGCGGCGGGTCTGCGCGGCGGGCGGTGCTCGGTAGCAGCGGGCGGTGCGGGCGCTGGGAGCACCGCGGGCAGCGCTGGGTGTCTAAGGTGCTCGGTGCAAGGGGCGCGGCGAGCGGTGCAGAGCGGACGGTGCGCGGAGCGGTGGGGGATGCAGGGTGCTCGGTGCGGGGAGCGGTGCAGGCTGCATGCTGTGCGGTGCGCGGTGTGCGGAGGCTAGTGCTGGGTGCAGAGGACACAGCACAGGGTGCAGGGCGTGTGGTGCAGGGTGCTCCACGTACCTTTTTTTCCCTCTTCCCTGCCTTCCGGCACGCTCCCCTCGCCCCCGGTCTCCCTGGCACCCCTTTGGGAGCCCAGTACCGGGCTGTGCCCTCCATCACCCGTGCATCGCCGTACAGGACCGTAGTGCGGAGGGCAGGCTCAGGCACACCGCCCGTCAGGAGGTACCCACGGGCCCGGGGCTGTCCGTCTGTCCAGGCACTTGGGGCTGAGGCCGGGGGTCGGGGCTGCCCTCCTCTGCTGGGGCGAGAGTGGCTGCCTACATCGCGGCGGCCTGGGCAAGCAAGCATGGGGTGAGAGGCTGTGTCCGTGGGTCTCGCTCGGCGTTAGCCTCAACTTTGGGGACGAAAGGTTTGGGCAGCAGCTGAGGTCTGGGCAGCTGCAGCTTCTGCTGGTGCGGGTCCCTTGGCAGGGGGGTTGCAGACAGGCTCCCGGGCGGCTGCGTTGGTGCTTTGCAGCCCACACAAAACATCGATGCTCTCCCTGCTCTGCCCGTCTGTCACCGGGCCACTGCCCTGCGGTGCTGCATGGTAGGGATGTGATATCCACGCTATTTCTGTAGCAAGCCCAAGTGTCTTGGGACTTGCGGCCAGAGTCACAGTCCCTGGCGCTGCTGGCAGTGTGTTCCCACTGCCGGCTGGGCCGCGATCTTCCATGGGAAGGGTATGGTTTCATTGCGCGGGCCTTTGTTCTGTCCCTTGCTGTGTTTGCATGCTCAGTCTCTGTCCAAAAAACATCTCAKCTTGAAACCCCTTCACACGTCTTCCTCTGAGAGCCCGGCCCCGCCAGCTGCTTGTACTTAATATATGGGTGGTGAGTCTCTCCTTTGCACAGCTGCGCTGCTCTCTCATGCTCGGGTACCAAGCAAGGGTGAGTGGAGAGATTAAAATGATTTGTACTAACAGGTTTCCAAATTTGACGTTGCTTTTCTGGGAATACTGCAGCGCGCTCGCGGGGAGCTTGTCAAGTGCCAACGCAGGTTCAAACGTTTCCTCCAAGCGGGGTTTTGTAATAGCGTGCTTGACTGCAGCTTGTGCTCGGTGGCTGCCTGCATGGGGCACCCGGCAGGAACAGACATGCTGTGCTGCCCGCAGAGAGAGACAAGGGTCTGCAGGGTGCTCACGCAGGGGAGGCAACCCCTGAAATTGGGGGTTGATTTCCAGTGCTTACCTTTGTAACTGCCCCACGGTCTGTTCGTGAACCCACAGGGGTGGAGTCCGAGGAAGGGGCTGGTGGATCTTGAGGTGCACCAATGAACGCCCTCCCAGCAGCCTGGTGTTTTGGTCCAGAGCGCTGAGCTTTTTTTCCATTCCTGCGAGTTGCTTCTGTGCCTGTGTGCGTGCTCGGGGGGCAGTGCTGCTCTCTGGGGGAGCAGCGGCTGGCTGCTGCCTGCAGCTCCGCGTTTCCCAGAGGATCAGAGCATCGCTGCTAGGACCCGGCCATGAGAGCCAGTTTCCATGCCTCGATGTTTGGTGGCACGTCAGCTGAGATGGGGCAGTCACCACTGTGCTCCAGGCCCCCTCTGCYGAGCTGAAAGCTCCTCGCCTGGGGCGAGCAGCACTGTGTCCTGCGGCAGTGGCTGACCTGGGCACGGTGCTGCGCGGGTCCTTCCCGGCATCGCCCGGAGCTGGTGCTGCAGCCGGCGTCGGGGGGCATTACTGCAGGGGGATACAGGCAGAATTATGCCCTCCACACTGGCGCTGGTGAGATGTCCCAGGCTGGGGACACGGAGGTGGGATCTGCCATGGGGTCTCTCCAGGTTGCAGTTTGCTGATGGGCTCACCAGAAGGGTGGGCAGGCTCACGTCACTGCCGTCCTCTGCCTGTAGGTTTTAAAAACTGTATTAGTAATATCTGTCACTATTTCAGGAAGATAATTCCAAAGGCAGTTTGCATTACAGATACGCTGAGCCTCCAGGGGATATGCGGGATGGCAGGAGTGCTATAAAATGCAGTGACTATCGAGAACATTTTTGGAGAGAGAAAACAAACACCCAGCAGGTGGTTTTATTTGGCACGGTACAGATGCGTCTTCTGACAAATTTGTGATGCATTTAGGAAGCCTCAGCCTCGTGCCTCAGCAGAGCATGTTTCACCTTGGATTTCACAGCCCTCCGAGTGCAGGCAGCAAGTGTGCGGGCCGGTGGGAGAAGCTTGCCGTGTTGTCATCTGCCTGCTTTGTTGCATACCATTTTGCAAGCCTTTAGTCTGTGCAGTTCTCCTAAACCCGTCTGCCTCCAGTATCGCAGGGATTCTCCTCAAAAAAATCCTATCTAAAGGTGAACAATGCTTTTTTTTTTTCCCCCCTTTTCATCCCCAGTCCATCCTTTTGCGCTGGCCTTGCAGTGTGGGTGCAGGCAGGAGCGCGGGCTGGGCGACGCTGCCTGGGGCTAGCCCTGCCCGTAGGAGCCGTGCAGCGTGCAGGAGGTCCTGCTGAGGAGCCGCCATGAGCCTCTCTCCCCCTTGCAGGGTCTGCAAACAAGAACCACTGATAGCAGCAGAGGGTTGCTCAATCCACAGCGCTAGGAAGTTAAGCAAGCGGCTGGTTCCTGTCGCGTGTTCCCAGGCGAGTGAGCCCAAACCGAGACCAGGGAATCCACAAGTGGCTGCGGCATCGAGGYGCTTCTCCATGGAGAAATGACCGCCAGCTCGTCAGCTCTGGAGCTGCTGCAGTCACAGATTGCTGTACTGGGGCAGGGAGAAGCAGCTGGGGTTTTTCCAGTGCTGTTCTTGCTCGGTGCTGGGGGTGGATCCTGCAACCGTTTCTGGCAGTGGCTGTGCCCAGACATGCTGCAAGGGGGGTGGGAGAGCACCCGGCTCCCCTGGGCAGCTGTGCTCACAGCTGGCTGCAGGCCAGCGCGGCTGGGTGGCATGCAGAGGAAGGACAGCATGCAGAGGAAGGACAGCGTGCAGAGGCAGCCCTCGGTGGCCTGACATTTGCAGATGTAAATGGCAGCAGAGGACCCAGGGCTCACAGCTGGGCTTCTGAAGACAGGAACCGAGCCATGAAGCACTCGGATGTGCTGTTCAGGGTAATTTGTCTTACGGGTCAGCCACACTGCGCACGGAGCAGCACGTCTCGGAAGGACCCGTTTCCTTTTCTTCCATCCATGGTTTCACAWGAAGAGCTTCTCCTGCGCCGGAGCTTGGTGGGAGGTCGTTGCACCTCCTCGCTGGGGGCTGTGCAGGCACACGGGCTTTGCGCCATATCGAGTGGGAGGCCACGTATTCACACATTGCTGAAGTCGGTGCTGGGCAGTGCTCTGTGCCCTTCCCAAAATTACTGGCTTTGTGAAAATGCCAAATGCTCGCCCTTGTGGCAGGCGACACGCCGAGCCCGGCTGGGCCACGGCGGAGATCCCGGGGCTGGTCTGTGCTCAGGACCAGGTACCTGCAGGGCTGCTCCGCACCGGGAGCCGCAGGAAACGGGGCAGGGACGAGCAGAGAGGGGCTGTGGGCAGATGGGGTACAGCAGCATTTCTTCCTCACCTCGCTGCCCAAGGGGTGTGCAGCGTGCCCCTCTGTCCACGTTACCCTCTCCTCAGTTAGTGCTTTCAGCTCTGGGGATGGCTGGTGTTGCTGCATGGGGAAATAAAATATTTTGATTTTGTTTCTTAAGCAAATTTGAGGTTTTGGGGTTTGTCTTGCAGAAACAACCTCTTATTTGCAAATCCTGATCTTTGTGCATGCAAGAATGGAGCTTGTTGAGACTTAGGGTTTGGCATGTGGATTTGGAAAATATTTTTTTGAAGATAATTTAGTATTTTTTCTAGCAGTTCCTCTGACGACGACTTCTCCCTCTTGTATGGCAGGCTCTGACCACCCACATCCGTATGGGGAATCTTTGTTTGGTTTTGGGAGGGAAGACTTGCGTTTGCACTGAGTGCAGTGAGTTAATGTGGAGGCTGCAAACTTCCCTCGCCGTGCGGCACTCCCTGTGCCCCGCTCCAGCTTGCTGCAGGGGTCCGTGCGGTCCCCAGGCGTGGGAGTCCTTGGGGCCTACCCTGGATGGGGGCTGGGAGCTGGAGGGGCCCTGGATGGAGGTGCCGGGAGGAGCAGGGGAACACCTCTGTGCTTCCCGAGAGCCCCCACGGACAGCTCTGGGGGGCAGCGGGGCAATGGGAGCGTGACTGTCTGTCACTGTTCGTGCAGGTCCTGCAGCAGCACCGGCGCTGGCTTTGCCTTTGTCCCCGAGGCAGCGACTGCAGAGTAATTAAGAAAAGGTAAAGCTCTGTGAATTGGAGCTGCAGGTTGATTAAAAGTCAGAAGTGTCCCTGCAAAGCGCAGAGCTCCTGTCCCATTTCAGTACAAGCGCTTCCGAAGCGGAGACAGAGCTGATCTGCCGGGTGGCCCCATCCGTCGCCGGGGGGTCACAGACACCCCTCCTGCTCCGGCGCCCGTCCCTCGCGGCATGGGGTGGTGGGTGGGTCTCCCTTCCCCGCCTGTACCCCCTCACTCAGCTTGGTCTTTCCAGCAGCAGCTGTGCCTCCCGACCCACCTCCTTGAGCCAAGACGGGGACGTGGTGAGCCCCTTCCCTCCCGGCTTTACCGCAGCTTTGCTGGGGTGCAGTGGGAACAGTGCCAGGTTGCTGGGGTGGGTGCCTCCATCGCTGCCTTCTGCCAGCAGCTTTCACTTCGGGCATTTCATAATTAATAAGCCAGTTTGAGAGAAAGGCTGTTGCCTTATGGAGAGGTTGGCAGAAGTGGATACTGTGGTTTCCATCGCCGGACGATAAAATGCCATTGCTGTGCTTGGAACGAGAGGTGGGTGGAGTGAAGATGCTGTAAATTGGTGGGATTTTTATTATTTTGGGAACATTGTAGCATTGAGCAGGATAATAAAATGTTTTTCTAATCATAACAGCCTTGAGGCAATAAACAAACAGTACATTTGTGATGTGAAATGTCTGTTGATTCTTTGTTGATGTGATTTAGAGTCTGTTAAAGCAGGCTGGTGCACTGTGCATGCATCCCGGCCAGGCTCTCCGGGGATGGTGTGCTGGGGTGCTCAGCTGGGAATGCACTGCATGACTTGGGGCTTCCACCTCGCAGGCTTTTCTGAGTGAGAAAGTTGGTATTTGAAGCTGGTGCACGCTGCCTTAATCCTCGGGGCATCAGATTCTGCTAGTTTATTTTTCTAGGTACTCAGCAGTGAGAATAAATTCTCCTGTGTACCCCCCGGAGGAGGGCTTTGTGCTTTGGGAGAGAAACAGTCTTTTGTGAAACCCCCTTGTCCCTGCAGGGTCAAGCCAGCGACCTCCGGGCTGCAGGAACGTGGTAGTTGTGATGGTGCCAGGGAGCGGGAGCTGCGCTGCGGTGGTGGGCTGTGCTGCTGGACCCTCGTGCCCAGCTGCCGGGGTGGCYTCAGGCCCCTTGGCGTGGCGGAGCACGCATCTGCGCAGAGCTGCCAGAGCAACAGCGAGCACCTTTTGCAGTGGAAGGCGAAGAGAGGATGTTCAGGAGCCGGTGTCGTTGCAGGGACTCTGGCTGGTGCATCGCGTTGAGTGTGCTCGACTGAAAGAAAACAGGGCAGGATGTGTAAGTGCGGCAGCGTCGGCGTGCCTTGCGGCTGTTGTGGAGGTGAGCTGAGCTGGCTGGGTGCTGAGATGCAAGCTTAAACACCCTCCTTGTGGTTTGGGTGCTGAGATGTGCACTTAAACACCCATTCTTGCAGTCTTTTGACTATTTCTTCCAGTTTTACTTGGGATGATGTCAGCGGTGCAAATGCAAACCACAGTGCTGTTCTATTTGGGGATTTTCAAGGGACACATAACCCTGAAATGCTCTAAAATCCATGCATTTTTACTGGGATTGGCTCCTGATTCCTGTAGATACGTCTGGATTTGTGGCCTGCAGTGCATCTTTAGATTTAATAAGCAAAACCTGTTCTGCTGTCGATGTTGCTGTTCTCACCACTTGGTGGCCTGAAAGCAACTTCTTTTTTTTTGAGTGCTGTAGGTGCCAGCTTAATTTCATGCACATAAAAGTGGGCTCTTCTCTCACCGCCTGGAGCCTCAGGCCGTTGCTCACCTCCAGCAGAGGTTTGTACAAAGCTCCCGTTCTGCTGCGGGCGGCTGCAGTATCGATTGGGGTGGGCAGCAAACCGCAGTGTAGGTTGGACCCTGCTCCCGCCCGCTGGCTCTCCCTGCGGGGATCGATCCTTGCTGTACTGGGGCGAACAAGCACGAGCTGTGGGTTGTGCAACAGGGCTGACGCTGCACTTGGGTGAACCTCAGCCTCTGCTGTCCCCTCGGTGGCCTCCGTGGGCATGCAGCAGCAAGCAGAGATTGGTGCTTGCTCCGTGCTTGCTTGCTTTCCAGGGCTGCTCATCGATGTCTTGGTGAGTGTTTTAAAATTTGTTGATCAGCTTTTGTTTGGGCTGCTTTGAAACTGAGATGGAGAAACA
Source organism: Phoebastria nigripes (assembly GCA_035582835.1). Taxonomy (NCBI): domain Eukaryota; kingdom Metazoa; phylum Chordata; class Aves; order Procellariiformes; family Diomedeidae; genus Phoebastria; species Phoebastria nigripes. Next base: position 1,276,048 of record JAYKAV010000100.1, on the reverse strand, counting down.
CCCCATGCGTCTGCCTGCCAGCAGCCCGTCCCTTCCCACTCCTCGCCCTCAGCCCCTGCCGGCTCTTCCCGGCTTTCCTCTCCCAGGGCTCGTTTGACCCCTCTCCTGTTTGCTGCTGCCTCCTCAGGATGTGAGCATCTCTGTCCTGCTAAGGGACGTGCCTTGGAGTCATCGGGTGTTTTGAAATGCACGTTACGAGTTGCCACCAGGAGAGACCAGGAGTGGCACGCCTGTCTTCGGCGGTGACAGCGCTTCTGGGCGAGTCGTTTGTCTGAGCTCAGGTTGGGACGGCAGCGGTCGCCCTCAGGCAAGCTGTGTTTATTTTTGTGTTGCATGTCACGTGTGAATTAACTGGAGACTATCAATTAAGTAGTTAAATTTTGCTGATTTGTAAAGATGCGAGCTAGATATTTTAGGATATTTCTTGCTGACCATGGCTTCAGCTGCTGTTCTGCCACAAAGACATCTGTAGTTCCTCATCCTTTTATTAAGCACCAATGATTTGAGCTAAAATTTTCCAGGCCACACCTATGTCTTTTGGGGAAGTTGCAGTTAATAGCAATCATTTCTGGGAATGGTTTAAAGAAAAATGCATTTTTTGATCATATGGAGCTTCTCGTAGAAACTGGTTTTGTTGTTTGTTTGTAACACTTTGCTGCTTTAAAAAATGGACTTGAGACATTGCTTCATCACTACAGATGGTGCACGGCTCCCTCGCTCCAGTGGCCCTGGCTGCACCGACACCACGCTGTGCTGGCGCACAGGGCTGCTCTCCAGCAGTGGTGGTGGTTTGCCCCTTTCACAACAGCAGGTGAAGGAGGACATGGAGGCTGCAGTCGGTTGGTGCTTGCTGTTGGTGTTCGCTTGGCCGCGGTGTCCGCCCGGCCGGCGCAGCAGCCGCGCGGTGGTACGCTGCATGGCCCCACACTGCAGTGGGAGGCATCAGGAAGGAAGTCTGCAAGCGTCTGTGTGTCTGTCTGTGTGTGCACGAGCAAGAGCTGGAGCCATTTCCGGAGCAGGGTGTCTCAGGGCTGGGCTGTTAAACCACCGCCACTCTGTGCACCAGATCATTCATGGCACTGCAGAAGCGCATCCGGGGATGCAGCTGCTGCTCCACGGACTTGCAGCCTCATCCTGGAGGACCTGAGGCTGCAGGCCTTGATGGAGGCCAGGCCAGGGTCGAGCAGAAAGCCTTGCAGGGAAGGAGGGCGATGCGTGCACTGCAGATGAGTTCTTGCAAAGTTTGTGCTGGGTGGAGTTTCCCTCTGGTTTCTAATTAGTGCTAAAGTGGAGGGGCCGCGTGACGTTCCATGGCAGCTGGGCAGGAGAGGAGGAGACTCTTGGGTGGCTGGAATAACAATTAGTGTCCGTACTTGAAATGTTCTCAAAAACATCCTCTGAGGCCGGGACACCATCGTGCATCAAGGGGGAGCTGGCTGTGGGAAGGGCCTGGCTGCAGTGGCCCCACGACGAGCCTGTGGTCCCGTGCATGCGCTGTGAGCCTCGGAGCAGAGTGCCATCCTGCCTGCCCACTGGGTCCTGGCCCCTCGGGGTGCTCTGCTGCAGCACAGCCCCCCAGACGGCGGCTTTGCTTGGAAAGCTGCAGCCCTCCTGGGACGGGTCCCCCCTGCTGCTGCCCTCCTGTGCCTGGAGGAGGGTGTCCTGCAGGGACACGGCTGCYGTACCGCTGGTGGGATGTGGGCAGGACCCCTGCACAGGCACGCCGTCACCGGGATGCTCTGCGCTTGCAGGACAGCTTCAGCCAAGGTGGTGTGGGCGGCTGCTGGGCTCCCCAGGATGGTTGCGGTCCTTGTGGACACARGCGTCGTGTCCTTGCGGGAAACCTGGCGTTTGGGCCGACATGCAGGTTTTGGTTCCCTACCTGGTGGGGTTTGCGTGCCACGAGGGGCTGGCGCTGCTGCCTCGGCGGGTGGTGAGGCTGGAGAGAGATTTGTTCGTTGGACTGGAGCTGGGGAGATCCTGGCAGCGTGGGCAGYTCCTAGCACGGAGGTTGGCATCCCCATGATCCTGACTGGAGGCACGAGCTTGACCTGCCAGACCTGGGGAGTCCTCTGGGCCCCGTCTCCTTTTGCTGTCAGTGGTTTGGGGACTCTGGCTATAGTCTGACTTGTGCCTGATTTCAGCATTTGTACTAAAGCCTGCGGCAGGCGAATCTGGAGCTGCTTCCTCTGGGACGGGCTGTTGCACCGGTCGCTTGTGTGCAATGGAAGTGTGCCRTGTTCGGACTGTCGTGCCCCGGGTTTTAAACATCCCAGTTGCCCCTGTCCCCCTAAGCCTTCTCCCTTCCAGGAGGCTTCATTTCCTAAAAGAGCAGCTGCCTTCCCGCTTCCCTCAGTTTCTCCTTCTGGCTCAGCCCTGCAAACGCCACTGTGGTGGAGCGGTGCTGGTGCCTCGGGGCAGATGGCTGAGTCTCAGGCATGCTGTGTCTGGCTGCCAGCACTGACCGTGAGCCGGGACCACCGGCTCCGCCGGGACCACCTTTCCCCTGGGCTCGGAGGGAGGCTGTGGGCAGGAGGGGTGCCTGTGGCAGGGGAAATTGCCAAGGAGGAGAGCATCGCTCGTCACCGCATGTGCGGATGCCAGTGGCAAATAAACAAATCAACATTGTGGCTTTTCTTTCCCATTAGGTATTTTCGCGGCCACCTGTGTTTCAGCATGAAGCCTGGCTAGCAGCAAAATGAACTTACTTGGGGAAGGTAAGTACGTACAGGTGGCAGCGCCAGAGCAGTTGATTTCCCTGTGATGCTGGGCATGGGCTGGTGAATATTTCATACGTCTGTGTGCACCGCCACTGATGCCCCATTAATATTGTACTGCCTGCACAAGCTGACAAGAAACGGTTTAAGCCTTGTTTATACTGATGTCCGATCAGCATGCAAAATAAGGAAGACTTTCTGCCTGTAGGACCTCTTGTGTCCTTGTTTGTCACTGCTCTGCTGTCGCTTCCCCACCAGCTCCCATCCTCCCCCACGCTCTCTTCTCTTAGTACCAGCCTTGCCCTGATCACAGTMGGGGATGGAGTCCTTGGCTGTGGGTCACAGCCCGTCCCTGTCCTGCAGTGTCCGAGCTGCACTTAGGGGCTTCAGCCCGGGGTCGGCTGCTGGCACTTTGATTTGAGCTCCCTGTCACCAGCCGCAGTGGTTTTCAGTCCCTGCCGTGATGTGCCAGAGAAGCCCCGAGAGCTCCCTAATTCCTGCTGGAGTGGAAAGCTCGCAGAGCCAGCTTAGGCATTTGAAGGACTAGAAAGTCATCTCTGATCAGACAGCCATGCCGCCTAATTATGCCATGATATTTTCCAGCAAATATCTGCTGTGGAGGAAATTATCCATCCCTGTTCTCTCATAGACTAATAAGCCCCATAAATTTTGAGGAATTCTTAGTGGAGGATTGCACAAAAGAGTTGAAAATAAGCCGGCATTGTTTGCGGTTGCTCAGCAGATCGCTGCCGAGCACGCTTATGGATGCCTGTTCAGCCTGCCCGGGTACAGTGGGGTAATCCCGCCGGAGAAGATCGTTCTGCTTCAGCCCTGCCGGTGCCCGCAGCTGCTGTGCAGGAGGCAGAGCGAGGCTGTTCTGCTGGCGGGAGCAGTGGTGTGCCGCAGCAGCGGGGAGAGTCCAGAGCACAGCAGGAAGGGAGAAGCCGTGCTCCCTGACAGCGGCCGTCGGCACCTGCCTCTCTGCCGTTCCTGTTGCCCCACAGCGGAGCGAGAGCTTCCCCATGCCGGTGGCATTGGATGGGCAGCGGTGGGGGCTGTGTGTCTGCCCTGGCTGGGGTGGCAGGATGATCCCCAGGGACACGGCACTTTGTCCCGCTGGGTGCCGCCGGAGCAGGGCTGGTACCGCAGGCTCCCAGCCAGCCTCCCGCTTCGCACAGCAAAATGAGTGAGTCCCTTTGTTCCTCTCCAGCGGCACTCGGACTGGAGCTGCTGGGAGCATCTTGGTGGGAAACGCTCACTGTAAGCAGTTTTTGCAAAGAACAGAGCACTTCTGTGCTCCCAGCCTCTTTTTTAAACTGCAGGTCTTTCCTGCTAATTAGCCTGTCTTGGTCTGCATAGCTGTAATTATTCCAGTTGGCCTTAAATCCTGACTGCTCCAGCTACAATGCATTGAAATGGGTCTTGCGGCATTTGCAATTATTTTTACGGTGAACATTTGAATATATTTACATGACTGAAACAGATCAAGATAGCAGGATGGAGCAGATGAGCGCTTGTCTTTTTAATGGGTCTGACTCTGGCTTGGTGCTGCATAAATGCCAGAGCTGTTTGTTGTTCCCTCTGATTTACATCTAAACAAATGGACCAGCATTTGACTTTCTGACTCTTATATAGTATATGGGCAGGCATTTGAAATTGCTTAACCTTGGTATGTTAACCAGGCAGTTGGCCAGGATGTTAATCATGGTGCTAAAGAGCCACAAAAATAATTTTGGTGGTGATGTTACCTTGCTGCTGGGATGGGAAAACGCACGCCTGGGTGGGCAGAGAGGCACTGCCTCTTTGTGTCGTGGTAATCCGATGGCTTGAGCAGAAGTGGATAAAAGCAGAGCGGGTGGATGGTGAGCAGCTGACCGCTTCAGCAGTCCGGGTAGGTGGAGCGGGATGTCAGGGGTTGGAAGGGGAACGGAGCGAGTCCTTGAGCGCCCGGCCGGTTCTGGGGCCGCCTGTGCTGGCAGGTAGGGCAGGGGCAGAGGGTCTGCCTGGCTCTGGGGCGGCTCTCCTGCCTGCTCCCTGCCACACAGGGGCTTTGCACGGGCYGCTGCTAAATGTGCTCTTTCATGGAGAGAGTCGAGAGGAGAAGACGTTTTTCTGAAGCAGTTCTTTGGATTGTCAGCAAAACAAAACGCATGGACGTCCCGTTCCTTCCACTCCATTCAGCTCCCATCCCAGCCACATAATCACAAAGAACTTGAAATCCCTGGGTGAGCCCAGGGGAGGATTGCAAAACCTGTGCTCACAAATGGAGCAGAAGGGGGGAGGGTGTGGGAAGTGGTGCCAGCGTTCGCAGGACTCCCTCCCGGCTAGGCAGTAGAGCAGGGGACTTGCAGAAACTGCAGGCTTCCTGCTGGATATCCTACCGAGACGCAGAAAACGCAGAAAGCCTTAATGCCAGATGAAGTCTTCAAGGATTTTTATGTAAGGTCAGTCTCTGGAGGAAGGGCATTTAACGCTGACTCTGTGTTGCTGTTAGCTTTCAGATGGTTTAATTTCTCAAAGTGTTTCATTCTAATGGGTAACTGCTTCTCCTGACTCAGACCCTTAAAATTTGCATGAGATGCTTTTGTTTTTCTCTTATTTCAGCTTTCCCCCCTCCCCTGTGACAGCACATTGAAACTAAAGAAAATGTAGGAAGGAGACAGGTGGCTGGGAGAAGTGAGAAGACGGTGGTGTGCTGAGCACAGTTTTGGAAGGAAGGAGAACCACAGGGAGGGTTTGGGCTTCATCTGGGATGGAACAGACTCTCTGTAAAGATTTTTTTAAGGTTTGACTGGGTACRCGTGGCCCCTCCTTTCTGAAACGTTCCTGGAGCTTTGCTTCAGCTGTAAACCTGTGATTCTGGGTACACAAACAGTCCAGAAATAATCTCTTTGGGTGTGCTCCGAGGCAGACTTTAATTACCTCCTGGGTAGGAGGCACCTAGCCTGGAAGTTGCTGATAAGTGAAAGAGATGATGAAAGTCTGGGATGGTGTCAGCATCCTGAAGGAGCCAGGCTGGATGCTGAGGTGCTGCCGGGCTGGATCGCGGCTCCTGCTCCTCTGACCGTGCTGTGTTTCTCTTGCAGATGCCCCTTGGGTTGAACACTTGCTAGCTGAAAGCTGAAGCGTGGTCACCAGCCTGTGCGGAGGAGAACAGGATGCGGGTCACCATGAGGAGGGTGTTGCTGGTGGTGGGCTCGGTGGTCGCCCTGATGGTGACTCTGCACCTTGGCCAGCAGGTCCTGGAGTGCCAGCAGGTCCTGAGCGAGAGGAGGCACAGGCTGATGAGACCCGAGAACGAGGAGCTGGTCATGATGGACTCCAACCACGTCGAGTACCGTTACAGCAAGGAGATGCCCCTGATATTCATTGGTGGGGTCCCACGGAGCGGCACGACGCTGATGAGGGCCATGCTCGATGCCCACCCTGAGGTGCGCTGTGGAGAGGAGACCCGCATCATCCCCCGCGTGCTGGCAATGCGGCAGGCCTGGTCCAAATCGGGGCGAGAGAAGATGCGCCTGGACGAAGCGGGGGTGACAGACCAAGTTTTGGACGCCGCTATGCAGGCCTTTATACTGGAAGTGATCGCCAAGCATGGCGAGCCAGCCAGGTATTTGTGTAACAAGGACCCCTTCACGCTGAAGTCCTCCGTCTACCTGTCCAGGCTGTTCCCCAATTCCAAATTCCTCCTGATGGTTCGAGATGGCCGGGCTTCGGTCCACTCCATGATCACGCGGAAAGTGACGATCGCGGGCTTCGACCTGAACAGCTACCGAGACTGCCTGACCAAGTGGAACAAAGCCATCGAGGTGATGTATTCCCAGTGCTTGGAGATTGGGCGGTCCCGGTGCCTGCCTGTCTACTACGAGCAGCTGGTGCTGCACCCCGAGCAGTCCATGCACGCCATCATGAAGTTCCTGGACATCTCCTGGAGCGACACGGTGCTGCACCACGAGGAGCTGATAGGGAAGCCCGGGGGGGTGTCGCTTTCCAAGTGAGTGTCTCGGCTCCTGCCTCGGCTTTCGAGGAGTTTTTTCGTTACACGAAGCAGGTCAAGGCTAAAACTAGGAGCAAAGACGCGTTGCTTGTGTTTATGCATGCTTTTTCAGGGGCAGAAGTGGCAGCACGTCCAGTTTTGCTGCAGTAGGTTTTGTGTTTCTGAGTAGAAGATGGCTTGAATACTAGCAATCTATTGTACCCAACAGAGCAGCTTCTCAGGCAAGGATTTTAGGAGCAGGTGACTGCTTTATTCATCTGTCTTGACAGTGCAGAAATGATTTCGGTCTCTGACTTGAAAAGAACTGCTTGCTCTGAAACGTGAGCTCTTTAATGCCTCTTTTCTCCACCCGTCCTCAAATACCTCCTTACCGCGATTAGTTTTGCTGCTAATGAATGGCTTTCAGCGGTGAGCAGCAATTCTTGCCAGGTTTGATGCTGGTATTGCAGAATAAAAGAAATACCTGCTCTGTGGAGACACACCCCAGCACTCCCTCCTTGCTGGCTGTCCGTCTCWGGGTGCCAGGGGGGTGTTTGCCTTCTCCCACCTTCTACTCTTTTAATGCTCTTTATTTCCTAAATGGAGGCTTACGTCTAACTTAGCAAAATTTAATCAGTGGTGTAAGGAAACCAGATAAGCAGTCTTTGTATAAATTGCTCGTGCCAGAGTGGTGAGGGCAGCTGTGGACATGCAGCTGCTCCATTTCTCGGGGACGGACGTGGGTGTGCGGCCGGGCTCCGCTTCCCTCTGCCATGAGATGCTCTTCCAGACGAGGCTGCACAGCATTGCCTGTGCCTTAGCAGTCGGTAACTGGGATGCTCTCACGAGGCTCAGGATCCGCAGCCTCTGTGCACATTCATCCCTCTTAGGACGCCGTGTTGCCTATGCTGCGTGGGGTGTGGTTTCCTTTGACTGGAGTCGAGCAGGCGGCTGCTCGTCCCGGGGCCAGYGTCCCGCCGAGCACAGGGTGCAGAGCGGAGGCTGTACCTGCGAGGGGCTCGCTCCTCGGGGTTTGGAGGGCAGGGAGCATGGCTGCTGGGGAGCACATCCCAGCGCCCTTACCCCAGGTGGACCAGGAAGGCAGCTGTGGTGTAGGATAGAGAGATGCAGGCACCTTTGATGGCTGAAGCGATGATTTCTCCAGGGCTTTCAGCACTATTTGCTCAGAGTAAATTTTGCCGAGGTTGCCTAAACAGAAAACTTTTTGGATTTTCAGTGGGGTCGTGTGGTGTATCTGTGCTACAGACCACACATCTTTCATTATTTTCCTGTAATAAGCAGAGGTGTCCTGGTAACACCCTGACGCCGGTGCAGGATGGATTCCCCCATACAGGGGGACCCAACCGCTGGGGCTGTGGAACCCCCTGCCAGGATCTGCTCCCCCAGAGCAGGGCTGTGAGCGGGAAGCGGCTRCCCCGGGGCTGCCCCGCTGTGCCTTGCGCCGGCTCTGCCCCAGGCGGACCTGGCGGGTGATGAGCGTTTGTGCTGTCTTGGGCATTGGAAGCAAAATGTTGAAGTGGCAGTGAACCTAGCTGAAGGCTCTTCTGTCTGAGCCCAGTACGTGTGTGAAATCCAACTTCAGTGTTTTGGTTTTTTCTTTGTTATTTTTCCCCAGGATAGAAAGATCAACAGACCAGGTTATCAAGCCGGTGAACATGGAGGCGTTATCCAAGTGGATCGGGCACATCCCGGGGGATGTGCTGCAGGACATGGCCCACATCGCACCAATGCTCGCCAGGCTCGGCTACGACCCCTACGCCAACCCACCCAACTACGGCCACCCTGACCCCTTGGTTGTCAACAACACGCACAGAGTGAGTGTCACTGCCGTCTGCCTGGGGCGCTGCCGGGCAGTCACGGGGCAGGAGTGCCGATGTGCGGCTGTGGGTCTCTGCACCCACAGAGCCTTCTGGAGCAGAAGAGGCTGCTGAACCGAATCAGAAAAGAGCAGGGGAGAAACAAACGCTCTCTTCCTTTTGGGAGACTGGGACTGACAGACACGCAGTTACACTGAGATGATTTCAAAGCAGATGTGTGCAGTACATTGAGTCTGGCGTGGCTCAAACTGATGATGTTCCCTATGATTTTGTGGTGGTGTTTGTTTCTTCTGTTGTGGCAGATACTGACCTGTCCCTCCCTGATCCAGCCCCCCTCTCCAACCCAGGCGTGGGAGTTACTGGTGTGTGCTGATGTTATCTAGGTGCACAGCTGTAGGCACTAGACACGCCGGTCTGGCCCCAGGAGGACGCGCAGACTGTGCTGTGTCGTGTGTAGCTCACCAGCCACTCCCACAGTCCCGCGGGGAATGCGAGTGGAGGCTCGTAATGCATTTGGGCAAAACCAGAAGCTTTTTTTTTAGAATATTGACTCATGTCGCTGGAGCAGAACTGGAAGGAAGAAGCTGCAGAGCCACAGACAGCAGTTACTAAACAGGGAGTTTCTCATGCTTTGGGGTGGACCGGTTCCTCCCCAGCCTGAGGCTGGACTCTGCAGCCCCCCCAGCTTTACACGTGCTCCCCGTGACGGTGCCCTTGGACGAGGTGTCCTTTGTCACACTGGTGAGAGCAGGGGAACGCCTGYGGGTGGGACCGGTCCCTGTGGTACTATGTGCAGATCGTGGGCAGGCAGGCAAGTAGCAGGACTGACCTGGAAGGTCGGAAGAGCTTCCCTGGAGCTGGTCTGTGCTCCAAGTGGTCTGGTCTCTTACAGCTCCTCCTTGCTCTCTCTGCTTGCTGAGAGCTGTTCTAGGACACAGGTGATTTGGGTGAAAATCTGCCCTGGCCAGGGTTAGGGACTCTGGGTCTCTGACATGGACCTTTCTGTACTTCTTGGGATGAATTTGGAGAACTGGCATGATGGTAAATACCAAAATACTCTCCCCTCCCAGGCTAAGGGGGGAACCAGAGAATTGCTTGTGTCGGTTCCCTGCCCCAGCAGCATGCTGTTCCCTGCCTTTGCTCACAGTCACGAAGGAGGAAACCTGTTGCCCCAATATAGTACCTCGATGTAGAACAAATGCCCGTCAAGGTATTTCTGCTGGTTCAGGTATACTGGGACATAGGACGCAGTTAATGAGGTGGACTTGCCGATGTTCATAGAGCCACTACCCCAGAAAGGTCACTCCAATTTTCTCTTTTCCATAGGTTTTAAAGGGGGATTATAAAACGCCAGCCAATTTGAAAGGTCATCTGCAGGTAAGAGTCTGATGTCCCTTCTGAGGGCTTTGCCCTGTTTGGGTGCCTGGTCCCTTGCTCCCTCTCACGGGCATTTGCAGGCTGGGCAGCCAACTGTGGGAAATGTCCCTGCTCTCTTGCCTCGGTCCATGGGGACAATGTGCCTGTCCCTCCTGCTGCGCACCGCTCCCACCCTCCACACTTCTGTTGTTGATGGTCCTGTGTGTTCTGTGCTCCTCAGACCCTGCTCATTCATCTCTGTCACCTCCTTCCTGGTCTGCTCGTGTGTTATGGTTTTGTGCTGTGGAGTTCTGCGTTCACTCATCAGAAACTTCTGCTCTTCGTTCTCTGACTTTAAGACACTTCCCACCTTGCTCTCTGTTCCAAAACTCTTAAAGTTTTTGTTGCCATGGGTCTTGCCTGCCTTAGGGAAGGGTGGCTTGTCTGATTTGCAGGTTACAGATAGTTCTTGTACTTGGGTGATTGTGTTCAGGTGTCAAAAATACACTATGGGGCTCCCTCCCTAAAGAGCAGTGCTTGAAAGCAGTTAATAACCATCTTCTGTAATGCAGAGCAGTCCAACAGCCATTGCACATACAGACCTAAAAAAAAAAAAGACTTCTTGACTGTCCAGAAAGCGCTGCCTGCACAGTATGGAGATGCAGTAGACTGGTGTTGATGTTTCGATCCAAGTTTTACCTGCTCAACGTGTGGCCTGCTAAAGAAAGCAGGGGGATTGAGCTGCATCGCCAGTGTTGGGCGAGAAGATGCAGAGCCCAGTCCCGGACTGCRGAAGCAGGGCTGCTGGTGAAGCGAGCGTGTAGTGGCTTCCACTGCGAGAGGTGTCGCGGGCGATTCCTGTATGGCCGCTCAGGGTGGTTCGCATTGCGTGAACGGTAGCGAAGCGAGAGGCTGCAGTCTCGTGGCAGCGTCTCCTGGCTGCTGGTTCTCTGCCCTCGCGCTGCTTTCTGTATCCTAAACATTTCCTTTTCTTGCTGCTGGGAGCACAGTGGGAATGTTTTGAGTGCAGATGGTGGCTTAAAGCTGACCCTTCTGTTTCCGGGTTATTTCTAGGTGACTCAGAACACATCATCTTCTCACTAAGAAARTTAATGATTTCCAGGTAAGACCTTGTACTTCATTTTGGGACTCGGGCAAATCTGCCTGCATTGCTCCAGGGTTAGCCTTTTGCTTGTGTAATGTCTTGTGCCTGTGGATTAGCTGGGCTGCTCCAGGCACGCTCGTTATGCGAATGATCCCCTTCACAGTTGCTTTAGGTTTTCAGAACAATACTGTTATGTGAGACGATTTGTCAGAAATTCTTTTTCTGAGCTCTGGAAACAGGCTTACTTCAGCAAAATTGAAATCAGCCGCTTGGGAGAGTTATTACTGACTGGCCCTGCGGGGAGCATTGAAAYGGGATGTGGAAATGTGTAGATGAGCTGAGCTGCTCCCCAGCTGTCTCCTAGGACGTGCCGTGGGCCCACGGAAGGGAAGATAAAGCAGTCGCATCTGCTGTCAGTTTAGAAAAACAAAGCTGCTACCCTGGGTTTCTGCTCTGGATACAACTGTTGATATGTTGGATGTTTTTCCGTCTCTCTTTTCAGCTAGCCTCTAAGCTAACACAAAATGTCATTTTTCTTACTAAAAATGACCCTTTAAAAACTAGTTTCTATGTAAAAGCAGTATATTGTGCTAAAAAAAAAAAATCAGCAGCATTGAGCGAGAATAGAAGTTGTGTGCCCATCATCCTGGAGCTGGGACTTGGTTTCTTTCTGACCATTTTTTGTATTGCAGCTTTTAAAACAGCAAAAAAAAAAATTTAAAACCATTAGTCGGGCACCTGCTGTGCTGGCGTGGCCGGATCCTGCTCCTCAGTCTGTGTGTTTCTCTCTTCCAGAATGCTGCAAATGGCCTTTTGTTGTCCAACAAAGAAGAGTTTGCAACGGCACCAGTGGAAATCGGTTATCCAAGCATATTGCTTGCTAATACTATTGCCAAAATGACTGCTGTATGAGGAATGTATTTGCATTTATTTGCAAAGGCCAAACGTTCTACACGTCGGATGCCCGCCRTCTGCCTTTTCCGAACGCTCCGTGGTGAAAGCATCTGTGGAAACTCATACTCGACGGGGGTGTCGGCGTGCATCGGGAAGAGATTCTGTACGCCGCGGCCGGAGGACTCGTTAAATCGCGTTTAAATGTCTCGTGAGGCCGTTCTCTAATGCGCGGGTCAGAAATTGGTGTCCTGACCCTGTAGAGCCTTTGTCGTGCGAGTGACCCCCCCCCAGCCCTTCACTGTGACTTACAGAGGCTATTGCAGAGTTAATATATGAGCCCGCCCTTCGTCGCACACCATTAAAGTGTTGTTTTAATAGCGCGGGCTCGGCCCTCCTCTCTGCGCCGGGGGGGCCGCCTGGGGCCGGGCCGCCAAACCATAGAGGAGCCGCTGCCCGTCAGGCCTGAGCGTGGCCGCTCCGTCCGGCTCTATGGTTGTGGGCGTGGCTTAAGCGGCGCCCGGGGTGCGTCACCGGAAGGAGACGGTTCAGTTCCGGGCGGCGGCGGCGCAGTCGGGAGCGGCGGGAGGAGCGGAGCGGGGCCGGGCCGGGCCGGGGGCACCGGCGTGTCCGTCTGTGGGCCGGGGGGTGGCGGCAGGCGCCATGTCGATGTCGCACCTCTACGGCACGGACGGGGAGGATGGCGTGGAGATGGAGAACTTCGAGGTGTCGGACTGGGACCTGCAGAACGAGTTCAACCCCCACCGGCAGCGCCACCGGCAGAGCAAGGAGGAGGCCACCTACGGCGTGTGGGCCGAGCGCGACTCGGACGAGGAGCGGCCCAGCTTCGGCGGCAAGCGGTACGGGCCGGGGGCGCGGGGGAAGGGGCCCCCGGGCCGAGCCGTCCCCTCTCGCCCAGGGCTACGCGTCTGGCGGCCCCGGTTGTGCCGCGCTTGGCGGGTGTGCGGAGCGGCCTGGGCAGGGCTGGGGTGGCTGCCCCGTTCCGTGGTGGTTTTCAGGCTGTAAACGCTCTCCTGAGCAGCCCAGCCCGGGAGGGGGGCTGCCCTCAGGGCGGCCGTGGGGCGCGCAGAGCTGCCTGTGGGGACTTTGCCTGTGCAAGCGTGTCCCTGCTGCCCAGGGGGAAAGAACGGTTATTTCCTGGCAAAAAACAGCGTTAAACTGCTCGTCAGTTTTTAATACTTTGTTTTAAGGCGGGGTCTAAGGCATAGCAGTCCCCAGGCTTGTGTAGGAATGCGCACTGGTCCACTGGAACAGAATTCACTCACAGGTCTCGTTTTGGCATAGCTCCAGGGATTACTCGGCCCCCGTGAACTTCATCAGTGCCGGGCTGAAAAAGTCGGCGGCTGAGGATGTGTCAGAAGAAGACTCTGATGAAGATGAAAAGCCTGTTAAGCAGGAAGAAATCCCTAAAGAGTTTGTGCCGAAGAAGTTAAAAACCGTGAGTTATCCAGGAAGTTTTCAGTTCTGTGTAACGTATTTATGAAACTGAGGCTGAAACAATAATAAAGYGCTAAAGAAAGGGAGAAATAGTTAAAACCAGAGAACCACATGTGATAGCATGCTGTTAAGGGAGGTATTTTCTTGTCTTTTGGAGCTATTGCTACGTATCGTTGTGTGTCCTTGGGAACATCAGTCATTTGGGGCCCTTTTGTCAGCCTTAATATTCCCTTTGGTCAATTGAGGTTAAAATAAAAGAGTGCCTGTGGTTTACTGCCTTTCAAAGATTTTTTTTTTTTTAATCTCACAGAACAGTATGACAAATCTAGGCATGTTATAAATTAAAAATCAAACTCTCATTTTCAGTTACCAAAGACAGAAAGAATCACGAATCAGCTTCAGCTAAAGTCAGTGGTAGAGCCTAATAACTGGCAGCTTGTCAGTCTAAGCTAGTCGGGACTTTCTTTTTCCATCTAAGGAATTTCAGGAAGCTCCTTAGATGGCAGGGAGCGATCATGGACGCACAAGTCGTGACATAGTGAGCTGTGCAGTGTGGTGACAACTGAGTCGCTTCTGGGAAGAACCTTCCTTTTGAGTGAAATTATACAGAGCGTGGTTATTACGATGCCTTAAGGTTGTGTGGTTTTTTGTTTGTTTGTTTATTTGTTTTAACAGGGTGGTAATTTCAAACCTAGTCAGAAAGGCTTTGTAGGGGGGACAAAATCTTTTGTGGATTTTGGCAGCTGGGAGAGACACACTAAGGGAATTGGGCAGAAGCTTCTCCAGAAGATGGGTTACGTCCCCGGAAGAGGTCTTGGGAAGAATGCTCAAGGTACTGTGATTGTGTGTCTGGTTGTTTATTGTTAACTAGTAATTTGGAGAACAGATTGGATTCTTTAAAGAACTGCCATCTCCAGGTGGCTTACAGTTTCATTCTTGTTTTCTTGCATCTCTTGCAAGTGATCTGGGTCCCTATGATAAGGTTCAATTGTGTTTAAATTACCATCAGCCAATTTTATGCTCTTGTTATTTTGCAAGAGAAAAAGAGAAAGAAAAAAGGGAGATAAATTCCAAAGGTAGTCAGCTCACAGAAAAGGAGATGTTGTTTTATGTGATAGAATAAAATGACGATGTGAATAATACTCTGCTCTGGTTTTTTTTTTGGTGTGTGCTGGAATTAAGTGATTTTATAGCCACTAAGAAATTAGTGAAGTGGTAGAAGATACCATAGCGATAGAGGCAGAACGCCAGGCTGGATGTTTGTGCTGATTTGATAATTTAGGGTACTGTAGGAAAAGCGCTCGCTGTTCTCTCTTGGTAAACAAACTGCTCCTTCTGATCTAACTACCGTCCTCTTAGGTATTATCAATCCAATTGAGGCCAAACAAAGAAAAGGCAAAGGAGCTGTGGGGGCATACGGCTCTGAAAGAACCAGCCAGTCTTTGCAAGACTTCCCTGTTGTGGACTCAGAAGAAGAGGCTGAGGAGGTATTTGTATGATTCTTGGTGTATCTGTTTCCCTGTTGTGTTGTATGTACAAAATTCAGTTCTAATATTAGCTTCTGTGTCACAGAAAACTGTTTGGGCTCGTTTTAGGTAAGAAGCTAAAGACAGCACATTAATTTCATTCAGACATATTTTTCTTGTCACTGTAATGTTCTTTGTTGTTTCTGGCTCACTTTATTCCAGTAGTCTTGCTAGAACCCCACCTTCAAAGAGTCCCCCCAGGTAAATAGTCTTTGTCTTGTTTAAATTTAAAAAAAAAAAAAAAAAAAAAAAAAAAAAAAAGGGGGTGGGGGGGGTGGAGATCAGAAATGTACTGCCAGCCTTGTGAATAGGGTGGTTGACTGGACCACAGCATCTGAGCCGGTTTGTCACTGAGCTTTACCGCTTTCCCAGTTATTTTGCTGTACAGCATTCTTCATTGATCTGATGGTTATTTTCCTGTAGAAAATAGAGGCAGATTTAGGGCGTGACAAAGAGCAGCAACCACAGCTCCTCTTTGTTTTTGTTTAGGAATTTCAAAAAGAGCTCAGTCAGTGGCGGAAGGATCCTAATGGAGGCAAGAAAAAGCCCAAATACAGCTATAAGACAGTAGAAGAACTGAAAGCCAAGGGTAGGATCAACAAGCAGCTTTCAACCCCTCAGAAGGAGCTGTCTCAAGTCAAGGTAAGGTTGATAACCCAAGAGGTGGCATCTCTGGGAAACAGTTCGTCCACTTYGGTATTGTGAGTGCTTTTTAGCCATCGGTAACCTTAATAGAAGGCAGTTCTAAGAACTTCCTGCCTGCAGCCTCATGAAAATCAAGGCCTGGGACTCATCACTGAGTCATGTAATAGACCACTGTGTCACCTAGGACTTTGGATTTGTTTTTAAGCAACTTCTTTGGCCTCAGGAAAATGCAAATTAGCTTAAGTGTGTGTTGTTTGGTTGGTTGGTTTTTTTTTTAATTGCAAGTTAAGTTTAATTGTTTCACATTTGTCATAGATAAAACGCTCATCCACTTCTGAAAGCATAGTTGTCCTTAGTGGGATTGTGCAACTAAACACATAGTTTGAACCATCTTCTACCTAAAAGGGACAGTAAGCGATTTGTCTTGTATGCACTTAATAAAATTATTCATTTAAAATTAGCGTATCTTTAAAAAAAGTACCTAAGACTTCTCTGCAATAAAGAATAGTATACTACTTGCATCATTACTGCTTGTAGAATTACTCAGTGAAATGGTAAAACTGGGATCAGAAGGAGAGACTCTTCCAGCTCTGATTCCAAACTGTTTCTTGTTCATTCTAACTCTTCATGTCTGGAGTAGGCCTTTTTGGAGGCAATCCCCAGTTGCCTCATTCATTAGTGTATTAGTAGCCTGCTGGAGTAATTAAGGTACTTGGAAATCTCCAGTTTTCAATTTGGAGTTGGGGATTTCCTCCTTTTTTAAACATGAGATACAATTGCTTTTTTTGAGACATGTTTGTTCTTGTTTGTTGGAAGGTTATAGACATGACGGGCCGGGAACAAAAGGTTTATTACAGCTACAGTCAAATTAGCCACAAGCACAATATCCCAGATGACAGTCCTCAGCAGCCACTGGGCAAAGACTCCAAGCCCCAGGGATTTGCCTTGCCTGAGCTGGAGCACAACTTGCAACTTCTCATTGACATCACAGAGCAGGAGATCATCCAGAACGACCGGCAGCTGCAGTACGAGAGAGACATGGTTGTCAACCTGACCCATGAGATACAGAAGATGTCTGAAGTTCTCTCGCACGAGGAGACAGCAATTAGCAATCTCAGCAAGGTGCTGGAGATGGTGGAAGAGTGCGAGAGACGGATGCAGCCCAGTTGTGAAAATCCCTTGACCTTGGATGAGTGTGCAAAGATTTTTGAGACACTTCAAGACAAGTACTATGAAGAGTACAGAATGTCTGATAGGGTGGACCTAGCAGTAGCAATAGTCTATCCTCTCATGAAAGATTACTTCAAGAACTGGGATCCCCTCAAGGTGTGTATTAGTTTGATTTATCTGCAGTTCTTACTTGATGGCTTAAGTAGTCTTTATTGACTCCTCCCCACTCCTTGTCCCAAATTCCTGATCAGTCTGGAGAGAAAGAAAAAAACCAAACCAAAACAAAACCCCACTCTGTACCCACTCTCGGACATTTGCTACGACTGAAGGCTACTGTTCTGCAAAGCAGCTAACAATTTAGGAGCTTGTAAGGTTAAAATCAATCCCTTTCATGGGTGTTGGGAAGAAAAAGTAGATGAAAGCTAAGTCTCTAGTTCTTGTTTTTTAGCAAAAGCAGGAGAGGTTCGTCTTTCAGGTAGTCAGATATGCGCTGTCTATCCTTAATGCCATTTAGACTGTGATAGGCAAGAGTCTGAATTCTTTCTGTACACCTGAAAAAGTTAAAGACTGTCCTCTTCCCCCCCAGAGGTATGTTAAATCCATAAAGTGGGATTTTCCTCTTGTGAGGCTTTGCTAATCATGGCTGCAAGCTCCTAGCTTGCTTTTGAGTGGGTGAGAAAGCTGTCTGTAGCCAAGCATACCATCAGCGTGCTCTTTGTAGATACCAGCTGAAATTAATGAAAAAGGATAAAGGCCACTCATGCCTTATGATTTCCAGGACTGTATGTACGGCACAGAGATCATAGCCAAGTGGAAGAGCCTTTTGGAAAACGATCAGCTGTTGTCACATGGTGGGCAGGACCTGTCAACAGATGCTTTTCACAGGTAAAGAGCAAATGAGTTGTACTTTGTGCAGCATCTTCAAGTGCTGCTTCCTCAGGGATGGAAAAGAACAGATACAAGCATGCTTCCCAGATGATTCTTTTGATGTGTCTGTTAAAATCCAGCTGTCAGCTAATGTATAAAAAGAAGTAGCTTTTAAATAACAGTTACCATTTGGTTTATTTAGGCCTGGGGCTATAGCTTTAAGCTTAACTTTGATTTCCTCCCCCCTCCCCAGACTGATGTGGGAAATCTGGATGCCATATGTCAGAAACATAGTGGCGCAGTGGCAACCGAGGAACTGTGGATCGATGGTGGATTTCTTGGATAGCTGGGTAAACGTTGTTCCTGTCTGGATACTGGATAACATTCTGGATCAGCTCATCTTCCCCAAGCTACAGAAAGAGGTAAGACGAGAGGGCTGTGTTAGAATGAAGCCGTGCTCTGAACCAGTATTTGAATTTCAGTCAACTAGAACTTCTAAAATACCGGTTTGCTGCCTCTGCCGATGCATTTAGGGGTTAGGGTTGCATTATGGCTCTTTTTGCATCTGGGAAGACTTACTGCTAATGGATGGCCTTATTTTAATCTTTTCTGTTTTACCTCAAGGTCGAAAGCTGGAATCCTTTGACAGACACAGTCCCAATCCATTCATGGATCCATCCCTGGCTCCCCCTGATGCAGGCACGATTAGAGCCGCTGTATTCTCCCATCCGAAACAAGCTGGCGAATGCACTGCAGAAGTGGCATCCCAGTGACTCCTCTGCCAAACTTATCCTTCAGCCCTGGAAAGATGTGTTCACACCTGGGTCATGGGAGGCTTTCATGGTCAAAAACATCGTGCCTAAACTAGGTGAGACAAGCCAAACGGTGCTGAATTTCTGGAATCTGCTGGTTGCCACCTTCCCCCGTACACCTAGAAAAGATGTATGTTAACACAGTTGCCAGTGTTATTTCAAAGAATATTATTAGTGAGTTTAGACCAAGCTTGCATCTTCTTTTCTGCTACTAGTACTGTGCRTTTTTTTCAGAGGCAGACGTTTTAGAAAATACAGGCAAGTGCTCTGATTATTCTTGGTGTTTTCTGTCTTATTTTTCTAAATCATCTGATTCCTCTGTTCTTCAGCTGACAGGAATATCTGATAGCTGTCAGATAGTACCAAGTTATAACATGTGTCTCTGTTACTCCTGTATTCTTTGGTCTATGCTAATGCTTTCACCATGAGATTTTGTAATTCACCATTCAGCTATGCAAACTGGCTAAAAGGCTCTGTAGTCTAAAAAACAGTCGAATGTTTTAAGTTTCTCAGTTCTGGCAGCAAATTGTAATCGCTGGAAATGGAAGCACACTGTTTTGGTGGCAGGGATCAGCCAAACAGTTTAAAGATCCTGAATGTCCCTTAGGGTAATATGCAATACAGGTGCTCTTCAAATCATGTGTGTTGCTAGTGAAATAGGTCAGGGCAGTGATAAAACTGTGAGTCAAGTTCTTTTCTAACTCTTCTCCCCCTTTTCCCAGGGATGTGTTTGAACGAACTCATCATAAACCCTCACCAGCAGCACATGGATGCCTTCTACTGGGTGATTGACTGGGAAGGGATGATTTCTGTCTCCAGTCTTGTTGGGCTGCTGGAGAAACACTTCTTCCCAAAGTGGCTGCAGGTGAGAAACTATCAAGGCTGAGTAAACAGACTTGATTCACTGTGAAGTGTTTTAGTGACTCCTGCCTAGAAATTGCTTCCCCAGTGCTGAAACGGTTTAACTACCAAATGGGGTGATTTCCACTCATAGCTCCATACACATCAGAACAGACTATTTCCTAATACTGTCCCGGTCCTTCTCTTTATTGAAAGCTCAGTAATAAACAAGCTAAGTGATAATAAGGACTCTCTTCCATAAATGTACCTGTCCTGCTGCATTTGATCTGTCGTGTTGTTTTGCAGGTGCTGTGCTCTTGGCTTAGTAACAGCCCCAATTATGAAGAGATTACAAAGTGGTACTTGGGTTGGAAGTCCATGTTCTCAGACCAAGTGTTAGCACATCCATCAATCAAAGACAAATTTAACGAAGCTCTTGATATCATGAACCGGGCTGTCTCTTCCAGTGTTGGTAGGTGGCTTATGGTGATGGCTCTGCTTCCTGTGATGGCAGTACAGCAACGTTTGGTTCTTGTGAGTCTGTATTTAGGCATGGCCCTGCTAATCGGCATTGTAGCAGCTCCCATGAGCAGTGAAATTCAAAGTGTGTTTTACCTTGCTGTGTCCATAAATAACACCTGTAAGGTGCTACTTAATAACTGTCTGTGCTTCACTGAAGCAGAAACAGATTTTTGGTGACTGGCTGCCTGTGCCATTAAGCAACTGATTCTCTTTCAGCCTTGCCTGATTATAGTGTATTTTGTCAGTCACTGAGACACCATCATTTAAAGATGTTGACTTCCGAAGCTATAATTTGTTGAGGTTTTTTTCTTTACCCTGAGATACTGGTTCTTCTCCTTAGCTTTAGAGCAGTGCCCTTTCCTTCCACATGACTCTCCCTGTGACCTAAAAGAGATTGTTAGGAATTTGCTGGGAATTAAACTGTATAAAAGAGAAGGCTGTGCCTGAGGGAGCAGCACCTGAGATTTGCCCTGTCCTCCAAGACTGAGAACTCCTTTCCTGCATTCCTCTTGCCTACTTGCTGTACAGTGTGATGGAGAATCTGCATCAGAAACATGAAGGATTCCCTGAGGTCTATTTTTTAAGTGTTATGTTTATTTCTGGTAAAATGATAGAACTACAGGCAAGCGTTGCACAAAGAGGAATTCAGCTATTGAGAAATTTCTGGCACGGTACTCGTGCAGCCACAAAGTGAACTGGGGCTGATAGCGAAAGCACTCCTGATGCAGTGCTGCTTCCTGCCACGTGGTACTGCTCCATCCTGAGCCCAATTTTGCAATAGTAGCCATTTTTAACCCAGTGGTGGCATGTGGAGACCACAGGCCAGGTTTTGGCTTTGAGGAGTATTTTTTTTGTTGTTCACATTTTCCCTTTGCCAGTAGCAGTGCAGCCTCCTCCTCTCCTGTGTGTGCTTAGATACCATTTCAAATTGTATCAAATGCTGTCGCTCCTGCTGCAGTTCTCAAATTCACCTAGCTAGTCTATGTTGTATTAGCAATAACAGTATAAAACTTAATGAATTAGAATGTGTAAAGGAGGATACAGAGCATTATTGATTGACTTTACTGGTAGTGTCCTGGACTGGAGTTTACCCATAGACCTTCCACCAGAAATGGACTGGAACCTTGTTTTCGCATGTTTTGTCTCTCCAAACAGGTGGGTACATGCAGCCAGGCGCTCGAGAGAACATCGCCTACCTTACACACACCGAGCGGAGGAAGGACTTTCAGTATGAAGCCATGCAGGAGCGKCGGGAGGCTGAGAACATGGCCCAGCGCGGCATCGGCATGGCCGCCAGCTCTGTGCCAATGAACTTTAAGGACCTAATTCAGACAAAAGCAGAGGAGCACAACATTGTTTTCATGCCTGTGATTGGAAAGCGGCACGAAGGGAAACAGTTGTATACGTTTGGACGGATTGTCATTTACATTGACAGAGGCGTTGTGTTTGTACAAGGAGAAAAGACTTGGGTGCCAACCTCTCTCCAGAGTCTCATTGACATGGCTAAGTGAGGCCCCCGCTTTGAACTGTGAAGACCGTCTTGCTAATGTTTTCAGTGTAACTGTCTTAGAATAAAAAGTGACAGATTTGTAAATAGCATGAAACTGCAGCTGTGTGCCAGGATTTTTTTCTTAGAAGAGCTGTTCAGGCAGCGTCAAGAGATGAAATTACACGTGGAAGCCGGTGCTAAGGGAGGAACAAGCAGTTCTGATGCTTGTGTAATTGCTACCTGTGACAGCAGTTTATCAGCAGGTTAGAAGGGACCATGGGAGGTAATCCTTTGCTCCGGCAGCAGATGAGTGAGGGCTGGCCTAGCTGAGTCCTGAAGGTCTCCAGCAAGAGATGTCACAGCTTCTCCTTGCCTGCTGCTCTGCTCTGGCAGCGAGTTAAGTTACTGTCCTGACGACGTTCCCTCATGCAGTGGGCTCCTCTCTACCGCGCATAGCYGGGATCGTCCCACCTCTCTGCGGGTGTGCCGGTGGCTCCTTCAGCCTGGTGCCTGCCCGCAGGCCATCAGCTGCTCCGGGTGCCCTCTGCCCTGTCAACACAGAGCTGGAAGCAGGGGGATTTTTTCCAGCAAATTCACAGAACGTGTCCTGTGGGACTGCAGCAGTTCAGGGCACAGAGGCGAGGGAGGGGAAACCAAGGCTTTTTTTCCCTAGAAGGAACTGAAGGCCCCTGCCTATGAGAAGGCTTTTCTAAGCCTGCATTTGGAACTAGACACCAATACTTTCAACTATAACCCTCTCTCAAATAATTCCCTCTTCCTGATGCTTTGAAATGTGCGTAGTACTCGCAAAGGCTTTGAATTGTTCATGAAAGGGGGAGGGGATCAAAAGAGCAATCATTATGCAGTATGGATGGCTTAAAAAGGCAGGTTTTAGTTAAATTTGTTCGCTATAGTTAAGTGAGTTTAAGTCAAAGCACAGCTTTACCTTTTATTAAATAATTAAGATACAAAAATGTCCCATCAGTGTTTGGGTGCTGCCACTTTTGGCGGAGCACGATGACGCTGTCAGTGCTTCAGCTTCATGTCGTGGGACGAGATGCAGCCCCAAGGCCCCCGCCGCTGCAGAGAGCGGTCAGGACTCGGCGGCAGCAGGACTGCACCTGTCAGCTCCGTCCTCCTTTCTGATGATCTCCACGTCGTCACAGTCTTGGTACGTCGGCTCCTCCACGAAGTCCCAGACCTCGGGGGAGAGTTCCTTCAGTTTTTGTACAGGAAACCAGTGGACGGAGGTGTCGTTAAAGGTGTCCAGGTACCGAGGGTGAGTGGGGAGCGGTACTTCCTCTGTCCCTTTCAAGACCTAAAGAGCATTTGGGGAAAAAGTTATGTACGACGCAGAAGAACTTTTCTGCAAAGTTCAGTTAAGAGTCAGTGAAGATGAGGATGGTGTTATGTTAACCCAACCCCTGTGTGCAGCATTGTTCTGCAGGTCATGTAGAATGATCCTAAAGCGATTCATTTTTATATTGTAGTGGTCAGGAAAAAAGGTTTTAAAAATAACCACCCTCTTCTTTCCCATTGCAATTTATTTCCTTTCTCAGTAAAAGGTGCTTTGTCAAAACAATAATGTTAAAAAACTAGTGACTCGTACCTTTGCTACGTAAGCATAATCTCTCTCCAATATTCTCGACAACAATCTAGAGTAACACAAGGTAACCACCATTAGACACACGACACTCCTGTGACATTAAGACAACTTTTCTCAACAGGTGTGTGGGACAGAAAAGGTAGGAGACGGTTGATGACTGCGAACAGGACAGCAAGTTGAAAATGAGCAAAATCTGGAAATCAGTCAGAAGCAATGCAAAAAAAAAGGAGTAAAGGAAGCACGGAGAGGAAAAGGCTGATGGAGGCACCAGAACCCTTCCCTGTGGGGGCTGCATGCACCTTTCCTCCATTCCTTTGAAGCTGTTCCCGATGATGACCATTTTGGACAGTGCCCCTGCGGACCAGTTCCTCCACAGGAGGTTGTTGTACAAGGCTTTCCCGCAGTGCACCATGTAAAACAGCGTGGCCGATCCCTCAACGCCGTGTTTCCCCTCCTGCAGGTAAACCAACGTTTCCCGTTACAGCCGAGCCCCGGTAGCGGAGGCAGGACGGTGCCCCCCCCTCCCCCGCCCCGGGAGCCCCGCCGGGCCGAGCCAGCCGGCAGCAGGGCAGGTCGCTCGGTCGGGGACCGGTGACCGGGGTCCAGCCCCGCGGTCCCCGCTCACCTCGTTGTCCGGGAGGAGCCGCAGCCCCAGCTGCTCCAGCGCGGCCGCCTCCTGGGCGGAGAAGGCCGGGTCGAACAGCGAGCACCGGCCGGGCGGCACCTGCGGGGAGAGGGGCGGCCGTGGGCGGGGGCCGGGGCGGCGGGGCTCCCCCCCCGCTGCCCCCCGTCCTCACCCCCAGCTCCTCCAGCAGCAGCAGCAGGAAGGCCAGCTGGTGCCGGGCGGCCGGGCAGCCGCTGAACCGCCCCAGGCCGTAGCAGACGCAGCGGGCGGGCGGCTCCGCGCTGCCGCCCAGCGGGGCCCGCACGGCTCCTGCGGGCACGGAGAGAGGCGTCAGGCCCGGCGGGCGGCGGGGCGTTCTTTCCGCCGCCCCGCTCCCCGCACGCACCGGCGCTCGCCGCCCAGAAGCCGGAGCTCAGCAGATCGTCCCTGCGGGGAGAGCGCAGCGTCAGCGGGGCCCGGCAGCCCGGGGGGGGAGGGGGGCACACGGGCGGGGGCCGGGCACTCACCGCGCCTCCCGCAGCCGCCGCAGCACCGCGCCGCCCTCCGCCTCCCCGCCCGCC
>JAYKAV010000100.1:1224266-1251845 GCA_035582835.1 Phoebastria nigripes | reverse complement strand
GGCACCGCCGCCGGCAGCCCGGCACCGATGGCCCGCCCCGCCGCGCCGGAGCGCGGCTCGGCGCCATGGTGAGCCCCTTCCCCCGGGGCTCTCCCGCTCCGTGCCCCCGCCGCCGGCTCGTGGGTATCGAGGTGACCCCGGCGCTGCTCCCGCCCGGCCGGGGCTGCGGGCGGTCACGCGTGGCGGGTGACCGGCCGCGCTGCTGGCCCGTTTTCGGCGGGGCCGTACTCGCTCTCCCCGGCTGCAGGCGGAGCGGTGAGGCAGGGAGCGCGGCCCGGGGGTCTGGCAAGGCCGGGAGCAGGACCCGCGTCTGCTGGAAGCCCCCGCCGGGTCTCAGCGGCTTCGTCTCTCTCCAGTGACTCGTTCCAGGAGCGCGGAGGGACCGTCTGAGGCTGAATTCTGCCTTTTTTTCTTGGCCACGCAGTAACTTGTGTTCTTCGGTTTCACCTTTTGAGTTGCCTTTTGCTTTTCTTCCAGACTTTATCTGTTTCTGCTGGAACGCTCTTGTGTGCAAAGCTTGTAGCTAGCTGTAACTAGCTGCTTGCTAGTAGGAGCGGAAAAAAAAACGTTGTTAAATACGTACATCCTTGAAATGATGAGCTGAATAATATTACGATGTAGGCCATCTTCTGAAGGAAGCCTCCATCTTGCGCTCCTTGAGGCCTGTCATGTACAGTCAGCAATTAAATTAAAAGCAGCAGGTTGTGGGAACTGTTTCGACTGGACGTGGTTAATGCTTAATGATAATTATTCCGTGCGCTCAGGGTAGGAGAATATCTCACAAGTCCGTATCTCCTTCCTCGGGTCTTAGCTGCAGAGTTATAGAATCTATCTTAAACCCACAAAAGTGGTCAAGTGTAATAGCGTGGGACCCTTTTAGTGCTGCTTTCACGTCTAAACTCGGCGTGGTTATGTAAGAACTGTGTCTCTCTTCGTTTGTAATAACRTTTTTGTTGCTCTACCTGAAGTAATAGAAGGGAGAGGGAGAAGCGTAGCAATTTGCAAACATACAGTCATTTCTGTSAATGCTTTCCTTTTTTAGGTGGAATTACTTTTTCCTTTATGATGGTTCAAAGGTTAAGGAAGAAGGAGATCCTACAAGTGCCGGGATTTGTTATTTTTATCCTTCTCAGGTAACGTCTGCTTTTATTTCAGTGCCTGTGTTGTGAGTCAGTGCTGATAATTCTGGTTCAGGAACAGTCAGGCTTCATGGTGGAGCTTTGGGTTAATTCTTATTTAGTATTCACAAAAGTTTTCTTAAAACTCATGCAACTGGAACCAGCTGGGTGGTGCTCCAGCAGACTCGGTGCAGAGAAGTCCTCGGGCTTCTGAGGCTGGGCACGGCGGTGTTGCCCTCTGCTCCCTCACCGTGGATTCTGGTCAGTGGAGTCCTCCAGCAGAGTCCAGGTCTGTTCTGGTAATGTAAATAAATACACACGAGGGATGAAAGTGCCCCTAAATAAGCTCTAGGCCCTTGTGCTGCCTGAAAAAAAGCAGTCCAATTATTTTTTCCCTAGAAATTTGCCTGTGCTACTGCATTTGATTTATAATTGAATTGAATTTATAATTCATTTTTATTTATACCTGAATACAGTAGTGATTTTTTTTCCAAGTCCTTTTAAAAGAAAAAAAAAAAAAAAAGTCTTTCTTCCCTGCCTTCCTCGACAGACTCTCCCTGACCAGCAGGAACTGCTGTGTGGACAGATTGCTGGAGTGGTGCACTGCATGACTGAGATTTCTGGAGTTCCTCCAAGTCTCATTCGCCTGAGGAAGCTCAAGTTTGCAGTTGTAGTGGATGGAGACTATCTGTGGGTGAGTTCAAGAGACCTGGAGGCAGTCACAGAGCTAAAACTGTGAGAGTCTGAACTACTTTATCAAACAAAGAGGGCTTTTCTTTTTTTTTCATGGTACGGGCTGCACACAGATAGACCTGGGGAGAGCTAGGGTGGGAACTTGCAATGCACAACTTTTCATTGCAAGGTAACTTCAATCTTGTTTACCACAGCCTACAAGTGTGTGTTGTGGCAGTCACTTCAGCTGTTCTGTAAAAAGCTTCACGTACCTCATTTCTGTGTCCACATCCAACAGGTTTTCTTAAGATGTGCCTGGCAATGGCTGTAAAGTATTGAGCTCTGCATCRTTATGTGTATCCATGGGTTACTGGCAATGGCTGGAAACAAGACTCCGTGTGCTGCAGTTTATGATAAGGACTCAGTCTCCCTATTTGGTAGTCTGACTGTTCTTTCCTTCTAACCCTCAGTATTCCCTGCTGCAGAGCTTTGTCAGTGTCAACAGACACTTAGTATATAAAGAGCAGTGTGTGGCAGAGTTGTGATAAAAGTGCCCCAAACCATCCCCTGGGAACTGGGCTAAGACCGGTCAGACCTATTTAATTGGCAGTGCTGTTCAGGCTCACTGGGCTCTCTCTGGGGCAGAAGGCCTGGCGCTTGTGTTTCTCTTGGCAACTCAAAAAGTAAATGGAGCATCTTCATGGCTGTAAATAAAAAGTTAATTTGAATATTTTTTAAGTATTTAGTTTCAGGAAAATGTTCTCAGCTATTAGAGCACCAAGGTAGGTCATCTAACATGGGAAGGGAGTGTGTCTAAAATGCTGGATTTCTGATAATCATTTATTTATCCTGTCTGTGCCAGGGCTCTTCTGTGGGTATTTTTGAATTTCCTTTTCATCTGGCTTGTGAATCTAGGGGATGTTTGCCTGCCACAGAACTGCTTGTATGCCTCTGACACTCATTTGAAAGCGATGAGAGTTGTTCTCACCTGCTGTGCCTGGGTTTTGTCGGCAAACATTCTTCATTCATGGCTTTCTGTATTAAAGGTTCTGGGCTGTGCCATTGAGCTCCCTGATGTCAGCTGTAGACGGTTTCTGGAGCAGCTGATCAGCCTCTTCACCTTCTACAATGGGCCTGTGCACCATGCGTACATGGTAATTAAAGATCAGCAGCTGTGATGTTTCTGCCTAGGAAGAGGTCTTAAACACTTCCCATATTGGCCGAGCTCTCCCCAGGCACACGTGTGCTAGCATGTTCCTTTACATTGTCTTCCTGCTTGCAAGGATCAGAGCAAGCTCATGTATCAAAGAATCAAGACCTGGGAAAGTGTACAGGCCCATCCTCCTTATTGCACCGAGGTAGTGTGGGTGTCTACTAGAAGTTTCCTAGATGTTCAGTTTAAAGCAGTTTCCTCTCGATATTGTCTTCCTCCTTATCCTCACAAGATTTGCCACTTATAGGTACTGTCCCAGATTGATTGCATCTAACCATCCTGAACACATTAAGGCCTGTGCAGTGACAGCCGTGTGGATTTTTGTTGTCTGCAGGCATTTTCTCAGGAGAAACTGAGCAGGCAGTGGGACAGATATATTGAACATATCCARAAAAACACCAGTGACCTCCACAAGATTTTCAATTCTCTCTGGAATCTGGACAAAACCAAGGTAAAAGCCTGTACTCTGCAATGTCTGGCTCTAGAGCTGCCTTAGTGCCAATGCTTTTGTGTTCATCTGCTGCTTTGAGCATTTCCCAGGATTCTCTGGCCTCACTTCTTGTGGTTCTCCTTATCTAGGTGGACCCCCTGCTCTTACTGAAAGCAGCTCTCATCTTGCAAACTTGCCAGCGGTCTCCCCATGTCTTGGCAGGCTGCATTCTCTACAAAGGCTTGTAAGTAACCAGGCGTTACCCAAAGGGTTAACCTGCATGTTAAATCTGCCCCTTCCTGGTGGCTGTGATCCCGCAGTGCATCCAGGGAGCAGAGCAAGGGCGCTAGCTGTACACACAGGGCTGCTGTTTGTTATTGACAGGAACATTAATGCTTCAGGCAAGGTAATCCCTGTCTGCTGGTGTATTTCAAAGAGGATAAATGGTTATTTGTGTATATCAGTAGGAGAAACGGAAGCATGAAGAAATTCAAGGTTTGGGGTTTAGTAGTAATCTGCTGTCTTTGATATTCAGCAGGACATGAAGACTGAACTTCTTGGGCTTTTTAGGTGGAAGTCACCGAGAAAAAGAAAGATATGTGAATATTATTCTTTCCGCTTAGTGTTCTCTTTGCAGTCTTGCAAATACAGTGCACGTGTGCGTATGTATGTATGTATGTATGCATTTTTGACTGACTTGTTGGCCAGGACCACTGTCTATACTGCTAGAAAGTGTGCAGAAGAATGATCCAGAATTTCCCACAAGAAATGCTGGCTTCTTTCAACCAATCATAGCTGAATATGCTGCAGATGTGGCACTGAACGACATCAAGGAAAGCCTCAAAGGTGGCCTTGAAAGACAGGAGGTGGGGGATTCTGAGAATTTCTTGGCAATAACACTCAAGCACCTTTTTCCTTTGGCATAGACTGTTGCTGTAGCACCTTTTACGAGCACTGGAAATATGCCACAATGTGTGCATCTTTCCAGGTCTGACAGAGGCAGGCCAGGCATTTTTAAGGGAATGATCTCATACGTGTAAGCAGGACACTGAGCATGAGTCACTGCAGCACCTTAAAGCTGGCAGCATGTTGCAGTGGAAGTGGATGTCTGACTTGAGAATGGAGTCTCGTCCTGCATCTGCCCATCACCAATGTGTGTGTCTCGTTGTATCGCTGGTCTGTCTGGTAGAGACTTTTTTTCACCAAATGTCATCAGAGTTCTCTGAACTCCGAATCTTACTACAACACWGCAAAGGGCTTTGTACATGAGTTAAACTTCTCCTTCTTTAGAGTCCTTTGGAGAACCTCCAGACTGTGGATCTCAACAAGACATAAACAGAAAGACCGAGAATACCTTTGGAAGCCCTGTCCAAGGGGCCTGTGCTGCAGTACTTTGAGTGCTAGTCTTTCCAAATCTTCTCCACTGCCCACAGCTCTTCATGGGGTGGCAAGAAGCCTGTATGAATCGGTCTGTCTTAGGTCTTGACTCAGCAAAACCAGAGTTGTTGGCCCAAAGTAAATGCCAGCAGGTGGTTTTCCTGAGTTTAGAGTGGAACTGACSCAAAGAAAAGAAGAAAACTAGAGTCCTGGTGGTCACCCAGCTTGTGTTCCTCTTGTCTGGCAATGTGTTAGCTCCAGCCCGTGTCTGGGGCTGGCCCTTCAACCCTTGCAGAGTGTCTGGCAGGACCAGGAGAGGTGGGTGCAGTGGAACCTTAGAGACTCCCCCGGAGATCACCCAGCTGTGAAATGGGGCCCTGCAGCACCGTCAGTTTTGCTCAGAGTACAAGTAAAAGTCTAGTGTGAGCATTGCTGCTGGCTCTGCCTGTCCTGATGCACTGAGTRGTGGGAGTCTATGGCTGAGCTTCAGGAAATGACACTGCTCATGGATGACTTTGTTTTGTCCTTTTAGGATTGTGAGCACCCAGCTGCCACCTCCTCTCACTGCCAAAGTTCTCCTCCAAGGCAATGAGTCTCCAGGCCAGGTATGTTGCTAAACACGTGCCCTGCATGCAGATACCCACTTGTAAGGATGCGGTCTGGGAGCTCTTGTCACATAGATCTTACGTGTGCCATTGCTGGGAAGGACAAATGCTGTTGCTAAAAGTTTTTATTAGTTATGATTGAGTAAGGTTTCAAGACTTCTGCACTAGGAATTTGCTTTTTTTTTTGGTCTTTAAGTTACTGAATTCATGAGTTCTCATCTGTGTGATGTTTTGATTAGCTTTTTACCCATGTTTAGGTATTTAGTGCTAAATATACACACAATGAATGTCTGTAGGTGACAAATAGATCAATTTTAGTTTGCATTAAAACTTGTCAAAAGTAATTATTTATGTGGTTCAAGATCTTCTACAGAAAAGCCATCAAGATCCAGATATGAAGAAGGACTCTGCTCTTACTCTGGTTGAGTGAACCAAGTTTTTGTGCCCTGAGCAGGCAGTAATGGCAAATAGTGGTATTTGTCCTTGCTTTCAGGTGTATTTTGGTTCTTGGGAAGTCCCCTTGACTTTGAGGGCTACCTAAGGAACAAATCACTGCCCAGCACGGTAAACCAGTCCCAGCATTTGCTGATGGGGATGGTCTGGGGTCTGCTGTAGTCACAGGGAGGCTGAGGAGGCTGGAAGAGATGTCCTGGTGGCACTGATGGCAAGTGTTGAGTCATGCCACAGAGCTGATTCTTGGCTTTTCTTTCAGAGTGAGCCTGGAGGTGAGGAGCAGCGGGAGCCTGGTGAGCATCCAGCTGCAGAGTACTGATTGCCAAGTGCACAGCAGCAGCAGCATATGGGCAACCCTCTGGGGCTGCATTCTTTGCAGTGAGAGCATGAGCTAGTTCTCTGGGATTCACGTCAAAGCTCTTGCTGGATGCAGGAGTATATCCCTGAGGGTGTTGCTGCCACYAGTCAGCATGTGCCAGTAGGTGTTGTGTAATCAGAACTAGTTCCTTCCTTTGGCTAAGCAAAGGAGTTTGCTCTTTTGGGTTTAATTGTCAGTTCTGCAGATTCCCAACATGCCTGCTTTAATTCCAGTTATCCGTGTGCCTACTTGGCCACTGTCGGAGCCCTGAAAACAGATGGCTGATGCTTTCAGTCCAAACCTTCAGTCATCGTTTTTGAGCATCAGTTTATAGATATTTTGCCAGGACGGTTAGAAAAAAAACAGCTAAGGGAAAATTTAAGAGTGTCAGGCATTAAGTGTATGAGGAGAATGGGAAAATGCTGCCTAGTCAGACGTGGTCAGTTTGTGGTGACCCAGGATACAGGATGATAGCATGCCTTCTCCTCCTGCAGAAGCCTTTGGGCTGATGCAGTCTGGCTTCTGTTCTTTTTGCTGGGGCATGTTAATTTAATCCTCAAAACTCCATTGCTTTTGCAGATTTGCCATTGCCGCAGGGTGTCTGTATCATCCCGGTATTCCTAACAGAAGATGAAGTCTCAGTGCTTCGAGACTTTCCAGTGGAGTGGATGACTAGGTAGGAAATCAATCTGATGCAGAGAGGYTTTTGCAGCAAGGGAGCTAACATGTGGTGCTGTGTCCTCGCTAGCCATTGTTACTGTTTTCTCTGATGCTAACTCAAACCCTGTCATCTGGCTGTTAAAGCTGCCCAAGATCTTTCAGGCTGGACAGAATTTGTGGTGTCAATATCTCTGTTGTGAAGCAGCCTAAAGCAGAACTGTTTCCCAAGACCAACTGTGATGTTCTGTTGTTTCTCAGCTCACAGCGCTGCCTTTGTGCTTTGTAAGTAAAGGAGTGACATTCCCAGGAGTCTGCAGTGTGAGAGGCCTGTGCTTTTCACCTGTGTTAGACCTTAGCCCATTCTTTTCTGAGGCAGATGCTCTTTGTAGCAGAGAATAGATCAGCTATTGAACACTACCAGGACGTGATAGTGTTATTAGGTATGTAATAACTCCAAACAGATCCTACTCAGTAGTTTAATCAACTTGTCATCTCCCGCTAGGTCATCTGTGTCCCCAGCAAGCCCTAGAGGAGAGAAGAATGCTCTCTGCTCCCAGGCAGTTTCAGAATCAACAGGAGTTCATGAAAACCAAGACCTGAATAATATCTCTGTGCAGGAGTCCCCTGAGCAAGCTTCAAGCACAGCTGCACTGGAAGATGCTGTGCAGTCAGGCAGCCTTGCAAACACAGGTCCTTTGAAAGGCTTCCCTGAAATGGAAGCCAGTACAAAGAATTCTCCAACCACAAAACTGAGCAGCCCAGACAGCAAAAGTTCAGAGCTCGGTAGAAAAGCATCTTTCCCATTAGAGAGAGACACGAAGCAGCTGCCAAGCCCTTCCACACTCCATACTGCTGAATGTGCTCAAACTACAGGTCTGTATCTGGAAGGCTTTTCCTTTCCAAACCCTTACRCCCAGGAGCAGGAGAGTCAGAGCATGGGGATATCCCTCGTGGACTGTGATGTTGAGCAACGCAGTTTCCAAAGTTATCCTGCAACCAGTGGCAGTCCAGCTGTTTGCTCTCCTGCCCAAGAGTTGAGCAGAAGGAAATCAAGTGAGCAAGACGAGCAAGGGACTATGAGCCAAAACAGTGTCTCTGGAGAAAGCAGCGGTGCAGCTGGTGGCAATGCACGGGGTTTGGATTGTCCAGCCACTGCTGTACAATCAGAGCTCCAAAGCAGGAGTCAGCTGCCAGCTGTAGAGGTTCAGGAGAGTCTGCCCGGTGACCCAGCAGAGAACACGCACCGTCCCAGGAGCGGAGAGAGTGGCTGGCCACCTCAGGTGGACAGTCTGCTAGCCCAGGCTGGTGTGGAGTCAGGCAGACAGTGCAAATCGGTAAAAATGAGCTTGTATGTTCACTGTATTAAGGGGCTTGTGCTCTCCCTGCTGGCTGAAGATCACCTCCGAGAGGACCAGAGCTCTATTGAAGATGTGGTAAGTGGGAAAGCTCCTCCCCACCTGCAGATACACTCACTGCTGCTTGTCTGGTGGTGGTGGTGGGGACAGGGGTTACCACTGAAGAGCGAGCGTTGGATCRCGCTCCCCATCTCTTTCCTCACCTGCTCTGTGTTGTGCAAGGCAAAGCCATTTGGCTTTGGGTTCGTCACCACAAGCAAAGCTACGTGGGAGGTTGTTCGCGAACGTCAGGCAGCGAGCCTGAGAGGTGAGAGCGTTGTCTCACAGGCAACTCCTGTTGCCTGTTGTTGTCTGTCGGTGCCAGCGCCAGAGCAGAACGTGTAGGTGTGACCGTCAAACAGCCCCGCGGGCTGCCAAAGGCCTGTGCTGGATTTGGGATTTGTTGGGAAACCCTGTCAGTTTTGTAGTGCTTTTTGGAAAGCAAGGTTTGTTCTCTGTTTAACCTCCACTTTGCATGTCACAGCTTCTCACTCTGGAAGCACCAGAGAGACGTGTCTGGCAGCAAGTCCCCGAAGTGTTTCCTTTCTAGGTGAAAGTCTGGCTGTCTGCGTCCCCAGCCTGCTTCTCCCTGGCGCTGYTCTCCGGGGGCTGGAGTGAAGGGTGCCGTTTGGGCACTCCAAATAGGTGCTGTACCAGAGCAATCCCAATTTACTCTGCTGCGGGATTTGCTTCGGTGCGCAGGCTTCCCTGCCAAGCATTGCAGTGCAGCTAATGGGGCTGCGGGGGAAGGACGTGCTGGCCCCCGGCGTTTCCCGGTGAAGCGTTAGTCTGCAGAGCTGCCGCCTGGCCTCTGCTTCCCTACCAGGGAGCTGAGTCAAAGCTGCAGAGGCCTGTTTGATATGCTAGTYGCCATAGGAACAACCTAATTTCTTTAACCGTCAGACTGGAAGGTGGAGGGAAGCTCAGACTGGCTCCCAGCATTAGCAGAGCCTCAAGGTTACTCCTTTTACTTCCGAGCTCTGGGACTTGGAGGCTGTGGCTGTGACCCCCCCCGTAAGCAGGGGGATGCCACCTCTGCACAGCATGTGAGGATTGGCATGCCCAGGAAGGGATTGCTGCAAAATCAGCAGAGGCCAGGAGGTGTAGCCTTGGCCTTTTGCACCAGACATGGCGCATTGCTCTGTCCCCTTTCTGCTCGTTTCAAACGGGCAGCTGCACAACAGCTCCCTCTCAACCATGTCTTCTCCGGTTGCGGGGAGAGAGGGGGATGCAGGCAGGTAGGAACTGGTGCTCTTGAGAGCTGAAGGTCGTCCTTATTGCACAGGTACCCTCAGCTTCTCTGGGTTTTCTCCGGTTGCAGCTCTGGTCTGGCTGGCTGGCAGTGCAGCTCTGCTGTGCTCGGAGGTGGTGTGGTTCCCGGCAGCCCGTGCAGCACCCGTGGCTGGAAACCAGCCTCTGCTCTGCTTCGTGTCTGACCTGCCACGAGAAGGAGCGTCTGAAGGATGTAGCTGGTGTGTGAAATGCCTTTTTGCGGGGGTTAGCTCTGCTAGTGACGCATTGCACATCCTCCTCCCATCAAATGCCTGGGCAAGGCCAGCGGTGGGCCCAGCCTGGCTCAATTTGTCATTCAGTTCATTAAGTCTCAAGATCAACTGCCTGACACTGGTGCACCGCATTTCAGTCAATTTTCCTTTATGTATTGCCCCAGGGTTGACAAAGCCCTGTTCCATTCAGGTTCCTCTTTTCCCAAACATGCTGCTTCCATCTCACATACTCTTGCTTTGGATCTCATCTTAGCAAAACTGTACTTTCACAGAGCTTGGATTTTGACTGTGACTGGGTTCTTTGGACTACACCCTTCCTCTGGGTGCAGGTGTTTGTTATCTCTTAGGAGAGATGCACTGCGTGTCCCATCGTCCCAGGAGGAAGAGTATTGTTTGAGGAGGTAGAGCCGGGCTCTGCTGCTAGCGTCATGGTGGATTTGGGGCATAACCTCAGCTTGTCTGTTCCTTTGTTTATCTGTAGATTAAAAATGACCCTCAGCTCTCAGGGATGTCAAAACTTAGTTATAATTAATGTTTGTTGAATGCTTTGAGGCCCCTGAATGACACCAAAGAAGGGTAAAATATGCTACTTGTGCAGCTGAGAACAGCAGGCAGTCCTGATCATCCCTCTGGGAGGGCGGTTTCCAATACAGGCTTTCCCTGCAGAGCAGGAGGCTTTGGAGGCTTTCAGGCTCGCTTCCTGCCGGTCTTTAGGTCTTATCCCTTCATTTCACTGCACAGAAAAGAAAATCTGTTCCATGACCGGGGGGTCAAGGGTAGGCCAGGCGCTGCCGTCCTGCTGAATGGAGGCTTGATCCTCTCCGTGGCGGGGGAGAGCACACGGGCAGGCTGGAGGATTATGGAGTTAATCTTCCCAGCACTGCCGGAGGGCCCCTCAGCCCTGCCTGGGAGCCTCAGCACGGCCAGGGCAGCCGGGCTGCCAAAAGCCCAGTCAGGAAAGCAGCTTGGCTTTCATGTTAGTACGTCGTGTGAATGCATTGCTCCTTGCCGGGCCTGTCGTTACCCCACAAGTGAGGCTGTTTCCTTGGCTTTTCTTTTTTTCCTTCTGGTGATAGCCCAGTGCCTGCAGTCTGCAGCTGGCCAGAAGCTCGGAGCAGAGGCTAGGTGCCCATTAGAAGATTTACTCCTGTGTTGAGAGGGTGCTGCGGGAAACACTGCAGGCAATTAAATCCAGCCCAAGCGTGTAAAGCTGCATCCTGTGTTGTACTGTCTGTCTGGTGTAATAAGGGCTGGTAAGCAAAGGAATATTCCTTGCTGCTGCTGAAAGTCATGGCCAGGATGTGAAAATGAGCCCTGGAGAGTAACGTTTGATGGTAAATTAATGGAGTCTTGCATTTTCCTGTAATTAATAGCATCAGGTGGTTTAATGGCTTATTTTTGGGTTGGAATGCCCTTTTGTGAGTCCCCATCTCACTGACTTGTAAGCTGTGAGACTCGTCTGCTTTCTTCTGTGCCCAAGTTTCCCAGCCGCTCCCGGGTGGGAGCCTGGGCGGCAGCAGCAGGGCGTGCAGGGGTCCAGTCCCTTCGTCATTGACATCGATCACCCGAGCTCCCTCTGGTACCTCCTTGGAGGTCTAGGCGAAGCAGGGCTTCTACTCTAACACTTGCCTTTTTCTGCCCTGTCTGCAGTACCACAGCAGTCTGGCTTCTCTAAATGGCCTCGAGGTTCATCTGAGGGAGACTCTGCCCAAAGACTCTTCATCCTCAGCCAAGACAACGTACAGATTCACTCACTATGACTGCGTTCAGAACGTACTCATGGGTAAGCCTTCATCTTCTGGAACAGCAGCTGCTTCGGAGGAGGGAATAAGGAGAAGAGGGTTTATGGTAACCTTTTCTCATGCTTCAGACAACTTCTCAGAAACATTGCTTGCTATAACTCTTACCAAATAGCCTGGATATAAGGCCCTATTGAGGAAGCTTTGTCTTTCGTGAGTTTATAATCTGCTGAAGGCTTGTTGATCGCTTTGTTTGGATGAGAGCCAGGGGCTGCTGGGAGATGGAGGAGCTGCCACTGGCACTTCGCTCTGAAAGATGTTGCTTGGGGTTCTGCTAAGGGCTAGGTTCGAGGACAGGACTCGACATCCTCTTCAAACCCGCCCTCCCTCCCCCCGACTTCATTCGTCCCTGGTGTGATGCCTTTTGTCCCACCGTACACAGAGTCTTTGCCAGTTGTTTCTGACTATGAGAAGCAGGAACTGGGAACAGGTAGTAGCCAGCAGTTCGGAGACTGCTGCCCTGGATTGATGGGTAGACCATCGATATGCAGAAAGCCCCGTGCACGTATTGCTCCAGTTCATTCTAATGCTTCCCTTTTTCTGGCAGCCTCACAGGCAGTGTCCCACCTCTCCAGCTTAGGAGGAGTGCTTTAGGGAAAGACAGAAACCCCAGTAATTCTATATAACCCAGGTCTCAGGCCTTCTTGTCACCCTTCTGATGTGTGAGGTGGAAAGGTACACCGGGCTTTTTGTTTGTGCATGGCTGAGCATGGTGCAAGCCACTGACTAATTTCATTGAGGTCACACTGGGGCTTAGGGTGTCACCCAGTCTCTGTTCTGTAGATAGCCAGGGTCTGTGGGAGAGGTCCGCAGCCTTTTCCTGCTCAGTAAATGAGAGCACGCTCCTCTACAGAGTGGGCTTTTAACGCACACCCCTTACTCCTATTCTGCAGCCAACCTGCCCCATACACCTGGCCCTCTGGATCGGCACTTCCTGAGAGCTGCTACGCTGATCCACTCCAACTTCAACCAGCTTCCAACTGCTTCAGAAATGTTAATTAGGTAAGGTGTGCTTATAAATCCCTCCTCTTCCAGGCACAGGAGTGCTGTGTGGCACACAGAATAGGCAGAAGGGGGGGACCCCTTTTCTAAGGCTGGCTGAAGTTTGGCACGGGTTGTAATCACACCGGTGTCTCTTGCCAAGGGTCAGTCGTGTCACCGTATTCCCTGAAGTTCGCTCTTTAGATGTGGACTACTTAATATTCTGCCTGCAGTGTGATCTGGGTGTTGAGAGGCTAGGATGGCAGCAAGGCAAGTGGACTGAAGGCACAGCTGAGTTGTGCCACGGGTTTGGATTAAGATATACTGCTAGAATATTGTCAGTTCCTGGCACCATAAGGTTCTAAGACACAGTTTTAAATATAGCTGTTCCTAATAAATTTGTGTCTCGGCTGGGAGCCAAAGGCACCCAGAATTGGCAACCTAGATTTTGTTTTCTTGCACGGCTTGTTGGGTTGGAAACACACTGTAATGTGCGTGGCAAACTCAATTGTAATGCACCAGGCAAGATGGTCTTATCACAGCCAGAGCCCTTCCACACAGCCGTGGCTAAAGCTGATCTTGTGCTACAGCACTCCCTGTTCCCGTAGCTGATCTCGGGGAGGATGGTTATGTTGTGAGTGCGCAGGGATTCCGCTTGCCTGGCCGTGCTTGTTTGTCCAAAACATGATGAAATAAAGATGCTTCTGGGAATTACACTGTTTCTGACACAGCTTGCCAAGGGAATGTGAATCATACACTTCAATGCTGGAGAACTCCTTGTTTAGCATTAGTTTGACTGGCTCCTTAAATCCTATACCGGCTAAGCTGGCGTATTCTGTGTTGCCCCAAAAAAAGCAACTCCATGTGTGAATCAGACTGAGTAACAAGATGACTAAAACTGCTTTCTTATATGGAGAGTTGTCACAGAAGGGTGTCAGCAAACATATCAGTTGCTGCTTTCCTCCGTCAAGTTGGAATGCAGAGTCCTTTGCTTTGCTCCCTGCCAGCCCTTTTGCAGGTAAATACTGAGTGGTGGTTTTTAATCAACGACTTGAGCTTTCGTGGTTACAGTATCTGACTATTGTCTGAGCTTCATCGCACATGTAACTAAACAACCTTGTATGGTTCCTGCTGCAAGGGTGCTGTGCTGGGATTTGCTTATGGACAGCAGCAGTGAGATAGTTTCCTCCAGGAAACAAGGGGTGTTAGGCATGAGGAGTATTTAACTACCAGCTCTTGATGTACTGGGCTGGTCTGCCAGCAAGGGAAATGCTCAGAGGATGGCTACGTGCATGGGTGATAATGCTGCTGAGTAGGTCCCAGAGGATGTGACATACGATGCTTTCTCTTTTAGGATGCCAGGACCCTTGAGAAGGAGGGTCTGGTTCCCTGTGGCCTTCTGGTAATACACTGCAGAGTTTTGGTGCCCTTTTTAGCTCTGTGTTTCTTTGCTCTGCTGAGACCTATGAGTCCCTCTCAATAGCTGGGCGTCCAGTGCCACAAGCATCCCAATGCCCAGCCTGGTGAGTTGAAGGGGATCTTGCACAAAGCTGTAAATCCTGACCACTGCCTTCTCTCCTGCCCTGCTAGGAACGCCTCTACAGCCGTGTATGCCTGCCGGAATCCCGTCCACGAAACCTACTTCCAGCAGCTGGGTGCTCCGCTCCGCAACTCGGGTGTTCCCAACCCTCACGACAGTGCATTCAGCTTGCCGAGCAAGGCCAAGCAAAAGCTGCTGAAGCATGGCGTGAACCTGCTTTGAACTGATGCACTGAGGCAACGTGTCTCAGCCCGGGCTGAAAGTTAGTTCATCTCCAATAAGTAAAATCTCAAAGCCGTTTATTCCGTAGGAGGCATGAGGCTCTGTGCTACATCTATGGGGTCTCCAGCCTGCCTTGCCTTGAGGAAGGGGCACTCTTATTGCCCTGTTCCTGCAGCACATTTTGTGCTAGTGCAGAGTATCGTTCACGTTAGCACTTACCAAAGACTGCAGATAGAAAATAGCTGTGTTGGGGTGCTTGGTTTACATTGACTCTAGGACTGCTCATGGTGCCCTGCTGCCACAGGCAGAGACTCCTGGAGTGCCTTGACCTAAAGTAAAACCTCTTCTTTCTCTAAGCTATACAGACACCAGGCTACTGGGCAGTACTGGCTTTCAGAGATGTCAGTTAGACACTGCATCTGCCTGGAGTTCTGTGCCTACACTTGCCCTGGTCAGACTTGGGCTTTATTTATATCTCTTAATCTATAGAAATGATCCCCTGCCACGACGTAACACCTTACCTCGATTAACAGGGCCTGCATGCTCTCAGACTAACTGGAATAGAACAAGCGCTGCAAACCTCATAATCCTCCTACAGGTGCTGTCAGGAGGTTTTTATACTGTAGCTGAATCAGGGAGATCCTTGTCCCTCCACGCGTGCCTGATCGGTGATTGTGCAGCACGGTGCTGCCTTCCCCGCTGCCCACCAACGCAGCCGTAACCTGCCAGCCTCTCAAGGGGCCGTGGTGGTGGTATGAATGCACTACACCTCCTGCCTGCTCCTCGGCCTTCTGCTTCCTCCCCTCCCTCCTGTTGGAGGACCTTGTTTCACCTCCCTGCTCTTGCTGCTCAATTTGTCTACGCTCTGTCGACAGAAAAGGCAAGTGGGAGCCCCTTAAGCTAATGGGACCAAAGAGGTTTTGTGGCTCCTCGGCAGCTGTTCTCTTGCTGCTCAGACAGACGGCGTGTCCCCTGTGAGCGGCTGGCTGGGGGGATTGGTGGTGACGGCTGCTTAGACCTGAGTGATGGATACCTGCGTACGTTTCAAAGCCTGCTGCTGTGACATACGCACACATCACTCTGACTGTGAAAATAAAAGAGAGTCTCCAAGACTCACCCAAGCGCTACGTGTCAGCGGCCAGAGTCCCACTTACTGCTTGGTCGACGTGTTTGTGGTTCCTGGTGTGCGGGTTTGGGGTTGGGTGACCCGTTACCCCTAGTTAGCTTCCTGCTGAGGGCGAGTTCCTGCACTGGTGGGGTTGAACAGGCAGTGCCTGTTGCTTCAATCACTCCTGCAAAGTAGCTACTTGTCAGGGTCTTAGAAGATTGCTAAAGGTAGAGGTGTTACTGGCTTTACCGTGAAACAGTGAGCAGACTTGTGTCAGCGTTAGCAGGGCCCTCCCAGGAGCTGGACATGGTAAAGTCACCATCGTCACAGCTTCTTGTTCCACTGATGGCAGACAATTCCCGAGGTAGCTCTGCCATGGCTCCTCTGCAGACCTTGGCTGGGAAGTTCAGTGGCGTCCAGAGGAGGAGCCAGCTGCTGGCCCAGGGGGTGGCTGGGCATGGGTTGCCATCTGGCTTCCAGCTCTGGCAGCTGAGGAGGTGTTTCAGCGGCAGGAGAGCTGTGTGGCGCTGCTCCTGCTGTCCTCCTCATGAGGACAATGGGAGTGGAGCTGCTCTGCACTAAGGTACTATCAGTTGCCTGTCGGCTAACGGCAGCGTAGATGTGAAACCTCATTGGAAAGCCTGAGCTACAGCCATCCAGGAGACCTCCTGCCTCGGTGACGCCCATGCGGAAGGGGGCACAGGGTAAGGCACTGCTTCCCTGAGTTATGGACAAGCTGCTTTGGTTCTGGAGTGCAGCACAGAGGGGCACCATGTAGGTGAGGGATGAGGTGGTGGGAGAAGGCTGGAGGAAAGGTGGTTGTGTGCTCCAGCCCTCTTGTGATGCTCTGGGCTCCTCTGACATGCTGAGCCAAGAGGCTCCCTCTGTTAGATGCTGCTCTGTCTGTCTCCTCTCTGCACACTTGGCAACCCTGATCCAGATTCCCTCTGCGATGCTCAGGAGGCAAGGAAGCCTCGGACTGCCAGAAGGAGCAGCGAGACAGCAGGCAGGGCTGCGAGGCAGCTCCAGACTGCTCTGCTTCCCCAAGGAAGATC
Source organism: Phoebastria nigripes (assembly GCA_035582835.1). Lineage (NCBI taxonomy): Eukaryota > Metazoa > Chordata > Aves > Procellariiformes > Diomedeidae > Phoebastria > Phoebastria nigripes. The sequence continues at coordinate 1,235,355 of JAYKAV010000100.1, read as the reverse complement.
CTGCTGTCTCCTAGCTGGGTGTTTTGGGAAGTGGTTGTGTGCTCTATCAGGAAACACGAAGAAGTTGAAGGAAAAGCCTGAGAGGGACAGGAGGGAGTTTTGGCACAGCAGCAAAGCACGAAATAGATACTTTTGCCTGCTGTCATTGGGAATCTTCCRCTGCAATCTGCTGTGCCGTCTGTCAGCAGTGGAACAGCTGGGGCGGCTTCATTGCCTTTTGCTTCTTGAGCTGCATCTGGCCACCAAGACCTACTTCTTCCTTTGATCGTTACGAGGAAAGTTGTCTGGGGGTAGTACRGCAAAGAACTCCAGGCCCTTGACTTAATGGTTGTGTTGTAGAGAGGATGTTTAAAAATTGGTCATTTCAAGTATAACAAGATGAGCAGCTGCTGCCCTGGCTGTGTCCTGTCTGAGCGTGTGAGAGTGCTGCTGACGAGGGCCAAGGGCCTCACGCCGAGTGATTTCTTGTGCTGCCAAACCCCGGTGCTCGGGGCGATGTCGGGCACTGGCTTTCAGGCAGTTGGGTAGGAATTGAGTGGCAGCCCAGCACCCTCTGCCYGAGAGCTGCTCCTGATGAAGCTGCCGCTGCCTTTGATGCGTCAGAGCAGGCAGCTGGAAGCATTTTCTGAAACGGTTTATTTGAAGACTCTCTGGCAGGCTGGTGGCCCTGCTGCAGAGCCTGGAGAGCGTGCTGAGCTGGAGGGCAGGCGGGTCCGTGGCTGGTTGTGTTGCTGACTGGTGAGGGTCTCTGCTGCCTTGGGCACAGGCAGCTGTAACCTGCCGGCTGTGCAGGCTGCCTGGCTCTGCAGTGCCCGGACCGAAGGGGTATGGTAGATGCAGGGAGGTGCAAAGCAGATACTCCCTGTGCTCCTTGGCAGCATGGGCTGCAGGTGAAATCCGGGCCAGGGAGGCTGTAACTGGTCAGGACAGAAGTGCCACGGGGCTGCATATTTTAAAGCAATACCCTCACTCACTGTATCACTTGCAAACTTGGCCTGGGCCCATCCCCTCCTTCCACCCTGGAGCTCCTGCTTTTCCAGCATGTTTCCAGCAGCTGGCTGAGCCGCTGGGGTAAGCAGGACCCAACCCCTCAGTGTTTTGCTTGACCCTGGAATAGTTACACCAGCAGGCAGAGCCCATTCTGTTTTCAGCACAACTGTTTATTGATAATCTTTGCCTATCCACTGTATGAATGTTACCAAACTGTAAGACAGTTACCAAGCCAGCCTGCTTCCTCAGGGTCTGGTTCCAGGCAGTCAATGCGTGTAGAAATCATGCACTTCAGATATTCTGTAACAAGACAGGTGTAAAAAATATCTCGGATGTATTTGAAATCTCTGCCTTATCTTGCAATCTAATCACTGAAAAATCTGTAAAGAAATCGTAGGGGAGGGGGGCTGCGTTCCCTCCTGGGCAGGGCGCGGAGGCGAGTGGTCCCCAGAGCCGTGCCGAGGCCACCGAGCCCGGTGCAGTGGCTTCCCAACCAGAGGCGCAAGGACAGCAGTGAGCATCCACGACACGCTTGTGCTTCACGTGTAGCATGTCATAAACCGTACGGTAGCTCTGTACCCAACCCCCCCCAAATGAACCCTGGATACTGGGCGACTTCAGGAAAGGCGTGTTGGTTGCTGGGCGGGCAGGACCCCCGGGGGGTGGAGGGCTCGTTCCTTGGGCTGCTGAATTAAACACCCCCTGCCTTTGGAAACCTTTCCTTTGCTGTCAGGTATGCATGAGCTGCCTCTGTATGCTTGCCCTGGCTCCAGGAAAGAAGATCGAGCAGCAGAAGGAAGCGTGACCTCCTTTCTTCCCTGGCCCTTGTCTACAGCCAAACAAAAGCCCTGCGCTGCCTTCCCAAATGGTGTCCCTGCCCCTGCAGGGGCTTCCCAGCTTGAGCTGTGAAAACCGAAGGTTGCAGATAAAGCAAGGAGGGGATTTAGGTGATTGATAATGCCCTTGGTCAGATTAAAGAGCAGGGCTCGATGTGTGCTGTCCCCTCGACAGGGTGTATGTCGGGGCACTCCTGGGCTTGCTGCCTTGCTGGGGCTGGGGGCACCTGCAGCTGCGAGAGCAGCCGGGGAGCCGGCATCCTGCCCGCGTGGCAAAAAGGTTTCTCAAGGCAGGAGGGCTGGGGAGCCACGTGCCGGGGCACTGCTGGCAGGCGAGGGAGGAAGCAGGAGCCCCTGGGCTCGTGGCACAAGAGCTCTCTGYGGGCAGAGCGTTGCCCTGCCCCATCTGCCCCAGCCTGAGCAGCCCCTGCCCTGTGGGTGCTTTGTGCCCGCTGCAGCCCCCAGCGTCTGTCTGTCCATCCGTCCATCTGGGGACTGCACCTGGGACAGGGGCAGGCTGAGCGCAGCGCTGGGCTGTTTGGGTGGTTTGCTGTTTTGGGGGGAATGTGTGTGTGTGTGTGTGCGTGTGTGTGTTGTTCTTTTGATGACCACGAGAAGTTTTACATTATTACATTCAAACAAACACCCTTGGTTTTGTTACTCTACTTCTGAACACTGCAAAACACAGTAGCAACATAACACGTACGAGAGTGGTGCTGCAGCTAACCACGGAGGGAAGGCGATGCGCTGTCATGTTGGAAAATAATCCCTGAAGCCAACGATGGAAGGAAAGAGATGGGCATTGATACACGTCGCAGTTTCCATTTACAAGAGCCCCCGGGAGGGAGGACCCCGAGGCCGTGTGCTGGGAGGAAGCTTCCAGTGCAGCAGGCATCCACGTGTGGCGCGGGACCCGCGGCAGAGCCGAGCCGGCACGGCTGCCCGCCCGCCGGCTGCCCTCGAACCCACGACACCGGGCAGCACCATCATCGTCCCGGGGCGAAGATAAAGTCGAGGGCTTGGCGCTCCGCGGCAGCAACGTTGGGGTGCCACAGGTCCACCATGAAGACCACACGGGGACCCTCCTCCGGGGGACCTGGGTGGGATGCAAGCACGGGGTGAGGCTGCGCTCCCGCGGGAAAGGCCAGTGCTCGCCCTGGCACGCAGGTGCCGGGCTCCACCCCGGGAGGCGTCTGCCCAGTGCAACCCCAGTAAACAACGCCTGCTTACTGGGAGCCCAGTGCCTCCAGCAGCTGGCACGGGGCATAGTCCTCCCTGCCAGGGCTCTGGTTTTGCTTTGGGCAATCAGACCYGAAGGTTTCCCGTCGCAGGGAGGAGGCACAAGGCTGAGCTTGCCCTCCTTGCAGCTGCATCTCAGAGCTGTGCAGGGAGCTGCTGCTGCCCTATTCCAGCCTTCCCGGCCCCGCAGCTCTGCACTGAGCTGCACTTCCCAATTCCACAGCAGGGTTGACGTGGGAGCAACAGCTTTTGTTCTCCCACTCTCTTCGTGCGCTCCCCTGCGTAAAACAGCTCTGCTTGATGCTTTTATGCCATCAGCAACTAATGCCGGTTAATCCGGGAGAGCTGAAGTGGAACAGTCTCCGTCAGTGATGGAGAGAGGCAACAAAACAGGCCGGCGTGAAGCTTTTCTCCCTGCACAGGAGACGAAGGTGCTACTGGCACGTCAGCGCTGAGCTGCTGCCTTGTAACAGGGCCGCTGCAGCCGGCAGCACTGCCGTGAGCAAGGGCGAGAGGATGCCGAGGCTGTCAGCATCGGAGCCTGCACCGCCCTGCAAAGCTCTGGGGGACAAGGGGAGCCTTTCCGTGCAGCAGGGAGAGGATCACCGGGCCCCATGCCGGGCTGGCAGTGCTGCGGCAGCACTGCAGGGCTGCAAGCAAGTCGGGATGGGAGCGAGCCCTGGGGCAGGCTGAGGAGGGGGCTCCAGGGGCTCCACCGGGCAAGGGGCACTGGGGTGCTCCACCACCCTGAAGCAGCAGGGAGCATGCATGATGGGCAAGCCCCACCGTGCCAGAAACAGGGCTACTGCCCTCCCCGGTGCAAGCCAAGGACAGCAGCGGTGTAACCCCCACGGGATGCAGGTGCCTCCAGCCCTGCAGACGCCTTGGCAGGAGAAGGGACTGGGCACAGTCACCCTGCCTGCCCGCTCCTGCCTGGCCCCCCGGTGCTGGCATCAGCGCGAGATGAGGCTGCGAGGCCCCGTGAGCCACGCGTTGCGCTTACCTTCGTGAAACGCCGTGTGCAGGAAGGAGTCGTCGAAGAGCAGGCAGCGGCCCTCAGCCCAGCACTGAGGCTCGCCCCCCACCACCAGCTCGCAGTTGCTGGGCGTCTTCAGACCTTCAGGCACAAAGAGAGAGGACAGGGAGGGTCAGGCAGTGCTGCGCTCCCTGGGACAAGCCCTGAAATGCAAACAGCGAGCTCCACGCTGCTGCCAAGGGGTTGCTTCCTTCCGGAGAGCAGCAGCAGCACACGCTGCGCTGAACTCAGCGCATGGCAAAGTCCAGGATTCAAAACACGCACAAAGCTGGCACTGCATTTGCAAGCTGGACTCCGAGCCTGATGCAGCTCAGCCCCTGCCTGCTCCCCTGCCTGCTCCCTCCTGCCCCTCTTGTCTCCAGCTGCTGCAGGGCAACCCCCTGCAGTCGCTCGCTGTACCCCAATGAGCTCAGTGTCGTGGGCACTCTCTTTTGCACCTGGAATGGCCATCAAGTCCCCGGAGCCCACAAACACGGGGTGTACGTAGGAAGCCAGTTTTCTGGTGCATTTCTAGCTTCAGGACCAAAGGCAGAGCCTGCCCTCTCCTTCCTCCAGCTCTGCTGCAATTACCCTGCCCACTGCGAGGCTGGGGTAGGAGGAAACGCTGCACTGGGACTCGAGAAATGGGCTCAATTCCTGGCTCTGCCACAAGCTCCCCATTTGACCTTGCATCACTCAGCATCTGCCTTCTCACTCAGTCCCCCACCCGAGATGCTGCCAATCGGTCCCCCAGCAGGCAGCTGCAAGGACAGAAATTCAGGGGAGGGTCACAAAACCCTCGTAAGGGATGAGGCTCTGTGAAGGCCGCATGAAGAAGGACAATCCTAGAAATAAAATGGGTCTTTTCCTAGAATACTAGCGCAAGTCAGGCCAGTTAGACGAGGGTTGATCCCATCACCCCCTGCATCAGGAATGTCACCCCCCGCAGTGCTGAGACCGCTGGAGCTGGTGCAGAGGCAACCTGCCCCGAGCATGCAGCCGTGGTGGAGAAAGGGGTCAGGGCTCATGTGGCTTGCAAATGGTAATGATGCAGCAAACGAGCAGGAACGGATTTCACAGCGATGCCAAAACCAAGCAAGCGCAGCAGAACTCCCTGCTGCCCAGGAGAGCTGGGAGCGCAAAAAGCCGCTCTGCTTTTCTAACGGATGTTTCAAAGCCCACAAAACCCAAAGCCATTTCCCTGCACAACAGCCTCAGCTGGAGACGCTCCAGCTGGAAAGGGGGAGCTGAGCAGCCGGGGGAGGTGGGGAGGAGGCAGCCAGCAGCGCGCAGCCTGTCCATCGCAGCCGCACCCCGGGGAACGCTGCCCTGTCCCTCGGAGGGGCAGAGCTGGTGCCTGTGCTTGGCCCTGTGTGTTCAGCAGAGCAGTAGTGGGGTTGGGGTAAATCCTAGAGAGTGACTCAGCTACGCTGACGGCTGTTCTGGCTTTTCAGAGCAAGCTGGCCTGAAAGGGCTGGTTGTCTCTTAAACGTATCTGTGCCCTGGGCACAGTGAGAGCCGAGTCCCCAGCACTGAGGTGGGGATGTTGGCAAGTGCACGAGCAGCCCGTCGGCGTGCCCCGGGCACGGTGCTGTGTCCTGGATGGAGGGCCAGCAGCTGCAGAGCAGATGGAGCTGGAAAATGTGGAAGGACAAGGGAATGACCCGCATCGCTCGTCTCCCCAGGGCGTGCATGCTCTGGCTGGAGGACTGGCCCCTGCTCCACGCTGCTGGGGCAGGCCGCGTTTGTCTGAGCCAGCCTGGACCTCGCTGCACTGGCCCCCTCCCAGGAACTGCTCTCGGCCCCTTGCAAGGAGAGCGCATCTCCCCAGTGCCCCAGAGAGAGGGGAGAGCCAGCGGCCGGGCAGTGGGCTGCCTCCTGGCACCAGCAAGGGCAGGTCCCGGCTCCCCAGCGGCTCCCCAGGCCTGGAGAGCTCCTCGGATCAGCTCTGAAGACTGATTCCCATTCTAAATAAATGGCCAGTCAGCGCCTGAGTGTGTTTACCCAAGAGGAGTTGGCTGAACAAGCGTGTTTGGTGTTTGCCAGCAAGGCCCATGCGGTGCCTCCCCCGGYGCGATCTGCACCGCTTCCAGCGCGGCAGAGTCCCGACCATCTGTGCCGCGTGGGCTCTCCCCATCCTGGGCGCCCGCCCAGCCCAGTGCTCGCCCTGCCGGAGGGGATACCCCGGGACCCCCCACTCCTGATTTGCACCAAAGCAGCATCTTTGCTCACATCTGCCTGCGTCACGTGCAGAGCACCTGAAATCCCAGGAAAGGGGAAGCTGCCGGAGGGGTGGCGCTGGGAGACAGCTCGGATGCAGGAGCAGCACCCCAGGCTGCCCCGCATCCCGTGATGGGAGCAGGGGCTGCCTGCAGAGCGGGGGTCGTTCAGAGACCCCTGCACAAAATCAGCCCCGTATCTCGCACCAGCGGGAGCCACACCTCCAGGTCTGCAGGAGGAGGAGGTAAAACGCTGCTGCTGCTGAGCTGGGGACCCCGGGGAGGTCGGGCAGCCGGGGGGCACTGAGCACCAGCCTCTCCTGGGGAGGCCACTGCTGCCAAAGGCCCAAAACCTCCCTCACACCATGAGCCGGCGCCAGGGCTGCAATTAGCAGCTGAACTCAGAGAGCACGGGGTGCAAGAGGCCTTTTCTGGGCTCCTGCACCCAGGTGCAGCTGCAGCCCCCCAGCACTGCCCCTGGCAGGGATGCCCAGCCAGGATGAACCACCCCGCCGGGCACCTACCTAGATGGCAGCGGATGCGGATGTTGGTGGGTCCGTAGTGCTCGGCGATGACGGTGCCCGGGCTCAGCACGGAGATGCACGCGTTCCCAAAGACATTGTTGCCAATGCAGGTGCGAAGGCTCCCGAGCAAGCGGTACGTCCGTGGGCATCTCCTGCAGTTCCTGGGCACGCACATGCCCTGGTTCACCAGGTAGAAGGTGAACCACTCCCCGCTGGGCGTGCTGTTCATTTTCCATCCTTGTGGGAGGCTGCAGTTTGAGAAAGCTTTGTAGAGGGTCTCAAACTCGCACAGGATGGTCTGGAAGTTGCGCTCCAGCAACTCCACGTCATGCTTTTGAGCGTCCCGGGAGAAATAGGGCATGGTCGGCAAGTCCGGCAAGAAGAAGACTTCTGGCTTCTGAATGGACGGCCGGCTGTTGAGGTACCGGCCCTGCTCGCGGATGCCCTTGTGGATCCTGCCCATGCCGGACCAGGAGTAGCGCTTGGCGTACTCCTGCAGGTTGTGGTAGAGTTTCTGGTTGAGCCCGTCGTGGTGCGTGCAGCGCACGCACTCGGGCGAGTGGCAGTAGACGTACCCGTTCTGCACGCCGTTGGCCTCGGCGCTCTGCATCAGGGCGTTGACGGTAGCGTAGGCGCGGGGCTGCTCCCGCCCCACGTGGTAGCAGTACCACACGAAGAGGACCAGGAGGCAGGCGACGGCGGCGAGGGCGGTGGCATCGCAGTCCCGGAAAGACTGGATGCCAGTGGCGATGCAATCCCGGAGTCCGTCCAGGGACCAGCTCCAATCCATCAGCCACTCCAAAGACATGGTGGTGCAGCGGGTGGTGGGTGCGCGCAGGGGGGCCCGGCGGTCAGTCCTCGTGGTCCTCAGAGGCACCCACACCATGCAGCTCAGCCAGGGCGCAGGGGGAAGGGGCGGCCATGGGGAAGCGGAGCTGCGGCTCTCCCCTGCACGCCCGGGGGCTCTGCATTGGCAGCAGCAGCTGGCAGCTCCTGGGGAGGCAGGTGGCCAGGCTGTCCAGGGGTCCCAGCACCGGGGGTCAGCAGCGACGTGCCCAGAGGGTCCCTGCTGGCGCTCCCGGGCTGATCATCCTGAAAGGCAGYGCTGGAGGGAGGCTCTGGGGAAAGAAACCCGGAGGCGTTAGGGAGGCAGTTTCCCCTCGGGGTCCCTGCAGGGGCTCAGTGCACAGGGTGCAGCCAGGGCCATGTGCCGGGGTCCTCGCAGGGGGATGATGGACGAGGAGCCCTCCTCTCTGCCCAGGAGCCCAACATCGTCCCATGCTGAGAAACCCCCCACTCCTCCCAACAGCATCTTCCACAAATATCCAAATGGAAGGTAAGGGGAGAGAGCCAGGCCCCTCAGCTCCCACTGCCCCAGGGTGACCGTCTCCCCTCCTGCTCTTCCCCCCATTTCTCTCCTCCATTGCTGCCTTATCGTGTCTGAAATCTGGCTGATAAGGCAGCGGGGCAAAGCTGGGAACAGACACTTACCAGCCCTATCTTGCAGCACATCAGTTTATCCCCTCGATCTAAATGCTCTGAAATGACTCTCCCTCCAGAGACTGAGCTGACAGCCCTGAGCCCGCCCAGTGGCTCTGCCCTGCGGGGACGCAGAGCCCAGCGCTCGGCCAGCCTGGCGAGGGCACAGAGGCGATGGTGGCAGGTCGGGGTTGGCTTGTTTGATTTCACCAACCAGAGGTTACTGGCTCGCATGTCACAGGAGCTGAATGGCTCCCACCACCGCTGCAACGCYCGGCCTGAAAAGCAGAGCTTGTCCTCCCTCCCCAGGCAGGGGACAAGTCTGCCACACAACCAGTGGCCGCTGTCTGTCCCTTCTTCAGTGACCTCTGGGCAGCTCTGTCCTGCCTCACCGTCACAGCTCTTGGGAAAGCAGCTCGGCAAAAAGAGAAGATGCTCCAACTCCTCATAACCACGAGCGATGTTTGCTCTCCCCAAATTCCATCCCTGGGCACCTGCGAGCAGCAGGGAGCGGGGGCAGAGGGGCAGGCAAGGCAATGGGTGAGAAATGGAGGGGAAACACAAACCAGGTTGGGAAGCACGCCGAGAGCTACCCCGGCCTACGGCATGCTGCCAGCACCGAAGGGGAGCCTTGTAATTACTGATGTGCGGCATCTAAAGCAGCTGAGCAGGAGTGTCTGCGAGTCAGGTCTCCACACCAAGCAGATGCTCAGGCTGGGCATGTGTCAGAGCCCACCCCGGAGCACCGAAAGCGGGGTGAAGGATACAGGCTCTCACCCGGTTCACCTGTGCTAGTGCTGCGCCCAGACTGCACCTCCTGGACGTGTCAACTGCTGCTCAGCCCCAAGCAGGGCAGGGCAGGGCAGGGCAGGGGGATGCAGGCTGGCAGGAGCTGCAGGGCAAACAGCTCGCCACCCAGGAGGAGTGAAACAAGGATGATACAGGTAAGGGGGAGGGAGATGCTGTGGGAGCTCATCAGTGAGAGCATTGACCTGAAGGAATAGGGTGGGTTTATTAGCCAGGGAAGCCATCCAAACCCTTCCCAGCCCTCCCTGCCAAGGTCCTGCAGCCCGTTAATGAATGTGCATTTCCCTATTGATTGCAATGGTGATGCGCTTCAGCTGGTGGAGCTTTGGCTGGGACCTGACCCTGCAGCTGTGGACCTTGTGCAGGGCTGGGGACACAGGCTTTCGGCAGTTTTACACCCCAGGGAGGGCATCCGCACAGCTGACCTCCCTCCATCCTACTTCCTTGTAGCACGTTGCCTGCATGCCCCGTCCCGGGATCTGCAATCCACGTGGCACGTCACAGCCTCCTGGGAATTTTAGGATAACTTTCCTCTATACTCACCAGCTGGCATTCCACCAGACACACCGACTTCTCCAGCCCAGGGCGCAGCCACGGAGCTGGTCCCAGGGGTGTTCCCCAAGGCTGGCACAATCCCCCCATGCTCCTCTGCGGTGCCGGAGCATGCCCGGGAAGGCAGGCAGAGCCCTGGCATGATCTGTATTCAGGGTGGCTCTCGCCCTGACAGGAGAGCAGGGAGCTGCCTCAGCGCAGCAGCCAGGCTCGTTCAGAAGCCGACTGACAAAGCGAGTGCACAGAGGGGGCAGAGCTGGGGGGTCCGGCAGCCTCGGGGTCCCGGAGCTGGAGTCACTCACACCCCTGCAAGGGCGGCACAGCACAAACACAGCCCCACTGCTGCCCCGGGGCTGCTGTCAACACCTCAAAGGGGGAAAATCAGGGGCGAACCGTCAGAGCAGTAAGAGAATAAAGCCCCCGTGCCCACGTGCAGCCTGCCTGGCCCCAGAGCCTCGCAGCCAGGGAGCCTTCGGGCTGCTGAGCCCTGGGCTGCACGGGGATGCTTCAGGCAGAGCCTCCCGCAGGGATCCAGCCCAGCAGCTGCCTCCTGTGCTGGCACAGGCAGCCCCGATGCAAACCTGCCCAAACCCACCTTTCGCAGGGGTTGTGCCGGCGGCAGCAGAGCAGGGCCCCAAATGCCAGCACCGCTCCTGGCTGATGCTGCATGGCCGGGACCTGCTGCCGGGCCGGTCGGTGCCGTCACCCTTCCAGCCTGGCTGCATGCAGCGCCACGGCCCTGTGCCGAGACAGGTAGTTGTATAAAGCACCCCTGGCCTCAGATCCAAGAAAAGGCTCGTCAGCTAATAATAAACAGCGGAGCCAGTCCAGAAGAGTGGAAATCAATTCCACATTGCACTGAAGTTGTGCAGGACGTGGAGGCGAGCACCGTGCCAGGCAGCAGCGGCGTTACGTAATGAAGGCAGAGAGGCTTCGATGCAGCAGAAAGTTGCATCTTGGTGGCTCCGCGGGGGCCCTGGCATTGCCCGGAGGAGGCGGGTTTCGCTCAGCCCGGCCGGGATCCCCAGGCCGTGGGCCCCGTGGCGACGAGGACGCGTGGTGGGGCTGTCCTCAGCTTGGCACGGGTGGCGTCRCCTTCGGAAGCGGTGCGAGAAGCCTCCTCGGGAGGCAGGAGCGTTGGGGTGAGGCAGGGTGCCGGCAGCTACTACGGAGCTGGAGCACGGCCAGGCAGCCGCGGGCGCTCGCTTTGGCCTTTCCCCTGGCGTGCCACCCCGGCGGTGTCACCCGGCGCGCTGGTCTCACCCAGTGTGACGGTGTCACCCAGCGTGGTGGCGTCAGCCGGTGTCACCGGTGTGGCTGCATCACCCGCCGTGGCAGCGCTGCCCGCCGTGCTGGTGTCACATCGCCCAGCGTGGCGGTGGCACCTGCCGCCGTGGTGTCACCCGGCGCGGCCGTGTCGCCCGCCCG